>OV651814.1:426868-1026868 GCA_927349885.1 Psylliodes chrysocephalus | reverse complement strand
AATTTAAAAGAGATTTTTAAAAAACACTCTGTATAGGTAATACATAATTTCTGTGTCACTGAAGCAAAATTTATAACAAAATAACACATATCAGCAAAAACCGCACGTTTCTACGATTTGTTTAAAAGTTATAAGCTCTGGAAATGGGCTACTTTTCATTGGGACACCCTGTATTTATACTTACTTTCGATTTCTTGGAATTTGTTAGGATTTCTTAACCCCAACCCCTTGATAATCGTTTTATGCTTCACAATATCCTATTTTTATACTAACACCTTCGAGTAAATCGATAGTTTTTCATTTTAGACGCTATACTTTTTCCCATCAGGGAAAATTAAACGGGATTATTCTCTTTAATGGTGCAAAATACAATTAAGAAGTGTAATAAAATTTCCCTACATTTCTGTTTTATCTCTGGGGCAAATGACAATAACAATTTAAAAATACTTGTTGTAACGTTGTATTGGTTTTATTTTATCAGAGTGAAAAAAGAAATAAAATACCATTTGTTTCTGCGTTTTTCCACAAAAATGTATACTCAAGATATTCATTATATTTCGTTTTCAGTGGTATAGTAGAAAACTTTGAAAAGTTGTTGGGTAAAACAGCAATTTGTGCAAACTTCAGGCATCAAGTAATTCCAATAGATGCATAATATTACAATATAAAAATATCAATATAAAAATATGGTGTGTTTTTTCTGTGATATAATAAAAGATGTACTTTATAATATTTAAGAAAAAGACAACTCGTTAATATGACAAGCAGAAAGGATTTACTAAAAGGCCCACATTTCCCTTTTAGGAATTTCTACTTGTCATATTAGCGAGTTCTTCTTTTAAAATAAGCTTTCTCTTGACGATACAGAAAAAGTTTTAAAACTTTTTAGACCAATATTCCCAAAATGAAGAGGCTTTTGCATACCTGAGATTTTAATTATTTTTAATAACTGATTAGAACTTTTAGTAAGTTTAAAAAGTTTTGTTTCGAAACAAAATATTGAGAAAATAAGGTAGATGCTTTTGTTAAGCAGCTTTATACAACAAAACCCTTTTAATTATTGACTCTTTTTCTTCATAGCAATGTTATATTCTGCTTTGTTTTTCCAGTTGTTGAATTTTTGTGACAATATGGTTTTCTACGTCTCCCCCTGTTGCCTTTTATTGAGTTGTTCAGTATTATTTCAGGCTTTGTTCTTTCCGAGATTCTTTATAAATGAGTAAAAAAAAATCTAATTGTATTGGGGTTAACCTGAGTTGAGTAACCTTTATTTTTTATAAAATTTATTTTTTATTTTGCAGAAAACTTAAAAAAATTAACACTGAATAAAAAAATCAAATTTGTACTAGAACTTGGCTATTTTGATTACTTGAATATGAATTTTTTAATAATTTAGCCAGAAGTTTGCAAATGTAAAATGCCAATTTTGAGCGAAACTATCTTTCTAACTTTCTAACTTTGGCAGGCACTTAACTCAAAGTCATAAACTCTGGGGAAGTAATTAAACCCAAGTTTACTATGACGGATACTGAGACTAGCAGTGAAACCAGATCGAATAATAAAAAGACAAAAATTCAAAATTCAGGACTCTCCAAACGGAGAACTGGATACCCTAGGGAACAGCAACTTTTCTTTATTATTGATTTTGTTCCATTAGGAGAAAATAAAGAAGAAGCAAGGAATACTGTTCCTGAATTTCTCTCCAATATCTTGATTAAAGATATCCTGCTGCTCCTGAAACTTCTCAGGTGAAAGAAGCACATACCAGAGAAGATTCAGCCTTGATTGCAGCACTACAAAACAGTAAGACTACAGAACTCCTGGCTGAGGCTCAAATGAAACTAGGGGGATCGGAATCCACAGCACATAAGCTAGATGAAGACGAGGAGAGGAATTTTTTGGGGGACTTACCGCTGTCTGACACAGCTTCTGTGCCAGAGGAGAAAGAGGACCATATAGCAAGAACTACATGGGTACTTAAAAAAAATATGAATGTAATCCAAGCAAATATACATTACTGTTGGGCAGCAACAGTTGTCTTACAACGATGTATAATAAAACAAGACAATGATCTTGATCTAATGCAAGAACCTCTTGTATATAAAATGCAAATTAGAAGGTTGAATATATAAGGGGACTATGAGATTATTCATATTGTGTTTTATTTAGGAGGTTATATGCGTTCATCCGATGATTTAAACAACGTTGTATTTATTTAAATATTTAATTCAGAACATCATACATTCTCTCATTTATAACCATGACAATTGACAGCCCATCATGCCCGTGACAGATGACCAGTGACAACTTCAGAATTAAAATAACCAATAAAGGTTGACAGCTGTGTGCACGTAGTTTAGATTCAAAAGGAAAAACTTGTATTTCGTGCAAAACTTTTTTATTAATCAATGCAAAGCGCTTTCGGCTTATTTGCCATCATCAGTGCTCATTGTCCACAACGTATCCAACAAGTTCCTGGTCATCCTCACTCCCAAAATTATATATTTCGGGATATTTACAACTTGCTAAATCATAATTTTATTAATATTAATATTTTCAAATTTAAATTTCTCTCTTCATTTTGGTTCAAGTTGTTTAACCGTTGGTTCGACTGTTTTCCTGTATTGCCTTGGTATACTCTGAAATTGCTTCTTCCTCTTGGAAAACTATTTCCTTTGCTTTCTCAAATGTAAGGTTCCTTTCTGACAATAGTTTCCTCCTGACATTTTCGTTCTGTATTCCACATACTAGCCCATCCTTACATTGTTCTTCTATCATATCCCCAAAGTTACATTTAATTACTTACCCATGTATTGCTTCTACATATTCTTTTATGGTTTCATTATGGCCCTGATCTCTTCTACTAAAAGTTAATCTGTTGGTTGTTACTAGACCTTGGGGCTCGTACATGTTTAATAGAATGTCTGTTAGTTCTTGTAGTGTTTTCCCTTTTGGCTTGTTAGGCAAACAATACCGGTGGAGTATATTATAATGTTTACTTCCCACTGATGTTAAAAAAGGTTCTTTTTGACTTGTTGAGTTTCGTCTGGCTCACTTATCTCGTTTAATTCGCAATATAGTTCGAATATTTCATACCACGACGAGAATGTCTCGACCTGCTCCTCGTAACCTTCCAGACTACCTTTTGAGGATGCGGGTAACAACACAATTTGCTGAGATGGGTTTTCTTCTCCCATAGTTGAAACCTATTTCGGACTGATTTTGACTAAATCTTCTTAATATGGTGCGTAGGTTCGCTCTTTTCGTCGCCTCTATGGTGTTTTATTTAGGACGTTATATACGTTCATCCGATGATTGAGAAACAACGTTGAATTTATTTAAATATTTAATTCAGAACATCATACATTCTCTCATTTATAACCGTGACAATTGACAGCCCATCATGCCCGTGACAGATGACCAGTGACAACTTCAGAATTGCCCTGAGGCAATTTTCTTGTGACACCACAATTCACTAAACGTTTGGGCATCCAAGAACCTGCATTATTGCCAATAATAGCTTGAAGTTGTTTTTACTATGGGAATTTTCTACAAATGACCCAGTGACAATATCCCTAAAACTAGATTGAGAAACTAATTTGATTGTTGGATCTTTCTATTGCCATATGCCCAACCTATGCTTCCCCCAATCTATAAGGTGAGAGAACTGTGAAAAAAAAAATAAAATCGAGTTTCTTCTAGGGTGTGATGCAAATGCTGACCATATGGTATGGGGGAGCAGTGACATTAATAACCGAGGAGAAGCTCTTCTAGAATTTATATTGCTTCCAATAAACTAGAAGTGACAAACGTTGGAAATGAACCAACCTTCCTAACATCTGTTGGATAGGAGATAATTATTATAACTCTTGGTACACAATGGGCATATTCGTTGGTGAAGAAATGAATGGCAGGTTTTAAAAGAAGTATCACTTTACAGCCATAGACATATCCTGTTTAAACTGAGAACAAAAACCTCAGGTAAGTAGACATATCGTAATTGGTGGCTCTTCATGAAAAAATTCAAGCAGGATTGTCCTCCGACACCAAAGAATTTAGTGAAAGTTGGGTTTATTTTAGACATAAACCATCACGTTTGAACAAATGCCGTTTAAAAATAAGAAAGGAGGATAGGGATATTGTATGGTGGAATCGAAACCTTTCCAAAACAAAGAGCAGAAGTCCGTAAACCCTTTAACCTGGCCAAAACGTCATGCGAACTGAAAAACCTACAAGGCGTAACAAATAGAATATGGTTATGATATAAGAAAAGCTATAGAAATTTCCTGGAAAAAATTCTGTGAAAGCCTTCCAGAAAAACTCTATAGAGAGAGATAAGCAAGGATGCATTAGATCCTAAAAAATCAACAAGGAGAACTCACAAACACAGATAAGGCGACTAGATTTATTAGTAAAGTCACACTTTCCTTGATCAAGAGAACAGGAGTATTGAGACTCTGGTTCCTAGGCCTCAAAAACAAACTAGTTTCTTAAATACATATTAGTTAACACAATAAAATTTGTATGAACGATATATTCCTTTCAACCATATAACTTAGCTGGACCTGATGGTATAATCCCGATACTTCTACAAAAGAGCCAGTTAGTACTGAAGGAACCACTGTGTAAACTATTCCGAGCTAGTATAACTCTCGGAGGTTTGGAAGTGTTGTCTCCATTCTTAAACCTGAGAAAGCGTCTTATGCGGTGACCAAAACTTTCAGACCAATCATAATATAATGACAGATATGGTTAAAATCGTACAATCAATTATAGAGATAGTCACGAAAGAAAAAAATAAGAAAGTAAAGTTGACGTTTCTACTAAAGGAGTAAACCATCCTTTCTTTGACATTTCGTCTTCATGTGGCGATATAAGTACAAGTGGAGTTGTAAAACATTATCATGTTCCTTTAACAAAAGAGCAATCCACCATTTTATCGTTCACCCACACCAACGTTTTCACTATCCAAGGATTAATAGAAAACATTTTTGACCGTCTCCCTATATATATATATATATATATATATATATATATATATATATATATATATATATATTTTTAGATAAACTGTTAAAAAATTGGTGTTTCATAGGGAAGTTAGTCAAGGTTTTTTGTTCATTTCAACCCCATCTGCTTTTAAAAGGCGACAGCTTCACGTGGCAGAGGCACGTATTCGTAATTTATTTCGTTCCTTTTTTCATTTGTGTTTAAACATGACCCTGTTATTAATTGGGCAATTATATACGGATTTTTTAATGAAAACATACGTCTAATAGAAAATTTTAAAGGTAGAAGTTCTAGGAATATCAAATACTTTCATTAAATGATTGCTTTTATTACGTAAACTGGAAAATCAGTAATTATTGTAAGTAAAGCCATTTCCAATACAAAAATAAAATAATATAATTACACAAACTGAATGAAACTTCTGTATTGTTTCGAATAATCCCCCGTGCGTCCGTGAAAACTAGAGCTTTAATTTTCATGTTTGGTCATTTATTATACCACCTACAGTGAGGAAAATTATCTAGTTAGGTCGCCAGAGTTAACAAAGCTTAATCCACTGTATTTATAGTGCGCGTTTGCCGATCAAAATATGTAACTTTCAATTATTTCATTTCATATCTGTGCCCACAAACATTATTATGGATTTCCACCAATTTGATCCAATATCACGATTGACGGCATAATTGGAATTTTCCTTATTCGACTGGAAATTGTTTTCGTGGCTCAATTATTTTAGTGTTAAGTAAATATTTAAACAATTCTACGATATTGATTAACAAACCAAATAAAAACATATTTAAGGTCACATTTTACATAAACAATAATTCCTAAAAATTGCAGATTTATTACAGATAGTAATGTAATGTAAAATTTAAACTGGTGGCAAGTATGGGTTCAAGAAATAAAAAATTAATCGTTTTACCTATAAGGAAAAATATTCTGATTAAAAATAAAAAGGTGTTTAAGCGGAATATCATGATTGAATCAGCTATAGCGGCACTACTAATTAGTGAGTACACCTATTAATTTATTTTCTTCATCATCTTTAAAACTATTATATTATAATTAAGGAAAAAGCAGAAAATTGGCATCTATTACTAGGCGAAACTTGACTAAAGTATGATATTTCTATTAATCTTGTTAACATTGATGGTTATTGACTTTTGTTCTAACTGATACTAACATGGGGGAGTAAAAGGAAACATTTAAACTAACTAAAAATAAACATTTCTCCGGATATGATGAGATATCTATCGAAATTTTTAAAAATTTTCCGAACACTGCGTTATCTTTTCTTAAAACTAGTGTATTCATACTACTGAATAAAAGAGGCGATAAAGTTACTCCATTCAATTACAGGCCAATTTTTTTCATACCAACTTTAGGTAAATTAAATGAAAAACTTGTTAAATTTTGTTTGGATTTCGTACGTAAGGTAGCACAGCAGATGCAATCTTTAACTGTTTCTAAACAGTTTAGAATAACATTAACATAGGTGAAGCTGTTCGAAACTGTGTCAAAACAGTTTAGAACAACTTTAACATAGGTGCTGCTGCGACAGAAGCTTTTGATTGCGTGAGTCATGGACTGCTGTTTCAGAAGCTTCATCATTATGATATTAAAGATGTTGCTCTGAAGTGAATGGGATTTTACTTTTTCAAAAGGAAACTATAGACTATAGAATTGCGTTAACTGGATGTTAAGTAGGGTGTCCCTCAAGAATCAGTTCATGGGCCGTTACTGTTTCTAATTTATCAAAATGATCTAGCATTTCTTGATATTATTTTATGGCATTCTAAAGATTCAAGCAAACTTCCTGGTATGGTATCTCGTGATTTTTTAAAAGTTAATGGACACAAGTAGAACTACTTGTGTCCAACATACAGCAAGCAGCACGGGATAATACGCTACCTATTGTTCAGCGAATAACAGAAAATAACTATCCTAAAGAAATAAGAGACTAAGGGTCGAATTCTTATATACACCTTAACAGCTTCCTTTACTTTAACTTCCCTTTAATAGCCCTTAAAATACTATTATTATTATTTAAGAAATGCTCCTTTCCTTCTTAAGGTTAGTGACAGGAGACGTGCTAGATATGAGTTTAGACCACATAATTAAGAGGTACTCTTTTAATACTCCATTTGAGGTTTTAATACAGGAAAGAGCGGAGATCACCAAAAGGGAGCCCAGTGCCCAACGACAGGAACAAACCTGGTATACAGACGGGTCTAAGACTGCGGAAGGCACTGGGGCGGGAGTATTCTCCAAAAACCCTGATATTAACCATAACTATGCTATATGAATACATTCCTCGGTATTTCAGGCCGAGGTATATGCAATTTTGCAATGTGCACAAATGAACAATGAAAGAGCTGTCGAAAATAAGCATATTCAAATAATGTCAGACAGTTAAGCAGCACTTAAGGCCATATAGAGTCATAAAGTTACGTCGGGGCTGGTATGGGAATGCATCGAAGAACAAAGAATACTGACAGACCGAAATAGAGTAAAACTATTTTGGGTGCCAGGTCACCAAGGGATCGAAGGCAACCAAAAGGCTGACGAACTTGCAAAAAGAGGGTCAGAAGAAACACCGGAACCAAGCACAAACCCAGGACTACCAAAAAATACAGTCCAGGGTTTCATAAACGACTGAATTCGGCAACAACATATCAACTATTGGGGAAGCACCCCAAAACAGGCACATGATAAAGCCTTCATAGGCAGACCGTGTTCCAAAAGAACTGGAAAACTACTCTTTATGAATAGGAACCAGTTCAAAGTGATAACAGGGTTCATGACTGGGCACGCCCCAGTAAAGGGACACATGAACAAAATTGGCATGTACAATGGAGAAATCATGTGCCGACTATGTCACAAGAAACCAAAAACGGCCAAACACATACTGTGCGAATCCGAAGCTCTAGATTGCAAAAGACAGGCTCTTTTTGGACAACCTCAGGTTGATCCAATAACGTATAGAACCCACTCACCCAAGGATCTGTACAAACTTGTACAAGGTACAAAGGTGACAGAGTGGGTACTATGAACTAACATGAGGTAAAGCACAATAAGCCAATAAGCTTCAGTGCTATTCGGAGACATAGTCAGACGAGCCCAGGGAAAAAAGGTAAGGAAGGTTCCTTTAAATATAAGGTTACCTTAAACGGACACTAATCGAACTGTTTTTTTATTTTAAAAATGTTCCTTTCTGTCAGAGGAATATATAAGGTAAGTTCCTGACCTTAAAAATTTAAGTAAGCTACGGAGGTACCTTTAATGTTTCTTTCTCTTTATGAAAGTGTTATTTTTAAAATATTTTTTTGTTGAATTTATGGATAATATAGAGAGTGTCAATTTAAAAGCTGCCTATTTGGTAATATCTATTAAAAAAGAATATCAAATAATAACTGAGACAGATTTTTTATTTGAATGGAACACCTTTTCGTCATATTTTTAAATGCCATACATCATTCTCTTCCCCTCCATCACACTAACCAGTGTAACATAAATAGGGAAAGTACAAAGTATGACATATCAATAAAAAGATAATATTATGGACAATTTAGCAATATGACTTATTATTAGGGTACTTTTAATTTTAACGTTAATAAAACGAAACACAAAACCCAAAATCAAACGCAAATTTTAAACGCCTCCATCCTAACTGACACTGACAGAAAATGGCGATTTATTTGGGCGATTTAATGTGAACAGCGTCAACAACTGAAAGTTAACCAGTTTTATCAAGCGTTACCACTTTGTATCTGTTATACACTTGTGAGACACCAACTAAAACAAGACACAATAGTCACATTTGCAGATGATACTGCCATCCTAGCGATTGGCTGATGAATAGGCTGTAAATAAAGTACAAACATCAGTTAATCAAATAAATAATTGGACCAAACGAAACCAAATCTGTTAATATTAATTTTACTAACAAAAATGATCAAAGAATACCAATTAACATAAATAATGCCCAGGTTCCTTATGATAACTCAGCAAAATATCTAGGTATTACACTAGATACAAGACTTCACCATGTTAAAAAGAAAAGACAAAAGTTAGATATAAAATTCAAGAAAATGTACTGGTTACTTGGTAGGCATTCCACCCTACCTACATATAACAAAATTCTATTATATAAATAAGTTCTCAAACCAATTGAACATATGGCATTCAGTTTTGGGGTTGTGCCAGCTATAGTAATATTCTAATAATCCAGATATTTCAGAACAAAGTATTGAGGAACACTGTCGATGCTCCTTGGTACATTAAAAACAACGTCCTTTATCGAGACCTTCAAATGGACACTGTTGACCAGATTATCACCAGATTCGCTAGGAGTCACGAACAACGGCTCCACCAACATGTGAATGTTGAAGCGATCCAACTTGTTGACAACACAAACATGACAAGAAGACTCAAGATAGTGAAACCTTTTGAGTTAGCCAAGTGATTGTGTTAATAACAAAGCAAAGCATTGTGCGGTTTAGTGTTACACGTTAGTTTAGTGTTATTAAGTTATCAGACCCTAAGGTACACTAGCGAGTAAAACTTTAGTTTTTTAGATTGCAACAATAGTTAAGTAAGGTTATAAAAAAATTACTCATTGATTAACTCTTGATCAAATTGTAATATTAATAAACGTCCCTTATGGAGTGTTTTTTTACAAAAAAAACCTAAATCTACCTTTGTCACAGAATCAATAATTTACAACGGCATCAAAATCTTTTAATTCAATACCCTTATCACTTAAAAACATGAAAACTAAGAAATTTTGGAAAATCATATTATGATAAAGTTGAAGTTTATCATGACAAAGTAAATAATTCTATCATTTTTTTTTTATTTATCGTTTAACCGCATCAACTACTAAGGTTGTTAGCGGTATGGTATATACAATACAGTAAATTTATAAAGGAAACAGATCAAATTTGGTTGTATAAAGACGTTAATTTTAGAAATTCAATAACTCTGTTCGTGTGTGTTGTCATAATGTTTTAAACCTTCTAGAGATACTAGTAGTGTTTATTTCTTGGGAGTATTTTGGACACTCGACGAGCACATGTTTTAGCGACACTTTAACCGCACAGGTATCACATTGTGGAGGAGGAGCTTCTTTCTTAAATTAGTATTGATGCGTCATTTTTATATGTCCGATTCTGAGTCTATTTATTTTGATTTGGTCTTTTCGAGATTTTGGTAATTCTAATTTTTTGTACGGTTTTTGTTTTATTTCATGCAGTTTTGAACTATGCTGGTACCACTTAATTTCCATAAGTTTTGACTGTGTTCTTTCTGTAAGTTTTATATTAGTTGTTAGTGTAACTTTTATGTATTTTATTCGTTTTATTTGGATTTTATTTTAGCCTTTTAATTTTTTATTTATTTATATATTTCATGAGTTTGTCTATAAAATAAATAATAGTCATTCAATAGATCAGCCAAGTAAAGGAAGAGGAACTTTTACTCAACATTAACCTTTGTGGTACCAAGCTTTTAAACGAACGCCGAGTACCAAGGGGGTACATATTGTACCCCTTGTTTTTTGGAGGGGAAAATGCTGCTACACACAAAAAAATACGAAGTATTCGTAGAAATTTATTCAAAATAATGTTGTTTTTATAAAACCGAATCTATAAACTCAATTTAAATATTAAGAGTCCAAATGACCGTTCTGGGTTTGGTGTGAGTTTTTTTGAGATATCACTTGATTTATAGCATCCACTATTCTTTTTGGTATACTATTTCGATTTTTCAATCTACTGGCTACGTGCCGTTTTATAAGGGTAAGTCCCAAGTCAAGTAAAAATAATCTTCTTTTCTCCTTTTTGTCCTTTTTTGTCTGGAAAATTAGAAATATTGGTACCCCATCAATAGAAAAAACATCACCAACTTCCTGAATATATTCAACACAAGCATCTTCTTCCGAAGCTACCTACATATTATCATCTTATGTTCATCACAATAATGTAATGCTAATTGTCTGTCTGCCTCCACATACAAATCAAACTTACGTTTGGTCATTTCTAAGGAGTACAAATCCACACAAACTGCACAATACAACGATTAGCAAAACAATAAACGTTTACTTCTGTCTTCTGTGAGGCGCACAATTCAAGGTGATGATTTCGTCGAGAACTGTGCATGAATATATTTTGTAAAGCAGTAGACATGAAACTACAAGCGGGGTACATATTGTACTCCAGCCAACAAAATTAATTATAATTTAAATTTTTTAATTGTAAATGATTGAATATTATATTATTAGCTCCCTATTATTATTTAATGTCTATGATAAGGGCACAATACATTTAAAAAATAATTCTTTTAAATATACGCAATTTTGTGTGTATGAGGTACACAATTTGCCCCCATAGTAGCACAAAGGTTTAGTACAACAATTATTGTGGTTACAGCTAAAAATAAATATAGTCTCCTGCATTCGAAGTAAAATTCTTCATTTTTTTGGTAATTATGAGAAAAAATTTATTGACACTTATTCTAATCTATGGTGGAGACAAAAATATTAATTTTCTTGATAGTGATTCCATACAGTCTATACCTAAGTTTTATAAAATTGCTTAAAGTTTACAACCTTAAATAAATTATTAATACAAAACTTGAAGCTAATTAACTTAAATAAATTATATTGAAAAACAGTAACAGAACTGACAATATTCAGTCTTCTTTGCAATACTTTCATAGTTAATATCGTTTAATTCTGCTACATTTTAACTCAAGTTCGCTCATTTTATTTAAAAAAAAATTCTACCGTCCCTATCTAGCAAACAATAATAACAAATTTAAAAAATAATAAATTAAAAATATTTATTAGAAATGTTTCTTGAGTGGTTTTAGATGTAATATTAAAACCATTTGGAAAACAATCAAGAATCTTAATGTTTATAAAATATTAAGAAATCCTTTGATACTACCTAAAATCTCACGAATCCGGAGGAAATAAATAATTAATTACTTATTATGTCATTCCTTACGAAATGAAAATCTTAATGCCGACCTAATTGATTTCTGTAATAAACCAACTTACGTTTTATATTTTCTTGGAATCCCATTAATATTACGGTGCTGGTGGTTTATAAATATTTGTTGGAAATTAATTGGCTTTGGGTGTAGATGGAATTAATATACAATATGATTGTGAGAAAAATTAAACTTTCTTATTAGAGACAACGACATTTCAGGGAAATTATTTACGATTGTGCCCTGTTGAAAATATTTCCACCTTTTTTTCTTTATGTACAATATCTTCATAACATTTCTCATTCAAAGCGGACCAATAATAAGAAAGATATGTTAAAACCTGTTGGCAATATTAGTGCACGTTTTATTTTAATGTATGACATTTGTATACTATTTTGAATAATGCAGCGTTTTCTTTTTTTAAATCTGACTAAAAATAACAAAGATATAGGTTAACGCCCTTTCGACGATGTTACTTCTTATGTTTTTTTTTTAAATATCACATATATTTATCATTTGGAATGAAGCAACGCAATTCTTGTTTAAATCGGACCAACAATAATAAACATATACGTTAACGCCCTTTTCAAAATATAACGGTGCATATTTTTTATTGTTTGTATCATCTATATCAGTGGTTCTCAAACTTTTTGGGTGACGAAACCTTTTTAAAAAGTGAAATTTTTGACGAAGCCTGTAACGTTATAAACGTTACGAGTTTCAAGCAAAAATATCTAAGCCAGCCCTGACTCTTGCCATGATACACTAGATCGGATTTCCTTTGCGCCGGTCACGACTAAGCTTGATTTGAAGCGACGAGAATTTTCGTTTCACGGTACACCGGTACACGGCCTTTTCGGAATGCAATTCTTAGTCCCATAGGTTGGTTCGTACTCGTAGTTTGGTTGTGAATGTATTTGCAGGAAGACAAAAGGTAATCAAATTTGCACTATCTAACTTTAATTTGCTTTTAAAATAGTATATAAGTTTATTAAATCGCTTGGTGAGGTAAATGTTGTAAATTGACAATTTATTTTATATTGTATGTACGAAACATTTCTTTCGTTTCATGCGACATCAGATACAAAATGGCCGCCAATTTTAAATGATTTTAAATATTCATTTTTTTTTTATCTTTTAAGAGTGGTGCATAAATACTATGGCTAACCTAACTTAATATTACCATTTATAGATTTAAGATATGTAGGTATTTGACTATGTAGAGTAACTTTTGCAAATTTTTCATGATATTTTTTTTAATACACGTGTTAAAAGAACGAAGAATATTTTCTTTTCTTACGGAAATTGATACCAGGCTTTATTTTTATGTTTTATGAAAGAGAGGAGAGGACAGTAAAGAAAGAGGGGACAGTAACGAAAAAAAGGAGAAAGAGAGGAAAGGGACGAAAGATTCGTACATAAAGGAAGAAGAGAAACAATGTGAAAAGGACTCTAAAGCAGACTGGGAGATATCTGTATCGTTAGCGATTTTTGACCAGGCTCCTGAATATAGTAGGGAGTTCGAGAAGTCACCTTTCAACCCCCAGGAGAAGCTGAGACTTTCGATAGACCTCTCACCTGTCTATCCCTGCCAGTTAAGTGAACATTATAAAAACCCTCACGTGTTTTTACCAAGCGATATAGTAATTTTTTTTCTTATGTGTTTAATTCAATTTTACGTCATATATTCAACTTATGGAAATCAGTTTTAATTATAAAGCCTAAAACCAGGGCAGATTCCAACAATACTTGTACATTTATTTTTTGTTTTGTAAGACAAGCCACAGTAATTACCTATTTAAATATAAATCCATATAAGTATTCATTTGCGTATTATTTCCAACTTTCAGCTGGTAATTTTATGGTACGATTCGTATTTATCCAGCACCTAAATACGTGGCGTCCACAATCGAGTTTTTTTTATTTCTTTAACAATCTTTTTAATTAAAGATTGTACCATAAAATTACGAGTCAAATTCTTAGCCGAATCACATTGACCCAATATTTTATAACATTCATAGAGCTAGTCTGGGTAAGTTATGTTAATTGGAGAACCAACGTAAAAAGCCCTTAATACATTTCGGAATAAAAGCCCTCCTTGCTCTAGCCTCTTGCCAGGTTCCTTCCGTTTCTTTGCGGAACCCCTAAAAAAAAAGTCCTCTAACCCAAAATACCAAACCTCATATACTCCTTCTTAACAAATAGTAGATCCTTAAGCCAAATCCCGTTCTGTTGTAGCAATAGGTACTGCTTATTTTCTTCGCGTAGCCCCCACAAAGGCTGTGCGGAGCCCTAGGGCTCCGCTGACCTCCCTTTGAGTAACGCTGATCTATATAATATTTTACATTGAATGCCGTTTGTCTCATTAAAATCTGAACAATAGTAACGAAGATATAAGCTTATTACCCATTTGGCGATGCTATTGGGCAGATCTGTTTATTATGTATTATGTCTAAATGAGGTCGAAAGCCTATCGGGCGCGTCTCCGGGCGGTGGATAGGAGCACGGTTAGAGTATCTGGCTGGAGGCAGCTATAAGTAGGGTCAGGATACTTAAAAACCTCCAAAATCCTTTGCGATAACTATCGCCGCAAACCAACTCCCCAAGTTAAGGCGTAACGCAACCCGTGCCGAGAACTGAATGATACCTGGGTCAGGATATTGGAAACGGAGCCTATGGGACACCGGGTCATCTCCCAGAGTATCATGACCTTACTGCGGCATGCGGGGCTCTGCCTCGAAAGGGGATACGACAAACGCAACGTGTCTGGCGAAGGCTGAAAAGCTAGCAAAGAGGCGTTAAGTCATCGTTTCCTTCCTGGAAGAGGTAGACCAAATGTCCGAGGACGAGGTACATTCTGCCCGTCTAGGTGGACACTTGAGGACAAGGCTAAAGGAGCTCTTGAAAACTGGCCTTAATTACACAGCCGCAACAAGGCAGATAATCAAGGAACATTTTCAAAGGGCCCAAACAAAGCCACAAAAGCCCCAGAGGATAAAATGTCAAGACAACAATGCGAAAAAAGCTGCCAAGCAAGGCGAAGGTTGCATGGAAAAAATTGGAGACTACAACCGAAAATGATCCTATGGTTTTATACCAGAGTCATGAGGCTGATGATAACCTACGGGTCAGTATATGGTGGCCAAAGACTGCGCAAGCATGCCTGAGTACCACGGAAGCTGAAAACTACTCCAACAGCAGCTATAGAAGTCATGCTAAACCTAACACCACTACATATATTCATTCAAGACGAAGCTAGGTCTGTTACATATAGACTGCACAAAGGTTCATCACCCATAAGCAGTTTGCATGGACGGGACCACAGCGAGCTATATGAGTTGGAGAACGACCAAATAATGGGAATGCCTTCAGACGAAATGCTCCCAAAGTATATCTTTCAAAAGCTATATAAAGTAAGTATACCAGACAAGGAAGTGTGGACGAGAGGACCTCCTATTCATGCAGATTTCACCTAGTACACAGACGGCTCCAAAATCCATGAAAGTTCAGGAGTAGGTATATATAGTACCAAGCCAAAGACAAGAATCTCACTGAGCTTAGGTAAATATGCGACAGTATTCCAAGGAGAAATAGCAGCAATACATTACTGCGCAAAAGAGGTATTAAGACAGAAGGTAAATGGAAAAACCATTGTCATATGCTTAGACAGTCAAGCGGCGTTAAAAGCACTCAGTTCCATGCAGGTACACTTAAAGCTTGTGTGGAACTGTTTGCCCTAACAAAGCTGGGTAGGCAAAACAGATTAACCTTAGCCTGGCCTGGGTACCAGGCAACAGAGGACATAAGGACAATGAAGAGGCTCTTATTGGCCCAGAACCCTTCTGTAGTGTAACAAAAACAACTATCAGAACATGCACAAAGCAGTGGACGTTTAATAAATCTCAGGAGTGGTGGAAAAACTCATCAGGACAGAGACAGACCAAAGAGTTCTTAAAAGGAACATCGCTTAAACTCACCGATCATCTACTAAGCCTTAATAGGAAAAATACTAGAGTACTAGTAGGTCTATTAACAGGGCATTGTAGGCTTAACAAACATAATAATATCAGTCTGACAGAAGAGGCTTTGTGCCGATTGTGAATAGATGTAATAACATGCAGCGCGTTCATTCATAATGGTAGGGTTAGTATTGGTGTGAAGGATGTTGATTTTGATTCTCATAACGTTTTTTTATACGTTAACTTCTTTTTTGACAATTTCGCCACTCTATTTTATCATTAAATATAATATCTTTATGATATTTCGGACCAATAATAAAACAAAGATATCGAATAACACTCTTTTAGCAATATTTTTACGCATTTTTTTTATTATGAATGTATATAGGACATTTCAAATGATGCGACGTTTTTCCCTTTAAATTGGACCAATAATTACGGAGATATAAGTAATTTTTTGTGTTTTGAAAAATATTTGTATACGTTGTAACCATTTATACACTCCGTCCATTATTTATGGAATAATTAAAAATGAACCAAAATTTTAATCTGCCATATATTTGTTAAAAATGCATGTATTTCACCGCGGGTTTTGGACTTTATTTTGCCATTTGCTAATATTATACAGGGTATTTTACATGGGTGCGTAAAATTCACCAAATTTTTTGATTGGTAGCTTTTTCTGTTTTTTATCCTCAATAAAACACATTATAAAAATCTTGAAATATAAGCTTGAGTACTTTTGAATTACCTTGTATAAAGGACTTACATTAACTATAGCTTTATTATCCTTGATAATTAAAAGTCCTTATGGCACAAAAAGCACTAACAATTAGAGTGTTTTTGTCTAACGAAAGATTTTTTAAAAACATTTTTTTTTATTTATCACGCACGGCACTGGGATGAAACTAATACAGGAGCTACTTAAAGGAAAGCTGTAACCAACGGTCCAAAAATTTGAAATTTTTACAAGCTCATACTTTCCAAATCCCAAATTAAAATTTTGTGAATTTTACATGGGTGCACACTTTGTAAAATGCCCTGTACAATATTGGAAAATGGCAAAATGAAGGCTTGGTTTCTAAGAGATGAAGAAAAAAGCTACCCAACTATAAAACCCGCGGTGAAGTACATGCATTTTTAACAAATATATGGCAGTTTAAAATTTAAGTTTATTTTTAATTATTCCATAAATATTTATTCTATTCACTACTTATGCATGCAAATAATGAGCAATAATTGTATTTTTAATACCAATGTTCTTCTAAATGCCTATTTAATCTTTATAAGTAAATATGATTAAAAATTCCCATGAGTTGTTACAGCCAATTATCGTGCTCTAACTGTAATTTAATTATCTGTATACCTATTATGCTTATTTGAATAAAATTCGAATGATTATGATACTACTTTTAATATTAACGCTAAATTGAATGCGAGTAAAACCATATTGAACATAATCCTGTCGAGCGGTGTAATCAAGTTAAAAAGCTTGAAACGATTTAAGAAAAACATTGTTGTATACTTTAATCATGTGAGAGGTTAGATCTAATATCTTTAAGAAATTGATTTTGAAATTTAATCGGAATGCATCTTCTTACTGTGTATTTAGAAGTTTTTTTTTCAAGTTAAGTAATTTTTATAGTTACTACGGTGCTTATTTGGATATTTTTTTCCAGATAAGTATATTTTATAGTTACTACGTGCTTATGTAACAATAAATCATATTTAACCCCATATTTATAAGTGTATGTAGTTTGTAGTGTTTAAGGCAGTAAGAAAGTTAATATCAAGCCTGTCAAGAAATTAAATAAATTTTCAACAAGGTCCTTCGAGTTGTAAAGAAACAGCAAAATAATGTCGGATGAAAATTTACCTCGCAGGAGTACAAGGAAAAATGCAGGTGTAGCCCCTGTGAGATACGGAAAAGGCTTTCCTAACGCAGCAGCAGGAATGAGTCCACAACCTAATTCAAAAGATCCGAAGAACAGTTCAAGGATATTGGATGAAAAAAGTTCTGTCAAAATGGTAAACTCACATACATCAAAGAAAATTGAAGAGATTAAGTCTAAGAAAAGAAGTATTGAGTTAAGAATGTTAGAGTTACAAATGAAAACTCTTTGTGAAGAAGAAAAATCAATACATGAATTTTTAAGTGCAAGATCAAGAAATGCGTCTATTAAGGCAGGTTCAGACGCAGCCAGTAATTTAGTCAAGTGGTCGAGTAATTTAGTGACTTGACCCATTTGAACACATTTTGTTTTAGTCGAGCTCACTGGCAGTCGTACAAAAGAAGACTAATTATACAATTCACAAATTGTTCTAAGCTGAATGACTAGATCTCATCCAGCAGTTTAAAAATATTTGAAGGTCACCGTGTTTAAGAAATCGTAGAAACAACAAATGTGAACAATTGAAAATGGATTCCTTCTTATCTGAATTCTGCTAATCTCACTACTAAGCCTAATATGAACCTAATCTTAACACTAACTCCTTTTGGTTTCAAGGTCCAGGATTTTTGAAACAATGTGAAGAGTTCTGCCCACAAGCTGAACAAAATAGAGAAAATCTGCTGATCATTGAAGAGGACAAGGAAAGTATATAAAAATTAAATTCTCTTCCAAACGTCGAAAGATTTTCAAAATAGTTGAGATTATAAATATGCACGGCATGGATAATAAGGCAAATATACAAGAAACACATTTTACAAGAGAGAGAGACAGTTAAAAAAAGAACAGTCACAAACAAATTTCAACTAGGTTACTTGAAAATTTTTTGTGATTTTTTAATATTAATTTCTCAATAAGTTCCATGGTTTACTATATATATTTTATTGTATAAAACAAAATCTAAATATTTCAAAAACCTTATTTTTAGTTTTTTTCTACTCCATCTAATCAATAAATAATAGTCTAATTCGAGAATTGTTGTTGAGGACTTACTTTCTCGTGAGGCACTGTACAAATACTCACATTTAAAAAAAAAAATTCTCAAAAATTTGCAAGGTAAGGTATAGTTAAAAGTTCAGTATTAGATAAATAAGGACTTCAACTATTAGAAAAAAATTAATTTTAGTCATAATCTAATAACTTTTTTTTAACATTTAAGGCGAGAGGTGTGGCGAAAGGACCTCCTTAAAACAAAAAATTTGGATAATAAAAATGAGACAATCCGTAAAATTTGTTATTCATAATTGTCAACACTGTAAAATTTATAAAGCAAAATTCCTTCAGCCAAAAATGTCCCCATTGCCTGAATATAGATTAAAAAGTTTCTGTGGACCATTTACTTACTGTAGGTTGGATTATTTTGGACCATTATTGGTTAAGGTGAAAAGAAGTAAAGAAAAGAGATATGGAGCACTATTTAGTTGTTTAAATACAAGAGCAATTCACATTGAAGTAACTCCCTAAATACCGACTCTACACTAATAGCAATTAGACGATTTATTGCACGAAGAGAACAATTTATAGGGATGTATTCGGATAATGGAACAAATTTTGTAGGAGCAGAAAAATGAAGAAATATATAAAAAATTTGGAACGCAACAAACTAACCGCAGAGGCAAGTGCAAAAAACAACATGAAATAGATTTTGAACACTCCTAAAGCTGCACATACTGAAGGAGTTTGGGAAAGAATGGTAAGGTCGGTGAAAGAAGTATTTTATAAACTTTTGAGAGAACAAAACACAGCTGAAGAAATTTTAACAACGTTTTTAATTGAGAAAAAATTGTAAATTGTAGACCAATTAGCTGTCCCCTGCAATGAAAATGATGTAGAAGCGTTAACTCCGATGCACTTTTTGATAGGAACGACAAATACCAAAAATTATCCAACTATTTTTAATAAAGAAGATCTATTTGGAAGAAAACAATGGAAAATTGCTCAAGTTATGTCAGAACAATTTTGGAAAAAATGGACGAAGCAAGGTCTCCCTTTATTGCAAAAACGTCAAAAATTGACGATATAAACATTCGGAACAAATGGAAAATGGGCAAAATAACTAAAACATTTAAGTGCAGAGATGGGCAAATAAGAAGTGTAGAAATAAGAACCTCTGATTCTACCTTAGTTCAACCAGTGAATGTTATACTTTAGTTGGAGGTTGGAGAGTGTAACAATAAATCATATTTAACCCCATATAATTGTATATAGTTTGTAGTATTTAAGGTAGTAAAAAAGTCAAGCCTGTCAAGGAATTAAATATATTGTCAGTAAGGTTTAATTATTTATTAAAAATATATAATAATCCTGTACCTCCACAAGGTTTACAAGGGTGGAGCGTACAGCTTAGTTGAATATTTTTTTCCTAAACCAAACAAATTCAACAAATATTATTTTTAGCACACAAATATATTCTTTGTGAATGTATGTCATAGACAAAGCATACCCTTTTATTGTTTAATAAAAGCGTCCATTTTCCAGTAAAATTTTATTTTTAGTCGACACAATGCTTTTAATTCAATGTCCCTGGAAGTTTTGTTATATGGTTACTAGATCACTTATGCTTTGCGTTTGCTAGGGGATGTTGACGATATTTCCCTATATTTTATTTAAAAATGTTACTGTGTTATAAGAGGTTCAGTATCTAACTAAAGTATGTTTTCAAGATTCTATTTGGTTACTCCTCGTACTACAAAATAACCCAGTTATTCCATTGTCGCGCTTTATAGCTTTATCACTTAATCTCCTTTGTATAGAATGGCCGCGGAAAAAAAATTATAATCTCGTCATGAATCGAAACAGACTTTTGTCTGTCAAAAGATAGCCGAGCTTTGTGTGACGAATACCCAAAGCCTTTTATAAAGAATACAGAAAATCTCGCTATAAGATGGAAACTGAAATAATACAAATAAATGATAAAAGTTGATGCGACAACTTTGGAGAATCCAAGGAAATAAAGCGGTGTTACTGATTTAAGTCTGCAAAGACTATTGTAATGAAAAAGTAAAGATGTACTTATCCTTTAATCATAAAACAAATTTAAAAATTAAATTTAATATTCTTATATACGGTGGATATTTTTATTATTGTATTTTTTGTTTACTTTGGCCGACAGTTTTTCTGGAAATATGTTTCTACAAAACTGTAAAACTATAAAACTGTACGAGGGTTATTTTTCCTAGATTATTATTACTAGTCATGCCTAACTAATAGACAATTTTTTCCTAACGATTTTTTGAAATAATTACTTATCTAAAAAGTTTCTAGTTGGTTATGTTTATAACACATTCTCAAATTTAAACAACATTTTTCAAACTGCCCCTATTCAACCCATTTTTATTAAAAACCCACGCATTTTCTATCCTACGAATAACAATCTCATCTTGCTCAAGATGCAGTACAAGCTAAATATATTTCCTGCAAAACGTGATGAATGTCACGTAGACACTAGTAAGACACAAATCCATACTGTTCAGAAACCCCTTTACGACGCTCCTGCTGAGTGAAGTGAATTTGTTAGAGACCACAGAATCCCATTCGCTGGAAAGACATTTTTTTAATACATCTATTTGTATCCGTTTGATGTTTTAAATAAAATAAGTAATTTGTTCGAAATTAAAAGTTTCTAAAAGCAACAAACTCAACACAAACTGCATTCTGTTATATATTTTATCTCTTGTATTGCAATATTTTTCTCTTTTCCACTCAAAAGAGCTAAAAATAAATTAGGCATAATTCCACTAGATGATGTAAGATCGCCAGTTGGACACACTCTCCACAAACAATAACTGAAAAATTCCCCCTCATAACGATACAATGCTTTTTTTCTCGCTCACATATGCCACGATCTACGTGAGCAAAACAAAATAATTGTTAAGGGGTATTTATCCCACTTTCCAAAATAAAATAAATGATTTCTCAATATTAATAAGCTCAGTCACAGAGTGGGCAGGTACTGAGTACGACCGACTTAGGCAAAGTCCAAGCGAAGCAAAGAGTTAGCTCAATTTTATTTCGCACAGGCTACCCGACCGCCACGCCGGCGGTAGTTGAATTTAATAAAACGAAAACCGTCTTCCGGCGGCATGGTCTTCTCACATATAAGAAAGCCGCCCAAAATCTAAATTGATTTGTTGATGAGGGCGGCAGGCTATCAGAGTATTGATAAGGCCGCCGGACGACGGTCTACTGTATTTGAAACATTAAATGCCGCCGGAAAAAACTCGCGTATCAGAGACAACACTAATCATTTGTAATTGCTGTGGTGGGAGGTGTTTGTGTGAATGCGGCTTGTTTTTTTTCATTTACGCCGTGACTAGCAGTAGTATATTATAAACCCTTGAAGCAAATTTCACATACATGAACAAATAATAATAATAATAATGCCGTGACAACAAGAAGACGAAGTAACCACATCTCGTTGGGTGGCGGCTTCGCCGCCACCATAAAATTTTCGGTCCATACCTGGCTACCCCGACCAGCATAAACACCAACGGCCTGGACACAGCTCATCTACTTTGTCAGAAGGAGACCGATGTGCAAATAAAACGCGTACGACATATGATCATTTGCCACAAAAATGTAGACGATTTTAAAAGTATTTTTTCTTACCACCGGTATTCAATGTTTTAAATACAGTAGACCGTCGTCCAGCGGCATTTTTCAATTCACTGATAGCATGCCGCCCTGATCAACAAATCAGTTTATATTTGCGGCGGCTTTCCTGTATGAAGAAGACCATGCCGCCGGAAGACGGTTTTCTTTTTAACAAATGCAAACACCGCCGGCGGTCGGTTAGTCAGTATGATTTTATTTTCCAATATATTTGTAATTATGTATTATTTATATGAAGATGAAGTATATTTTAACTATTTTGTAATAAAAAAAGAATAGTGTTGTTTCAAGAAAATGTGTATTTTAAACGTTTTTTCAAAAGGATATATCTCGAAATCTACAACTTACGTACCGATTCAATAGATATTTATTTGGGAGGTTAATAAAGTTAATAACTGGTTCAGAAAGTGCGGTTATAAATATATGGGCGATTGCCTCAAAATGACCAATAATCAAGATTATATTTTGGTTGAAAAAGAAAAACAAAAACAAAATTTGTATGTAAATTCTTGATAAAATGTTTTACTTAATAACTAACAACAACACTTAACTACAGACCATCTGTCTCTTATTATTGTTTAAATTATTGGGTATCTTCTTAAATTAAATTAAAACAGGGGAATGTCAGTACTTCCAGGGGAATGTCAGTACTTCCAGGGAACTGACAATTGGTCCAAATTATTAGAAAATGTACAAAAATTATTAATAAAACACAAATTATAAGAACAAATGTGTATTTAAAAAATAAAATAACTGTTGACAAATAAATGCATACAACAAAGCTTAATTTTAAAATTATTCGAAAATAAAACAAGCAGTATCAACCTAACAACAAAAAATACTTATTGTGTGTAACTTGTAGGTAGAAAAAGGAAATTATACGTTTTATTCCAAAAATAATTAACAAAGTACATAATACAAAATAATGAGATAAACGCAATAGTAGTTTTTGTGCAACAAGAGTGGATATGATGGCCATATCGCACGAAAACAAAATTTGAGCACGATACCGTATGCGGAGTGCTCAGTCGTCTGAGTGCGATGTGGACAATCAACTGGAGCTGTACAGTAATTTTTTCTACGACCCACCTACGAAAATTTTCAAATAAAAAAATATTTTAGGTTATTAAGAAAAAATAACTAATTTTAAAATAATTTGTGAGTTTTAGTAATTTTTAAAATAAAAGAAAAAAAAACGTAATTTAATTTTTCCTCATCCGCGAATCGAACTCCAATCCTCTGCGTGGAAGGCAAGAATGCTTACCGCAAGACCACCTTCTCTCTTATTTTTGTTGCTTCAATACTCGTAATTTAAAATAAAAAAAGAAATGCTATTATATATTTATTCTACACAAGAATAACCTATTTTAATGTATGTTTATTCTCAATAACTAAAAAATATACTGACAATTAGTTTGAGAGAATTGTCACTTATTTAAAATTTTAAAAATAATAGCAGTCTGTTGATCAAAATATGAACGGTGATTGGCGGATTTCATTTTTTTGAAGTTTCCTCACTACCTACAATGGATATGAAATATATTCGTTCAGTTGAAGGCAATAGCATACTTTTTAGTTTTGTAATCTGTACGTAAATATCCATGTGGATGTAGAAAAAAAGTATTATTTTTGTTCGAAAACATTTACTGGTTTCGTAAATTTATAGAATGTTTTTTTATTCTGTTCTGCCCAAAATATGTCACATTTTTTATCTGCAGTCCTTAAACACATTACAGAAACCTCTCCATCTTCCTCTAAGTTATCCTGACAGGCAGTAACATAGCGATACCGTGTTTGTTTATGTGTGTCATTTCAGCTATTGAGATAACCATTTTCTTCTCCTTTTTTTTATATATTTCAGCCTTTCTTTTTCTTTCATTAACTTTTTCTTTTGGTGATCAGCCATTTTTCTCTTTTATCTTTACCTTTCTGCTTCTCGTATTTCCTGTAGTTTTACCACTTTTTTTCACTTTTTGGTTTTCCCATGTTTGTTAAGCTAAAACAATGCTTGTATTGAAACAAACTTTATCTATACGAGTTTTTTTTTTCATAATGCTCATTTCCCTGGAATTATGTAATTTCCCTGGAAGTATTTTTCCAGGGTAATGACAACAGGGGAATGACAAAATATGAGGTTATGTTTGATTAAAACTAAGGCCGTGGCTAAAGTAACAGAGGTGTTACTATAATTATTTTCTTAAAGTAACATCAGTTACGTCACTGGTGACTGATGACAACATAGTAAAATTAATGTTACTTCTATTCTAGACTAAAGTAACAGCTGTTACTCTAATTATTTTCTTAAAGTAACAGTGGTGATATTCTTGACATTTGTTTTAAAATAACAATAAAAATAGATACAAAAAACTTTGAAGATAAGAATGTTTATAAAACCAGACACGAGGCAGGAAAGGCACATTTGTGTAACGGCATGTACCGGCAGGAATATGGGATGCCGGCCGTATTTCTCACAATATAGATTTATAGAATCTGACTTTCTTTAATTTTTGGGATTATAATTTTTTTTTTTTTAGTTTTTCTTTGTCGTACATGAATTTTAAGATAAATAGATAGGGTTGCCACATGGACATAAAGATAAGTATATAGGTACTACAAATGTTTTTTTTTTGTTTTAAATATTTATCATGAACGGAGGACGTCCCGGAATTGAACTCTTTAAATGTGGCAACCCTATAAATAGAAAGGTAATTTTAAATGCACATACTTAATCAAAAAAATAAAACAACATATTAGCAAATAAAATTTACTTCTTGTGTAACAGAAATTTTAACACCTGAATATCTATTATAAAACACAAGCTTACAAAATACAAAATCTTAGGAAATTGCAATTATTGCATAATTAAATAGGTACATTTTGAATTGTGAACCTCAGAACCTCTATAAGAAATTAAAAATAATTTCGGAAAAACCAATTTTTTGTTTTGGGTTCTCTACATAAACCCACACAAGCAAAATTATACCAATTTAAGCAACTGTCGCACATAATATTGGGAATACTTCCAAGTGTTTTTTGCAGAATGCGCAAATCCAGACATATAAAGTTTATTGGCGTATCGCTCTTCACATTAGCCACGTAATACGTAATTGATGTTACTTTAACAAAACAATTAGATTAACAGCTCTGTTACTTTAGTCCAGAATAGAAGTAACATTAATTTTACCATGATGTCATCAGTTACGTAATTGATGTTACTTTAAGAAAATAATTATAGTAACACCTCTGTTACTTTAGCCACGGCCTAAAACTAAGTGCCGTAAGCAACCTTGTCGAGGTTACACACAGATATATATTACATTCAAGTTTAGTTAATTACTATACAGTTCTAACAATATTTTAATGTAAAAATATTACTTACCAGAGAAATTACAGTTTGACTGTGACTTCACATAAAAGAACACAATATACAACTACATAAATAAACTATTGGTGCAATCTATTTGACACTAACGGATCTTATCTACTACCAGGGAATGGGGTACCGATGTTAGATACGAAAGTTCTCAAATTTTTAAAGACCAATTGTACCTATTACTTTTTATTGATTGGTTTAGTGCAATTTTGAAACAGTATTCGTTCTAATTATATATATTAATTTACTAGTTATTTAAGATCACCTGATTCTCCCCCAATTAATATTTAAGGACTGTCATATCAGACAGCTACAACCCAGGGAATGAGAATTAACACCTAAAATATTTTTAAAATAGGATTTTTTATTATATTAGAAGAAAGAAATTTAGCGACTAGTTAAAACTAAATCAAACCGTGTTTGTAATGGATATATCAGAGTATGGAGATTAAACCAAATATCAGTGCACTATTGATATACCATAGTTTGCACTTTACAGGCAACCACCCATATAGGTATAATTTTACACCGGTGTGAACTTAGCGTGAATTTTCAACCCCAAAGAGAAAATAATCGCAATCAAATATCTCGGTTCCTAGACATAAAAATATATTTATTTTCTAGAATAGGTAGGTACAAATACCACTTTCAAAATTTGTTAAAGAAAACGACTTGCAAGGTAAAATAGGGCGTCAATCAACCCCAAAGGGAATTTGCCGATTATTTAATAGGAATCAAATATCTCCGCTCCTAGACATAGAACATAGAACATGGTTGATACACTTTTTTAATTTTTCTTCAAAAATAATTTTCATGTCTCCAAATTTAAATGTTGAGTTCTTATCTGCTGCGTATTGTTTAACGTCGGCCCATATTAATTTAATAGGGTTAATAACATTACTTATATTTATTAAAATTGATGTTATAAATAATTCCTTAAACTGTATTCAAATAAAGTTTAATTATTTAAAATTATAACATCAATTCTTCAAAATCATCGATGATTCTTTTCTTATAAAAATAACTTTATTCTAAAATGATTAAATCTAAAAAATTACATTAATTTAAATCAAGTCGTACCGCTATCTCCATCTATCGGAGAATAGATAAAATATTAGTCTTTAAAGGGGTAAAATCTTTTTGTGCTAGACGAAAAGAAACCAGCAATAATTCCAAATTCCACAAATGTCAACAAATCGGATTAAATTACACTACGGAATTGTTGTTTATTATGTCTCAAAACTTTAAAGAAAAATGTTTTTTTTTCAAAATATTATACCTATTTTTTTTTGGATATTTTTAAAGTAAGTATTGCTAGTCTCACATTACCAGACATTCTTTTTCTTTCTGTGGTACATTACATAATTTTCCATTTGCAGATTCTACCATGGAAGGTCAGATTTGTTTTGTACACAAATCCCGAAATATATCCTAGTGCTTTATATGAAATTTCAAGGCAAATTGGAAGCAATACCTTTTTGCAAGGTTCACAAAGAAAAGTTCAATGCTACCAGGTAAGTCCCCTTAATATTGTTTAATTGGTTAAAACGGGATACATTGGGGTCTATTCTGTAAAAATTCCTTTATATTTAACGGCCTTTAAAAATATTTTCTTCTTTAATTCGGTCACTATTTAAACGGATCTTTAAAATACATTAGAGGACTATCTTAAAGGAATCTGTTTAAATAATTATAGAAGTAAATTAACGAATACGAACATATTTTTATAGGCCGCCAATATTTTTAAAGGCCGTTAAATATAAAGGAATTGTTACAGAATAGACCCCATTATTATTTACCTTTTCTGAAGTTCTCGTTCATCCTTTTACAAAAATCTAGGTAGGTACCATGGGAAATTGTTTGATACTTTGACTTTTTTTTAATTTTTTAGCTTTATTTTTCCGAACCAATTTAAAAAAAAAACCTTTTTTCTTCCAATTTCAAGATGTCTACTTCCCTTATTTATTTTTCATAGCAACCGTCGCTAATCAACAAAAAAAAATTATATATCAGATTACCTTTTCTAGCTGTCACAAAAGATGATGATTTGATGTTTACAATTTTCTTACATTTTATCTAACACAGGGTGTGTTAAAAAAATTTAAGAACAAAATAAACCTTTAAAAACATATTTTTCTTTACATTTGATATTTAGGTATATCATATAGGGTGCGATAAAAATGTTTTTTTTTATATTTTACAACTAAATTCTATCACAATATTTCTAACAACTAATGAAGCTTGGTTAGAAAGAATATTTGAACTTTCAGCAAATAATTTATGGTGCACCTCAGTGGCGGCTGGTGCATAAGTGCAGCAGTACTTATGGATAATCTCATTAATTTTAATTATATAGCAAGGGCGGTGTTGAATGCTATCTATTTCGTAAGTTTGGAGAGCCCTTCTTATGTTTGGAAAGTATTAAAACTGTTAAATCTTAGTGTCATTAGTTTAATACACACTTAACAACTTTACTAACAAAAGAAAATTACATTTGACAAAGAAAATATGGTAAATAAATGAATATAAAAGGCAAAAACACAAGATATAGTACCGATTGCTTTTCCGACAAGAATTGAGTCCTAGAAAACGCGGTAAAATGCATACTGTCATCTGTCTCTTTCGATCACAATATCGATTTGGAATTATGTCCAAGGGTAGGCAACTTTATATACACATGTGTTTATTGGGTTAATGTAATAGTAGGGTGTTACAATTATTAAATAGTATCCATAGTGCGCAAACGTATCTTACATTATTTCATAACTGAAAATAAGTCTAGAGCGGACCAGTGAAAGCTCGCGAGGTCATATTTATATCTTAGGTATGTCGCTTCGGGACGATCTATCCACGGATTAGGTAGCCTACGTTCATCGTCTCACCTCTCGCGGTTCGCTAAATACGCAGAGACACGTAGTGTTTAGGCTGCATTTTTGCCAAATCGGCGAGCTTTGTTTATATTGTATCGAATATGTGATTCGATTTTGGTTTTGTAGATTATTAATTTTTGTTAATTCGTCAGCGCCCGTTTCCATTGTATATGAAGTCATAGATGTATTGACACAGATCAAGATTTATTCATAATTATTAATCTGTACCTAAAATGATTGTTTCTTGTTTGGAAAAATTTGGCATTAGAAAGTTTTTTATTTTTTAATTTATTTTTTCTTTTTTTAATTTACTTATACAAAATTTCTTGAAATACAGGTACCTAGCTAATATAGTATATCTAATTTATTTTGATTTGTTTTGAAATTCTATATATTTAACTCATTAAAGCTAAAAAGTGGTACTTTTATTAAAGGTATTTATACAGGTTTTATTTATTTTCAACACTTTAAAATTTTAACACATTCGACTATGAAGTTACCTACGTGAAGATTATCTTTTTCTATATCGTTGATGTAAATTTTTGTTATTTACTCAAACACTAGCCCGTTGGGATATGAAAGTAAAAAAATAATAGATATATAAACTATCCAATCGGGATTATTTTTTTAGAAGCAAGTGATCTAATTTATAGGTGTTTCTATTTTTTCTCTATTATAATATCTATATACCACAGTAACGAAAATGAATAGTGACTAATGCATTAACTCTCCGTCGATACCGAATCTTAACTACCACAACATAAAAGGCTACTATTGTTACTATCGTTGTTGTATCTCCTTAGAGTAACTCTATTCATTTTCGATACTGTAATATAATAGTATATTATTCAATAAGTGTATAATGTTGACCATATTACACGAAAATTGTTTAGAACACGAGCGAGCGTAGCGAGCGAGTGTTGTAAATATTCGAGTGTAGTATGGTCCATTATACACGAATTGAATACTATACTTTATCTACAACTGAATACGGGGGCTCACCGAAAACGAAAAGGGGATTTTTAGAAAAAATTCTTTGAAGTTGTTATAAATAGAATTGACAAGATTGTTCACAATTAAAAGACCTTTCAAATGAGGAGTATTTAAGCCACCGTGTGAAATAAAACGCTAATTTATACAGGAACTCGTTTAAAGTTATTTATTGATGTAATTAATAGTAACATTACAATTTGAAATATTAATAGCTCCGGTAATATCATTGAGATTATTGTTTTTTAAAGAAAAATTACAGCCGTACGCATAGTCGATCGCCAGCGACTCGCCAGAGATTCATTTCGGCGTATCGCCAGCGATTCGCTGGCGATCCGCCGGCAAAAGCCCAAGAAGGACTCGCCGCAAGTTTTTATTTTCTTTTATAGAGATTCATTTCTTAAAACTCAAAAAATAATGAACGAATATCAAATTTTTCCCTATAAAAGAACTTGAAAACTTGCGTGAAATGACATTCTGGTGACAATCTCCGGCGAGTCGCCAGCTTTTTGGGCTTTCGCCGGCGGATCGCCAGCGAATCGCTGGCGATACGCCGAAATGAATCACTGGCGAGTTGCTGGCGATCGACTATGCATACGGCTGTTAGTGTTGCTATTGATGAGTACAGAATCATGACGATCACTGTCAGAAGATGATGGATTATTAAGACCAACACAATTTTCATTATTGATTTGACTTAAAATTGCTTGAGCTGTTTCTATTTTGTTCTTTTTTGAATTGGCGATGTACCCTTCTGCTGTGGAGGCGGATTTCCAGCCTCCATGACGTTTTAATGTTGTCATTGAAGCTCCAGAATCGGCAACCAATGTTGCAGATGAACGCCTGAGGCAATGGCCAGTATATCTGTCAGGGTTTGGTAATTGGAAAAACGTAGCAATTTGCTTTCCCATTACGCTAAACTTGTTTATTCCTATCACTTGTTTTGTACACTTTCCTTTTTGGAAATTGAGAAAAAAATCTTGTGGTGCATTTTCGGGCCGAAGGTCTATATATTTTTTAACGATTTTGAAAAAATTATCCACAATTGTGAAATTCCTTGGGACTTTGGTTTTTGTGTGTGGCACGTTTACTTGAAAACATCCCTCAAAACATCTTAAATCCCCAATTTTCATATTCTTTAATTCACAGGATCGGCAAGCACCCATGACCCCCATAATCAAGGCAACCTTAAAAAAATGTGTAGATTAAGTTAAAGAATTTTGATTTTCGATTAGAGTTTTTACCTTTGTTCCAAGATATTTAAAATCTGGGGCTTCCTTTATAAACCTCTCAATTTGTTCACCAGTCAGAGCTTCAGTTTTCTTAGGTTCGTAATTTTCGGATCGTCTTTTCAACAAAGCACGTAGTCTCGGATATTTATCAATGTCGACATTGTGCTTGATGTTTAACATGCTTTTAAGCATGGAATAGTTTGTCCATAAAGTAGACGATTTGTATTTACTAGAAATTTCCATAAAATATACAAGCACAGTGCCTTCGGAAAAAGAGGATACATTTTTTGTTTATTTCCACGACATAAATTTGTTGTATGCAATCTCATAATTTTTCCTCGATATTTTAGGTAATAATTCCAACGACGCCACTTTAGCAGCGTCGCGGATTTCAGGAGGTGTTAGTTCCATGTAATCATCGTCTTCCATTTTTTTAATTGATAAACACTTAAAACGGGCTTAATATTTTAAGTTTAATTTCAAAAAAGAATCGGGAACAACGAATAACTGTCAACATGCTGTCTACTAACTTGTCAAATGCATACTAGATCTAATGATTTTTAATTCTAGTGGGGTATAATTGACAAAAATCGTGTAATATGAATAGATTCTCACTAGTGATATATGGATTGCTTTATGTTGCCTTAGATACGCATATAATACATCCATATAATGACAGTTGTAGATAAACTACTTTAAAGTTAAAATATTCAAAACTTAGAAAAAGAGTACATCGTATTTATTATTAAAATTTAACTTACTTTTAAAACCCTCGTATCTAAACCCAGCTGCTCATCTAATTGTTTCGCAATATCATCACTCAACAACGTAACCAAATTCAACCAGGCGATCATTGCTCGACTGTAAATTAACATCACACATTCTATATTCTTTTTGTCATTTTATTAACTCGTTTTAGTGTAATTATTTTTTTTAAATACTACAATATATTTAAAAAAATAAAACATTTGATGTTATCAAATTTTAATTCATTTTTATGCTGTAAAAGCATAAACAAAATGTAATATTTTTTCGATCCATCCATGGAAGCAGGGATGAACTAATTATTGATTATTTTCGGAAAGTGAGGTCGCCATTTTAAGTCCAAAATATTTTTAATAATGGATTACACATAAAATGCAACCCAATTTTTATTTATAACTATTTCTCTGGCCTGAGCCTTGTCGTCTTTTCCGATTGAACGGTTTGATAGGAAAATATTTAACTTAGGTGGTTCAAGGTTTCATTTTCAGAAAATTTATTGAATTTGTAATTTATTCTTACAATGAAGAAGGTCTAAAAATAGGCCATTTTTTACCACACGTTTTTAATTAAAAACAATTAATTTAAAAAAAATAAAAGCCTGAACCACCTAAGTTGCACCTTTATCTACGGTATAATTACAGAAATAAATACAATTAACTTTTAGTCTGCAGACGCCATTCTAATGCACAAGGATACTCTGTCCTTAAAGACAGCTTACTCTGCGTCTCCCACGATAAAGAAGGGCTTCACTAGATACGAAATTAAACCATATCACTGATATTATGAGCAGAATAAGTTTTCCAAATTTGACTGTCATGTATGGAGACGGGCCACCGTGAATTATTATTAATGAAAATTTAATTTTGTTCACATACGGCTTGAATATTTAATCTATGCATCTTGTAAAGTAGACTATAAAGGTAGTTTTATTACATAGGCATATCAAAGTTTTATAAACAAATTACCAACAAAATTAAAAAACATCTATAGAAAAAATAATATATTAAAACTTTAAATAAATATCTAAATCTCACATAACAAAAAAACAACATAATTCTATTTATTGAGCTTTACACTGAGGCTTAGGCTTATACTTTTTCATCAAATTTTTTAGTATCTTCTGATATTCCCTGGCATTTTCCTTGACAAAAGGTGCACGCCATTCTTCGTCCTCTTTGTCCTTTTTCTTCTTCATACCTGGCCAGTGTACAAGAAAGGCTCCATCCAAAATGACGAATTGATAATCCAAAAGGCACATTTCTAACATCTATAAGAAATAAAGAAAGTTAAAATTTGGTAATACCTAGATTGCTAATCTATTTTACTATTACATAGGATGGCTGTTAAAGATAGAGTCAATGGTTCTAAGTAGAAATATGAACATTTCTGGAGTAAAATATGTATACAATTTGGTATTTATTTGTTTTACATATATGTCAAATGCCAAAATATAAACCTAATATCTGAACAGTGTTATCAACCTAGACTAACTTAACATATGTCAAAATATAAACATAGGTCAACTGTCATACTATAAATATATGTCAACTGTCAGCGAAAACCTAACTTAACTTCCAGCAGGCCACGCGGCACCAAGAAGCTGAATAGTCAACCAGTAAATTGCAGAAGAAGAAAGCTATAAACACCTAAGCTTTGTTGTAGCAAGAAGTTAAAGAATAAAAAGAGATATAGGCCTCTGGAGAAGCTGAAGAAGTATCGAAGAGGCACAACTACAAAGCCAAAAAGCATTAGCTTCGTTATTATTCAAATGGGACAAATTGCATGATAACTATAATTGACTATAAATCTATGGAACAGAAAGACATATGAATGTAAGGACAAGTGGACAGACGTATTAATTTCAAAAGAAACAAAAGGGCATAAGATAAAATCTCTGCTATTATTGGCCCCATTCGAACAGCATTCAGTGGTAGTCATTTGCAACACATAAAGGATATAGGAACTTGGACACTAATGCTTTTTAAATGAAAAACGTGTAGTTCACTCAGGAGTGATAGTGTGGATGTAAAGATAGGACAAATATTGCTAACAATTTAAATGGGGATAAGCATTATCCCACGCAGGTACTCTTAAAGCTCACGTAGGTGCTTTTAAGTCGCTAGATAATTGCAAAATTGTTTTTTTAGGTTGTGACAAAGGGTTTCGATGGAAAATCCATGCTGAAAGTTGTCCGCATATTTTATTGTGCCGTACAAAATGGTTTCGGTTTGTTAAAACTAGTCATTCTTTCTATTTTTGTAAAGATATCGTTAATATTATTTTCCTCCATTTCATGTGGCCCGACATTAATTTGTATTATGATAATTTGAATTGAAGTTATAAAAACATAATTTTTAAATGGAAAATTACGAACCTGTAACATTTTATCCTGTAATCCCTCCCAAGATAACTTTTCGTTATAGAAGGGTTCTTCTTTTGATCCGATATATATTGGTTCCCACCTGTGGTAAGGCACTTCTCTTCTAGCTGTGATGAAAGGCTAAAATAAAACAAAATTAAAAACCAAAAATTCAACGACCGAAGCCGTTCTCAAATGAATAAAATAGGAACAAAAATGTAGGCTAATTGACATCAACCCCCCTCCATCTCCAGTTCCGATTTTTAATCAAGTAGAAGGTGGGCCAATTTAGCACAAACTCATAGATTTTTCTTCTATTCTGGGGAAATTTGTCAAATCTGGCAACATTGCAAAGAGAAGCTGAAGGAAAATCAACTAACCTAACTGTCAACCAAAAAAACGTACAATTAGCAAATCTGGCAGCAAGGCAGACAAAGGAGGCGCTATGGAATGAAGTAGAGACGACATAAACACTATTTTATGGTATGACAGACATAAACGCACTTAGCGATGCCTGACTGACAAAAAAGTGTAATGAAAATGGCGACTTGAGTTGTACTTTAATTTATTTAAAGTCAGTGATTCTATATTTGAATATTAACGGAATGAAAATGTTTTTATATCATTAAGATGAAGCTATTTTATAAAAATGGCATTTATTCATATTAGAACTGACTAGCTTCACTAGCTCGAGTTTGACACATGATATAAAAGTGTAATGCAAAGGTGAGGACACTTTTATTATCGTCATAGCATCTGTAGCATCTCCTCTTTATTCTATTTCAATGCCAAAAAAGTCTAAGCTTAGGCCCTGTCATCTCTCACCTCTCATGTCATCTATGTCAATCTAAACTAACTGTTAATGGCGTCTAGCCCTAGTCTAAGGTCTAGCCTAATGTACAACCCAAAGATGGATCTATGAAGACTAGAGATGGATGGGTTAAAGGTCAAGCCACAATGAAAAGTAACCGTCATGTTGATTCTTTAGCCAAAAAAGCATAAACCAAATACTTTTTGGATCTTCTCCTTTTATTGGACTGACAATATTAGTAGTGACAAACATAATTAAAGAACATCTCCTTGTGAAATTCAAGAAAAGATGGGACGAAATAAAAAGCAACAGACTTGCCAGGAAGTTTTTAAGTTGTATCCTTACATTATAGTAAACAAAATACTTGAATATGATTAGACAGGCATTCTGACTGGTCATTGCCAAGTACGAAAGCATCTTCATATCTTAGGGCTACCAGAATCCGCATTCTTTAGGGGGTACGAAGAAGTTTAAAACTTTAAGCATATCCTCTACGATTACTCGACGCTCTCATTTAGTAGAAGATAGTCTATAACTTAACGGCGCGAAAAAATTTGACCTTTGGACTCTGAGGTGTTGCCAACCTAACAGCAACTGATCTGTGATTCGTTGTTATTGACCCATATGAACGAAAAAGCCAAGAAGGCTGTTTAGATTTCTACAGACGTGTGTTCAAAATGTGTTCGCGACTGACTCTCTCAATGCAATAAACCCTTAAGGAGCTTAAATTCTACGACCAGTTTGGCTCTAATCAGGCAGAAACAGTCAGCTTGATTCCAATCTCTAATCTACCCTAAAGATAACTTGACCATTAGAACCATACATGTACCTAATGTAAGACAGTTTCATGTATAGTATACATAATTGCAAAGCTAGTATGAAATGTAAATTGCTTTTGTAAGGTTTTAATTTTTGGTTATCATCTTTAGTTTATGAGATATACCCATTGTAAGTGATGATAAAAATAACACTTGTATATTACACCTCAAAATCAACCTATGACCAAACAGCTAGACGTAAAATTGTAAAGTTAAGAAACTTACTTTAACAATATCTTCTGATCGGTGGGTTCTCATCCAAGACTCGATACCTGGGAACTTTTGGCAATGTGTACACACTAGCTTATGGAAATACACAGCCTTTTTTTCTTTTACTAGATCCACCAATTGTTGCTTAGTTCTAGGAACCTCTTCTGATGATTCAACTTCAAATATTGGAAGAACATACGCTCTCTTCTGGCAGTCAGTCAGTTTGTAACTATCAATCATGTCTAAGAACTTTCTAGCCAGACCTTAAAATTTAAAGGTACTTAAGTTTAATTATTTGTAGATGAATATAAAAGTAATTATAATAAACATGTAGTTTACTAATATTATCAATACTTCAGTAAAATATTAAAGCCTAAAACAATGTAATCAAATGGAGGAATCCTAGCTGCCAAGTTTATTTGGTTTTAGAAGAAGAGCAAATACATTTTAAGATAATATTACTAAGGTGCTATGTATATAAAATTACTATAAAGCAACTATTGATTCTAGGGATAGATGTATGCAGCAAATTGGGAATACAGTGGTATGAAGACAGGAACAATCAGCGTAGGGAGGAGAGAGGTAATACACGTAGGTTGCTCTATAGAAAAACCTAGGATGTAAATTCTAGTGTTGAAATAGTGTGACCAGCTATATACGAGGAAAGTGGGTGACAAGCCAGGAAGGTAGGCTATTGTTGTCATACACTTTCCACTGTCCAAGTACTCAAAGTGTAGCAGTGAAACATCTGCTCACATCTTGGACTAGTGGTGTTATACCAGACTACCGTGTAGTGAATAAGTATGGCAGTAGAATCCTAAAATGGCGGCAAAATAACCCTCGCAGGTTATAAAGCCCTTTTTAATTTGACCTCATGGCAAAAAATAATGGAAGCATATAAAAACAAATGGTATAGTGAGTGTCTGTTAACGATTATCCGCAGCTGTTTACAAGATAGGAAGATAATCCTGCAAGACAGTAAAGAAGAGTTTGAAGTATCCAAAAACAGCATCGTTCCACAAGACTATGTGATTGGTACCTTACTACGGAATATATTACATGACATGGTGCTAAACTTTAACAAGTACAAGGGGGTGGATTTAATAATAACGGTTATAACCAAAATAGCGCTGCAAATAAAACAAAAAAAAAAACAAACTAGATATAGCACTAGCAAAAATAGGAGGGAGGAAAAAATATGAAGATATTATTATAATTATTGATGGATATAAAATCAGGCCTCAACGACAAATAAAATACTTATTGGTATAGCTACAGAACGATATACAGCCTATATACAGAACAGCAGATAAAACGGAAAAGCTAGGTGCAGCGCTAACAAGAATTATGCCAAATAACAGTCACTGAGTCGGTTATGTTGCACGCCTCAATGATCTGGTATGAGACCATAAATGCCAAGTATTTCAGAAAGCGATATAGGATGGTCCAAAAGTCAATGACTATAACAATAACGAGAGCCTATCTGACTATATTGGCAGAGGCAGTGCTGGTTATGGCTAGGATAATCCCAATTGAACTAGAGACTAAGGAAAGGTGGAGACTATCCAAAAACAAAGACAGAAAATAAACGAAGAGAAGAACGCTAAAGAACTATAAGAGAATGGACACAAATGTGGGAAAATAGCACAAAAAGAAAACTGATAAGGGAACTGATACCAAATATAGAAAAAATAATATCACAGAGAGACAAACTTCCATATAACTGGGCGCCCTACGGGTCCCTAAGTGACCTAAATATGAACTAGGGTGATAGAAAGAGGATGTACGGCAGAAGATCTAGCAGGAATTATAGGAGTTGGTAACTTGTAGGTAGATATACAGATTTAGCTTAAGTTTTTCTTTGAAATTGTCGATTACCAGAAGAAACTGTGATAGCTTTATAAAAAAACTAGCATGCCTTAAATTGGCCAACTTCATGGGATTGCCAACGCGTTTTTTGGCCTCCTCTCTCTTATTCTCGCTTCATATGAATATTCTTCTTTCTTTTGCTCCTTATTATGTGCTTTTATAAACTTGCCTTTATATTTGTTTCTTCAGTCGATATTTTGGTTTTAAATAATAAATATTTATGATTGATAAAAACTATTCCACGCTAAAGTTATGATACAATAAAACTGAAATCCATAAAATGTCTTAAGAATGTATCAGAAGAAATCTAAATAGTGTCGTGGTTAAAGATACAGTGGTTGAGATTCCAGGAAGATCAGTTACAGATTCAAAAAAGAACAATACTATGATAAACCCCTTTTCTTTCATACCACCCATCCACCACAACTTCTGCACAAGATAAACAGTTGTGAGTTGATCTCAACTAAGTTACCGATCGTTTCAGTCAGAGAGTATTTATCAAAATTTGTCAGGGGTTGGAGTAAACAAAAAAGTCGTAAGGCGTTAGATCATAATATCCCGGTAGCCAATTATGGTTGCCATTATGAGATATACCTTTCCAAAAATCTCTGATACAATAAATGGATTGTTCTTTTACAGTGTGGCATAACAATCAATTCTTGTTCTCACATTTTTTAGGATTGTTCTTTTTAGAATATGTTTCATACTAACACACCTAATCATGCAGATAATTTTACTATAAATTGGACAAGGTATAATTTGTCAATGCCCGAAAGAAACTAAGACGACTGATCAGCGCATTACGTATTCTGTGGCTTCGTGCACGGTACATGAGACTTCCTTCTCAGTCTCACTTACGCCCGTTCCTAATATATTTGGCATGTTTGATCCGAGTTTAAATTTCCGAACATATAAAATACGTACGAAACAGATAAAAACATTTGATTTAATGAGCGGTTCATTTAACCTAATTTGATTTTCAAAAACTACCAAGCAATTTAGATAGTTCATTCTTATTAGGGCTCTTTTGAAAAAAAAACTTTCTAAAAACAACTGCTTCACATGTATCTATGTATCTCTGAATATTAATATTGTCATGCGACCTTTTTTCGACCAGTCTAGACCTGCACTAATACCTCGCTCTTTTATTTGGGCTTTTTAAGGTTTTTATTTGTTTTGTTATCAAGAATATTCAATAAAATAAGTCAACCTTTGAGACGCCCATGGTCTTCATCAGTCGAAGTAAATCAGCCATTCTAGAATATACTGGACCCGTCAAAGAATACTGTCGAAACATCTAGAGACAACAATTCCAGTGAAGGAGCGGTCAAAGGACGTCTAGCCTGTTCAAATATGATCAATGTAAATTAGTGTATCAGAAATATAAATTATTGATATATTTAGTACAAATATAGTGAGATGTAAAATAAATTAGTGTCTTGGTGAAAATAAATTAAACAACAAGCTGTTTAAATAAATAAACGATGCAATAATTACCTTCGCTTGGCATTAGCTGAATATCTGACACTACTACACGTTCTGTTAGAGATGCCGTTCTTGCAGCATTTCTGCAGACGTTGATCGGATAAACAATGCTATCATCAGCATGCCTAAGATATAAATAAAAAAATTGTTAGGCTATAATTTAATTTTCAACTGTTTAAAAGCAGTTAGAAATAATTATTAAAATTTGTTCATATTCATATTTTTTGCGTCAAAGATTTAAAAACGATTAAAAATATTTTATTAATGTTTTTAAAATGTAATATAATATAGTAAATAATATAGTAAATAATATGGTAAATAATATAGTAAATATTATAGTTAATAATATATAGTAACAAGTAATATAGTAAACACTAGGTAGTGGAAATGGAGAAAGATATCCACAAGAGAAAATAACCCCCAGTTCTTCAAAAAAATTTGAAAAATTTACAGAACTTTTAACTACAAGCCCTGGGAAAAATTCAGCAAGTAATATGGAAAATCTCTCAGATTCTGGCCATCAAACACTCTTACAAAACTTCAAAGATCAATCAATTGAAGAATAACACAATTTAATAAGCTATTTTAAAAAAATTGGAATATCAAGAACCAGAAAGAGTGGAAAGATTACGAAAGTTCGTTAACTCAGAACCCGGTGATAAACCAAAGGATAATGATAATAAATTAGCAGATGAAGATGCAAAAGTTGATGGAAACAATAGTAAGACTAATGTTGGTAGAGAGAACTTGTTTTCGAACAGATCTACAGCAGTAAACCCAGATCACGACTTAGTGGACATTAATTCTGATAGATACAATGACCAAGATGAAAAGGTGAATGAAGACAAAGAAAAGATGATTAACAAGAAACTCCATGCAGATTCCAAAGACTAACATAGTTTTAAAGACTCTATAAATTTGAATTATAAAAATGGAACATGTCAAAAAGGTTTTAGAGGACACATGATAAATCCAAATCTGAAGATCTTATTTCTAATTTGATGTCAAACATATCCAAAACCAATTCCAGTTTCAATAGAGTAGACTTGCTAGATTTAAGATCAAAGTCTGTAACTTCAAATCCACCAACTTATATGGCAAACGCTGACTTCACAAAACATGATACTGGCATGTCTAATTTGGCTAGTATACTAAGTAACTGTTACTCGTATGTTATGTTGGGAAAGGGGTGTTAATACACTGCGACCTAAAAGATCTATTGTGCCCCCTTCTATCGCTAATGCACCCAGGAAATGTCTTAATGCCTATAATGACCCTTCCAATCCTATTTTCTTCAATGAAGTGTAGGATTTTGAGTAGCTTCAGGTTAGGTAAATCTCCCTCTTCTATTTGATATCCTCTTAGATATAGTGCCCTTGGATTCTGGAGTGCTACACATTCAGTTAGGATGTGAATGGAGGTTTCGTCCTCCTACTCACAAAATCTGCACTCACTATCCCCTACTACTCTCAGTTTACTTGGTGTGCTTTTAGTCGGCAATGCCTGATAAGTATCCCTGTTACAATACGTAGCCTGTTCTTGCTCAGGCAGATGCAGGCTTCCGATCTTTTCTGGTTATATTCACCCAGAAGTATCTCGGCCTGTCTTAGCCCCAAAAGATTGTACCAATTATCGGTTCTTCTACTGCCCAATTCTTTTTTAATCTCTCCTAATATTATGTTACTGCTGATACCGCAAAACGGCTCAGGTCCTACAAAGGGTGTTTGAGCCCCTTTCCTTGCAAGACTATCTGCAATCTCATTACCCTGTCCCGGGACCCAAGTGAGAGTAACTCTATTTTTCTCGCCTAGTTCATTCAATTGTTCTAGGCATCTCCAGACTATTTTTGAGCTGATTACGTAAGAGCTCAGTGCTTTGATGGCTGCTTGACTATCGGACATGATGATAATCTCTTGTCTATGATAGTTTCTCTAGATGTTAAACTGGATACACTTCTCGATGGCGTGAATTTCCGCCTGGAAGATACTTGGGTATTTTCCCAAGCTTTCGGAGTGCTTGGTTCTCGGCCCATACACTCCTATTCCAGTTCCTTCTATGGTTTTGGAACCGTCCGTATACCACTGAATAGCACGTCTTTCGGTTGCAAGCGTGATGGATTCTTAGCTCCATTATTTCTTGCAGCCCAGCTCTGTGGTTTTGAAGGCTAATGTTGGTAGAGAGAACTTGTTTTGAAACAGATCTGCAGCAGTAAACCCAGATCACGACATGGTGGACATTGATTATATTAAAGATAATGAGAAAGTTAAAAATATGAATAAAGATAAAGAAAAGAAGATTAAATAAGAACAAAGGAAAGTCCATGTTGATTCCGAAGATAAACAAAGTTTTGAAGACGTAGCCAAGTCAGTCTCCAAAAATTTGAAAGACCCTATGAAATGATAAATCCAAACCTGAAAATAACCTAAAGTGCTTAAGATCTTATTTATAATTTGAATGAAAAGACTAATTCTAGTTCCAATAATGTTTAGGTTCAAAGTCTGTTACTTCAAATCCACCAACAATCGTTGACTTCACATAACTTGGTAATGTTGGCATGTCTAATTTTGCTAGTATACTAGGTAATTTTAAAAATTCGACGATCCCAGACACTACTGAAAAGAAAATTGATTTCCATTCTACATTTTCAGTGAAAAAACGTAAACAAAATGTACTGTATACTCTATTGAAGATAAAATTGATTTCTAACATCCAATTCTATGAAAAAATGTATCAAATTGAACTTTGATTTGACATCATCTAAACCTATACCACAAGAAAATATATAGAAACAAGCAATTTGAGAATTCTGATCCGAGTTCAAGAAGAAATTTTGATGGTCCCGAATTCGATAGAACTGGATTCGGTGGTCTAGAAAGGTTTGGATCCTGGTGGATCAGATAGATTTGGTATGGGAGGAGCAGATATATTTGGTACAGTAGGCCTGATAGATATGACACATCAAGGTCAGATAAGTTTGGTACGAAAGGAAAAGACAGGTTTGGTACTACAAGAGGACCAGATAGGTTTGGAATAAGTGGGTCAGACAGATTTGATGCATGAGGGCTAGACATAAGTTCGGTTCTGGAGATCTAGATATATTTGGTCTAGTAGAATCTTCTGAAGATCCAGATAAGTTTGGCCCGGTAGGATCTGCTATAAGACCAAATAGATTTGGTTCAGTAAGATCTGAAAGGTGAGGAGGTCTAGGATATAATGATAGATTTGATAAGTTTGAAGCTCCTGATAGGAGTTTTGGTGCCCAAGATAGGGTAAACAATAGATCTGATAGATCATTTGGACAAAATGACAAAGGTTTTGAATCTGGGCCTATAGCTAAAGGACCACATAGTCCCTTAGGACAGAATGTGTCCAGTATAACAGGTTCTGGCCCTGGTTTTGGAATGGGATCAGGGCAAGGTTCCTTGGATCCTTAAGGTTTAGGTAATTTTGGAAACAGAGGGCCTTCTTTTGGAACAGATTCATTGCCAAGAGGGGGTTCACAAAGGCCAGGTCCAGATGATCAAATAAATTTTCAGAGGTTGTCACCTCTCAATTTTAATAAACCTGCTAATAATTTCGGTGGTAGGTAGTACATTTATTTAAATATGTTTAATTTAAACATTGTTTTTTATTTTGTATAGATCTTAGCCTGTTCATCCCTCGTACCGCTGTTACTAAAATCATCATCATCCTAAGGAATAATTCTTGTTTTATACCCGTTTACTAATATTTTTTTACTGTTTATAATCAACCTTTTTTCCTTTACAACTATTATTATGGTAGTTTTTTACCTGTATGTAGCCAATTTTGAAGAGTCAGCAACTTCGCACGATGCAGGTCTGGTAAAATATACGTCTTTTCGAGAAGGTGTCAATTTTTTGTGATATGCAAAGTGTATAGATACACGAGACATCCCTGGAAGACAATGGCAATACTGATTGAGCTGTTCCAGTACCAGTGCAACATCTAAGTCGGGTACAAACGCTGTTACACTGATAAATCCATCCCAAAATCTACCAGAGAAAAACGACATAAAAAATAATGAATTTATAAAATATAATTTACTATATTCTCTAAGTATGATTGGATAAAAAGGAAAACTTATTATAAGAGGAAAAAGCTGAAGATCTACTAATGGTAAAGTCAGTGAAAGATTATTAGCAAAAAATGTATGCTTAATGCTTATTAAAAATGCAAGAAAATATTGGACTTCGATGAGAAAAGGTACCAATTGTCTGTTTTTAGGCATGAATGGAATTAAAGAATCATTTGTCAAAATAAAGAATGTTTTTTACTCTGTTTACTACTTAATATCATTCTATATAGTTATGTCCAAACCATAACATTCTATTCCTTATCCCATTTTGAGCATTGTTTTATTAATAATAATACTATTCTGGAAGTTGATAAAAACATTTTTTTAGACAAAATGATTTTCCACTTCTTTTAGATTGTATATCTTCCCAAAGACAACCAAAAGGGAAACTTTCTTGATATTAACAGACTCCAAAAAAGACGGTAACGAAGCTGTTTCTATTCGTTTAAACCGCGCAAGCCGTTATTGGGACTACTTAAAAGTTTCATTACTTTATCGCCTATCACTAAAAAATGTACAAATGTTTTCTTACCTTACTAATTCAGGTAAATAATACATAAAATCAGCTGAGACATGCGTCGCATATGTCACTTCAGGCACTCCTTCTGCCTGTTTAGCTAACAATACATTATAAACGATCCTGTATTCACTCTGCTTTCCCAATTCAGGACCAAAATCAACATCATTCGTACCGTAAGTCAAATCTTCTGGAAACTTGTAGTTGAAAGTACAATAACTTTGATTTGCCGGTTCGGGATGGATATATTTTACAAAATCTCCTGGAGTGTATGACCTAAAATAATAGGTATATATTCTGCTATCTTAATAGCAATTAGGACGATTCCTAAATTGAAATAGATTAATCGTTTATTAATTTTTTATAGTTGATTATAAATATTTATTGTTTGGGAAATAAACGTTTTTTTATTATTTTAATAGGGGTCCCAAAACCATACCAACAAACTTTTTTTGTTCACTCTTTGTTACTATTTGTTTATTCAAAATTTGTGTCGAAAATGGACGATAATTTCTCATTACAAGGATCTACTGATCTGCCGTGTTAAGTATAAGAGTCGTATCTGCATGTTTGGCAGATTTTGAGATTTTCGGGTATATCACATCAGTTCAAGGTTTTATTAGTTCAAAATGTAGTATAACTTTTATCACCGATCAAAAATCATATAACTTCTTTGCCATATGTGAAATTATCATCAGTTTGTTAAGCATTTTTATCCAAACTGCATATTTTTAAGTTTATATGTCGTATTTGCAATTTAAATACGACATATAATCATAACATAGTGTACATACGATGTATTTACTTAACAATGAAGTAGATACGACAAACAAAACAACGTATTTGACGCGCAATCTGTCATTTTGAGTATTTTGACGCTTAGACTTTGTACATAACCTCAAAAAAGTATTTATTTACCTCTGTTCAGATAGTTTTGTATGTTTCTTTACAAAATAAGTGAACTGTGACCTTAAACTTATTGTTAAAGTGATACCTACTTTAAAGGGCTTAACAAGAAAGTAAGTTAGTTGTCATTCTACATTTGATCACATCAACACATCAGTGTGTAGCCGGGTGAAGCATTTTATTAACACAAAGCATATTCTTAGGATAATGGATGATAATAATAACAGATCTATGCGATTGTTGCAAGCAGTAGGAAGGAAAAACAAGGAGCTGTCCACTAAATTAGACGAATTAAAAAAAAATGCTCAAACACGTTTAACGAAAAATTATAAACAAGATTTTGAGATCCCAACATCGTCTGACACATCAAGTTCAGAAGCAGTAGAAGAAGAAGTGAAACCTGATCTTCCTTCGATTATTAACCATCAAAATGTTGTAATTCCTCGCAAAATGCTGTAAGTTCAGATTCAAACAATAACAATAATAATGTTATAGCTTTGGTTACCAAAATTGTCGATATTGATGCTGCAATTGAGCAATCCAAAAACCGAGAAACCAGTTTATATACAAAAACAGGACAGCTCCGAAAACGCAGAAGATTCAGTACGTCTTTACAAAGCAGAAAAAACAAAAAGTCGAAGATAAGAAAAATAAACATTTATTGAAAGATCCATGTGGAGACAAGTGCAAGAAATGCTGTACCAAAAAAACTTCAGAACAACTTGCAAATATAAATTTGAATTTTTGGCAATTAACAAATATAAAGCAAAAAATTTTTGTGTTTAATATGACAGAAAAGAAAAATGCAAAAAGAAAGGTATCTTTAGATTCACCAAGGTCAATGAGTTTTACCTACAGGCTCAAAGATGATAGTGGTACAATACAGGAAGTATGCAAAATATTTTTCTTGACAACTCTTGGATATTTGCCTAACAATGATCGGGTTATTCGAAGTACATTCTCTTCCGCTACTAAATAGTTAAAAGCAGAAAAAGCTCGACGAGGTAGCGCTAGTTCATCGATAAAGATAGATCGTGCCATAATCAGACAGCATATAGAATCTTTTAACCTGTCAATTTCTCATTACAGGAGGGAGTATGTTCCTAATAGGAGATACCTTCCTAGTGATGTTACCATAGTAATGATGTACAATGACTTTAAGGCAAAACATCCAACTATTAATAATTTTCCCTATTATTTATATAGAGATGTTAGTAAAATGAATATTTTATTCGCTGCACTTGGACACGAAGAGTGCTTCACTTGTGCAGCATTCAAAAATCATGAAAGCAGCACCAATCACGACTCCAAGAATTTGGAAAATGACTGCGTTGACTATCAATCATGGAATAAACATATTGGAATGGTGAAGTCAGCTCGACAACAATATCAAATTGACGCTGAAGCTGATAATCCTGACATACTGGCATGTTCAGCAGATCTTCAGAAGGTAAGATATATTTATTTTTTATTTTTTTTTCTTGCTAGTTTTTTTTAAGGTCATTATGTTCAAGGAGGTGATTTACGTCCCTCATATCATTGCATTTAATGACCAATAGGAAAAAAACACAAATAATTCCTTACGATAGTAATTTGGCACGAAGCCTTGTCAGGACGATCCAAAGAAGATATCATTAGTGCTTTCTTTGCTTTTTTCTAGATAATAGAGATACGGAAAATGTTATTTTGTGGTTGGACAACTGTGCAGCAACTGGGCCTTCTTTTGTTTCTGCGTATATCTAGTAAATTCTACTGACGTCGCTTTAAACTCTCTAATTCTGAAATACTTTTAACTGGAGCATACGTTTATGTCAGCCGATTCACCAGGTAGAGAAGTCCTTGAAGCAAATGAAAAAAGTATATGATTTCGGAGATTTCAAACATGCCGTTCAAAAAGCGAACTCGTCGAAAGTGAAATTGATTGAAATGAAAATTAACAGTTTTTTTAATTGGGAAGACAAGAGTTCTCAGTATAAATTAAGCAGAATAAATCCTCGGCCATATATAAGTGATATGGTGCAGGTTAATTTTGAAAATGGAAAGCAGTCATTATCCTACAAATGCAAATTTGATCAACAAGAGGCAACAATATTAAAATTGTTAGTAGCAAAACACTAAAAGAATGGTTTGAAAAAGCCTAAATGCAAGACTGTCTGTCGTGACATAAGTCAAGCTAGAAAAGACACTCTTATAAACCGACTTTGAGGAATTATTGCTATTACTAGAATAAACTTTCGGAATAATTTGCCTGTTTCCGAAAATCTTGTACAAGAAGATGAGTACATTAATAAAAATCTCAGTTGATATAATATTGCTGTGAATTTATTAGGCAGTGTTTTTGTTTTTAGTTACAATTAGAAATGTTGTTTTAGTTAACTACGGAAAATGTTTGAGTTACACAGAGTAGTTTATTATTTTTTGAGGAATTAAACATATCTCATTTCAAAGATGCCTATTTAAAAAACTGATGTTATAATAAACATTTAACTCGAACTGTTGTTATTTTTCTATAGATGGTCACTTACGACTAATCATGTTAACATTTTAGTTGCTCGTTGTTGAACATATTTGTCGTAACTAATAAAAACATCATTAAGCTCTAAATTTGCAAAAAACAAGTCTACAATTCAAGCTCTATGAAAAAAATGTTATACAATTTGTTAACTTTAATTTCCAGAATAATAATTGTTAAGATAAAAGATTAACACTTTTTCCTGATTTTCTTAAAACTTTTGAAAATGCAGATACGACTCTTATATAAAATAGGGCAGTGATATGCACCTCTCTTAGGGTGCGGCCAACTGTAATGGAAGAGAAGCCGCACGTTTGTATGAACAAATATATCTGGAACGACTGCAAGCTCATCATACTACATTGCCTTCCATTTATCGCCGCCTTAGAAAAAGGGGGAACATAAGGCGTTCAAGAACAGCTTGTAGGGATCAATTTGAAGAAAGAGTTCTACACCGTGAGGAGGATAGTCAGTCCACAAGTATTCACGCAATTGCACGCCATACGGGAACCTCCAAATCGATGATGGTATAGCGTTCTAAGATCTATAAATCTTGAAGATTGTCCATATGGACTATGTTTTTGTCAAACGTTTTTGGATCATAACTATAAAACCTCGCTTCAGGAGAAAAGTATTGTTTATTGATGAAGCATAAGTGTGATCTTTAGAAGACACGAGCAACAATTTTCTGTAAAGATTTGGGCTGGTACTGTTGGAGATAATCTGATAGTTCACTTTCTGCCTGCTAGTTTGAACGCAGATATTTATCTCTATTTTTTACAAATGTTTTTCCTTTATTATTAGAAAATGACCCTTTAAATATTAGAAATAACATGACGGTACACTTCCATATTTTGGTTTCAAAATGTGCTAGTATTTGGACCGGCGATTTTTTCGCCAATGGACTGAAAGAGGAGGTCTCATAACCTGGTCCGCGCGTTCTCCAGATGTCAAATAGTAAAATTATCTACTTCCTTCAATATTGAATCAACATTAGATTAGATTAGGAGTTGGACGTTATTTGTCCTTGTCCACCGCGACCTTTTCAGATCTATTGTGGGACTCCGTTTGTTTTAGAGCATGTCGTCTAGCCTGGTCTTTTTTATTAGACTTAGTAGCTTTGACAGTGGCTCCCGCATGTAGTTGCATGCAATTGGATTTTCTTCGCCCAATGTTAGAAACCTCATTCCAGCCAAGCCTTCACATTGGCACAGGACGTGGAATGATGTTTCCTCTTATTCTTCACAGAACCTGCACAAAGTTGCTTCTTCTGCTGGATTTATGACACTCGTGTGCCTTTTGAGGCGACAGTGTCCAGTAAGAAGGCCTACTGTTATCCTAACGATTTGACGCTTTTGATCCAGTAGGTCTTTCGTAAACTTGGCCGATGGTTCCTTGATGAACTGTTTGGCCTGTCTTAGTCTTGGATAGTTGTTCCACCATTCTTATGATGGTGGGTGAGGTTTTCCGGGTTTTCCTCACCTGTAAGTCAAATGGCACCATCAATCATCTTTAAGTCGCTCCGGAGCGTCACGGCAAATAATAATAATAATAATAATAGTCGTCCCTTCCCCTACACAAGTCGTTCAGTCGACTTCAGGGGTTGAAATTCACTCGTAAGGGGGTGAATTAGGGAGAGTATTATTAATATTATTATTATTATTATTCTTGAGACTCTTTTTGCATCCATTGTTTAATGGATGCATTGCACAATGCCTTAGCAACTCCACAGAAGGGTTTGGGGCCTGTCATGGCCTTATCTGAGCCTTCTCGGGCTAATTCGTCGGCCTTTTCGTTGCCCTGATATCCCTCATGGCCTGGAACCCAGGCTAAGGTCACCTTATTTTGACTACTTAGCTCTGTCAGGTCTTCTAGACAGTCTTTCACCAGTCGTGATTTGATTTCTGGTAAGAGAATTGCCTTTAGAGCTGCTTGGCTATCAGAGTATATGGCAATAGTTTTGCCTGATACTTGCTAATTTAATATTTCTCTTGCACAGTGTTGTATGGCTATAAGCTCAGCCTGGAACACTGTTGCATATTTTCCTAAGCTCAGTGAAATCGTTGATTTCGACTTAGGTCCATAGATTCCAGCACCGGCTCCTTCCTTGGTTTTTAAACCGTCTGTGTTCCAGACGAGTTCAATCTATACGGGAGGTCCCTGTTTCCAGGATTCTCGGGCTGGTATTTGAATTTGAAAATTTCTTTCAAATTTGTATTTGGTTATGGCTCTATCAGTAGGCATAGCTAGAATATTATCCCTTTTTACTTGCTGATATAGCCTTGTGTGGTCGGCGCTATATAGTTGGCTTATTGGGTTTTGTCCCTGCATTAGCCTGTGAATGGCTGACCTGGTTTCTCCTTGTATGAAGATGTGCAGTGGCGTGAGATTTAGTAATACCTCCATTGCTGCGGTCGGCGTAGTGCACTTAGCACTTAGACAGGCAAGCCGCTGAATGCTAGTGAGTTGGCCTATTGCACTTGCCTGCGCAGTTTTGGTTACCCACGTCACTGCGCCATAGGTTAGCATGGGTCTTATTACCCTTGTGTATAACCATATAGTCATTTTGGGGTTTAGACCCCAGTTTTTCCCACATATTCTTCTACAGCTTACGAGAGCTATTGTAGCTTAAATCAACATTAAGGAACACCTTGTATAAAAAATAAAAAAGAAATAGTGTATTTTGTAAATTATAATTAAATTACCTGTTTCCCCGCATTTCATTGTTGAATGATCTATCTACCTGGACGGGTGGAGTGGTGTTGTAGTTTGAAGTAACAAAAAAAAGAAGTACAATGAAGGATGCAGAAGAGAACGCTAGCAGGAATTTTAAAGGACTTATTAAGCGTAAGCTGGTCATAGTGTTCTTACTTCATTATTCGTTAGTTTTTGGAGAAGTAGAAAAGTGGTTGGAAGCCGATAAATATTAATCTGAAAATAATATAAAATAAATCAACAATTTTTTTAGGCATTTTGTTGTCAAATTATTAAAAACAAAGTAATACAGAAATTGTATGTGACTGTATAAATACTCGATAACTCATGAACAGATAGAGAGAAAAACGCCAAATTTTAAATTTGGGCTTTATTCCGGCCTGCGGTGAACTGATTAGATTGTGCGCAGAGTCGGAACATCTTTAGGGTACTTTATACAGGGTCGTTTTTATATTTTATAAAATATATCTGTTATTTACGCTTGAAGAAAAAAAAAATGTTATTTCTAATGTCATTTTCTATAATTTTTGTCTCATACAAAATTTTTCTAAAATGGTCCGTATTCAAGAAATTTGACGAAATGTAAAAAAAAATCTAATTTTTAATATAATTATTAAAATAAAAGTAAATATTAATTTCTACAATTCTTGTCCCATACATAATTTCTCTAAAATGGACCGTATTCGAGATATTTGTGAAAATGTGTAAATTTCGAATTTTGAAGAAAACTCAAAAACGGATAGAGAGAAAAACACCAAATTTAAACTTAATCTTTATTTCGGCCTGTGATGAACTGATTAAAGTTTGGGCAATGTCGGAACATCTGAGAGTACTTTATAGCAGAGACAATCCAGCGAGACGTGTAACTCAATGTATTTTTTTTGTTCGGTAAAAGTTATTTGTTCGATTGTAATCACAACCAGTCTATGATGGCGCCACTAGTAAATAGCGGGAAAATTAATAATGCTTTAGGGCGGGAAATTCAAACATGGATTCAGAAATAAATAGTTTTTCTATACAAATTTACAGGAGAAACAAAAACTATTGTTTCACTGTATATTGAAAAATATTAAAGCTTCCAATAACATCAATTTTTTTATCATATAAATAATCATTTTAATAAAGGAAGTTTTAATCAGTTTAATATAAGCAGTGAACATAGTTTTTATTACTCTTGTAAATTTCGCTAAAAAAAACTTGAAAATTCTATTGATTATTAAATATTTAAACTTGGAAAAATAATACACCAAACTCTTTTTCTATAAATTATATTTTTGTAAGGTACAGAAAAACAAACTACAATTGCTTCATTTAGAAAGTACCTCCTATCATTTTGTGACAAATTACAAAGAAAGTAACAGTTGTTATATATTCAAAATATATTTAAAAACGAATGTAACAATTATTTTATAAACTATAGAGTATATCGATACCTTTTTGCCAGACTATCATAAGTGCCATTTAAACAAATGTCACTTACATTAGTCTGGCAAAAAGGTATGGATATGTTATGACTGTTTATTTTAATAGAAACCATGGAAACAAAACGAACACACATACACTCAACACAAATGCATAAGGCCCGAGTTGAGTAAGTTCCCATCCTGTAAACTGGATCGAAACCTGCTAGACCCATTCCGTACACCCCCTGCTAACTCCTCTTAGGATCATCAAGATCAATAGATTTATATGCCATGCCTTCTGAAAGGGAATGAAGGATGACATACTATCATCATTTAAACAGGACATTGCTGAAGGCTTGCCCCTGTTATTTCGTTTGTTTGTGTATCTTGTGCGTGTGCATTCCTGTTGTGTCCCCAGTCATGTAAAAGTTTTCCTAGTCTCCTAATTTGGTTACTAGGTGGACCTTTTCCAACTAGTAGTCTAATCTATTCGATCTGTTCTGCAGCAGGAGGTACTTTTCAAACATAGCAAATAATAATAATAAACACTATTTAAAGATGAATACATTTTTGTAATTTTTTTGTCATTGCCCCTTACCTGTCTCTTACACCACCAGGGTATACCTATTTTCCACATTCCCTTAATTACAGATTACCTTACAATGTTTGAATGAATATAACATTTTACCCATGAAAAATCTAATTTCGTATTTAACTCTTTTTCAATTTTATTTGAAACAATTGGTATATTACAATTTATTATCAAGGAAATCTTCTAATAAAGTTATAGCAAATCCTACTTAAACTACTGGTTGTTCTGCAGGATAAATTAAACTTTTCTTGAGATTGATCTCTCTCTAAAATCCAAAACCGACCTGATGTCCCCAAATTTATTTTCCAATGCATCCTGATTTAAAATTCTGCCCTTTTGTGATTCAATTTTTTTTTTTCTTCCTTTAGAGTGGCTATTAGAGGTAGGTGTATGTAAGAAATAGCCAATCTCTAATCATTTCAAAAGTTTTTGCCAATACTACATGTGCAGAATTTTTACTCCCTATACATTTTACTTTTCTAGTAGGTAGGAACTTTGTGCTACCATTAAAGCTGTCCAGACATACATCTACCTACTTAATGAACAAAAGTAGCTGTAACAATGGATTCACCTAAAATAATTATAGCCATTTTGTAATATATTATTAAACACACACATTATACAGTGGTTTTCGTAATAAATTGGAAATTACTTACCTCTAGAAAGAAATGTGTACAAAGACGCGAGTTTGGTTCCAGAAATTGCTTCATGCAAAAAATAATATGCAAAAATAAACAATCCCCCCAAAGAAAATTAAACAACAAAATCAGACTCAAAGAAATAAACGGGGCCCAAATTAAATTAATTTTAATAAAATGCACACTTTCATAACAACATTCATAACATTGTCAGTTGTCAGTTTTAATCGATACGTCAACGTCAAAAAACCAGCAACATCAGCGACCTCTTAAATTGGTGTTAGTTTTATTGGAGGGAGATAAATATATGTAAAGATCAATGTAAAAGAGAAAGAAAGTCATATATGTAATTTAAATGGACCACCGAACACTTTTCCTATTAAGTTACACGTCTCTGTTGTCTCTGTTTATAGTGTGTCGTTTTTAGAATATATCTGTTATTTACGTTTGGAGAAGAAAATTTATAAAATAAAAATCTTATGTATTATCTATAAATTTCTATCGTTAAAAAATTTTTTCTAAAATGATCCGTATTCGAGAAATTTTACAAAATATAAAAAATTTAAATTTTTAGGTAAATTGTTCGAATAAAAGATGTTTGCTATATCATTTTCTATAATTCGTATTCCATACACAATTAGTCTAAAATGGACCGTATTCGAGATATTTGAGAAAAAGTGTAAATTTTTAATTTTTAATAAAACTTAAAAACGGATAAATAGAAAAACACCAAATTTTAAATTTGGTATTTAAACCATCCTGGAGTGAAATGATTAAATTAAAAATTATTTGCGATATCGATTTTGATGATTTTTGTTTTATAAATGATTTCTCTAAAATGGACCGTAATGGAAAAATTTGAGAAAAAGTGTAAAATTTTAATTTTTTATTATTTTCCTTGACAATGAATATATTATATAAAAAAAAATCGATTAAAATGTAGGTTTGTGGAAAATGTATATATTTAGTTTATCCTTTAAACATTTACAAGGGTTTTACAAAATAACCGGAAAAAGCCTATAATAGTAATAATTAGACAATCATGTGTTGGACTCATCTGCTTTTTAATTTTGGTATTTTAAGAATTATTAAACAAAACTAGTTCCAAATCTACATTTCTTAATCATCCAACAATATTATATTCAGTATAAATATATTTTTTATCTAAATAATCAAAAACTTTAAATCACAATAAATAATATTAATAAATAGGTTAATTATTATTTAAATCATATTCTTTTACGTCATTTTGAAATTTAGTAGCTATTGTTGAAATATATAGAATCCGGAAATAAATATTCAATAATAATAATAATGATATATATTTTTTTTATAAAAACTACTTAAATACAAACTTACTTACATACTACATAATGACTTCCATATAGTACACAACCAGCAATAAACTGTTACATTATAACAACATTTTAATAAACAAACACGTAACAGCTGACCTAATATTCTGTTACACACAGAAAAGAAAACAGGTGTCACCCTCTGGCGGTGAAAACTTCAAACTGCAATCATCATGCGGGAAAAGCTAATGTTAGACAATCGATAATCCTCACTTTCCCAAAACAGGGATGATTTTAACGCAGGAAAAGTGTGCAGGAAAGTAAAAATTGGAAGTTATACAAATAATTTGTAAATTAGTATTAAAAAAAGAAAAATAAACTAAACCATAGCATAGTATAAAATTACTACTTTGTGTGTGTCCACTCTAGTTGTACGAGTAGTATATTTTTTCTATTACCCGCAATAAATAAAAACTGCAACATTTGAAATAAGTTTTTAAAGGTTATTAAGATAAAATACATATTTTTAACACAAAAATTTTAATACATAAATGCCTTTTACTTATAATATGAAATCTATAAAAATTGAAAAGAATTTGTCTTCAGCTGAGATTTGAACCCGGTGCTTCCGGTCGGGAAGTCAAACTTTCTGCGTCAACAAATAGATAATTTTACTAAAATGCACGGTTTCTTTGCAAATGTAATATTAGTTTGTGCAATAAGAGTGGATATGATGGCCATATCGCCCGAAGATGAAATTTGAATTGTCTAAGTGCGATGTGAACAATCCACTCGAGTTGTACAGTATATTTTTTCTACGACCCACTAACGAGTCTTCTGTGTGGAAGGCAATAACGCTGACCACAGGACCATATATTCCTTTATTTTTGTTGCTTTAATTAAATTGACTTATAGTTTAATTTAAATTAACAAATTATTTATAATTCTAGACGAACTAAAAACAGAAATGCTGCTATTTATCTATTTTACACAAGGACAATCCATGTTCATGTATGTTTAATCTCAATAGCTAAAACATATACTGACAATTAGTTTGATAGAATAGTCACTTATTTAAAATTTTCAAAATAATAGCATTCGGTTGATCAAAATATGAACGGTGATTGGTGGATTTCATTTTTTTGCAGTGTTCTCACTTGCTAGAATGGATATAAAATATATTCATTCAGTTGTAGGGAATAGCATACTTTTTCGTTTTGTAATCTGTGCTTAGTTAAGCTAATATCCATGTGGGTGTAGAAAAATAAATATACATTGGATTGCCGTTAATTATCGATCCTTCAAAAGTATTGTTCATTTTTAGTTAAATTTTATCTCAATATTTAAAAAAATATACTAAACTATGATTCATAATGATACAACTGTTAATGATAATTGTTTATTATAAAAGGGAATAAGGTTAGGGATTTCCCAATAGTTAAACCTCAAGCATCAAACAGGTAAATTTTGCTAGAAAACCAGTAATAAACAAACCATTGATATTCTATTTTTGACCCAAAATTTTATTATATGAAGGTTTAGTAATAGTAATATGAAATATGAATATCATGATTAGGTATCATACAATTTTAAAAAAGGCACAATAAAGCGAAATTTACGAAAAAAATGACAAAATGTGTAAAAAATATTTAGAATAAGTAAAATAGACAAACAAGGAAATCTAAGTTTTAATTATGAACAGTGATCTGCTGATTTTATATACATTCTAAAATGGCCTACAATTATTCATTCTGTAATTGATGCAGAAAATGGATAATATTATGTGGGTGTAGAGAAAATTCAATTCAATATAGGTAACTTACCATCATTGTTGTTTTAGATTTCTTAAAAATATTTCAATTCTATGTCCCACTCTAGCTTTTTTATAATGAATTATATTTTTTCTGCACTCACATGGATATTAGCTTACTACAAAACGAAAAAGTATGTTATTGCGTTTAACTGAACGATTATATTATATATCCATTCTAGGTAGTAAGAACACTTCAAAAAATCCACCAATCACAGTTCTATGTTCATATGGTCACCAAACGACTTTTATTTTGTTCCACACCCACATGGATATAAGCTTGTCTACCCACATACTACAAAACAAAAATTCGTTCAACTGAACGAATATATTGCATATCCATTCTAGGTACTGCAAGAAAATGAAATTCACCAATCACACTTCATATTTTACTATTATTTTTAAAATTTTAAATAAGTGACAATCATGTCAAACTAATTTTTAGTATATTTTATAGTTATTGAGATTAAATGGGGTCTATTCTGTAAAAATTCCTTTATATTTAACGGCCTTTAAAAATATTTTCTTCTTTAATTCGGTCACTATTTAAACGGATCTTTAAAATACATTAGAGGACTATCTTAAAGAAATCTGCTTAAATAATGATAGAAGTAAATTAACGAATACAAATATACTTTTAAAGGCCGCCAATATTTTTAAAGGCCGTTAAATATAAAGGAATTGTTACAGAATATACCCCAATATACATTAAAATGAGTTATTTTAGTGTGGAGTCGATAAATAATAGCATTTTAATTTTTATTTGCTCCCCAATTTGAAAAAAAAATTAAATTGAAATCAAATCAAATTAGGCTATTTTAATTGGCAGTATTAAATCCAAAATTCTAAAAGAAGTCGTGGACGCGAGGACAGAGCACTTGTCTTCTACGCGAAAAGTGGGGTATCAAATCTCGGCTGGGGACTAAAAAATTTTTATTTAAAAAATTAGTAAAATTCATAAATGATTTTAAAATTAAATATTTTTTCTTAATAACCTAAAATATACTATACAACTCGAGTGGATTATCCATATTGCACTCTGCCTATGGCGTTTTGCCCAAACTTCGTCTTCGTGCGATATCCATCATATCCACTCTTGTTGCACAAACTACTATTTTAAATTTGTAGATTTTCGTATGGAAAAAATATACTGTACAACTCGAGTGGATTGTTAATATCCACTCTTGTTGCACAAAAGATTATGTTGTTTCTTTTAGGTCGTTTATATTACTCTTTTGTTTTTAAAGAAGCCAACAGACCATCAAAAAAGGGAAGAAAAACTGTCATCAACACCATATAAATAAGAAGTGGAAGCAGTTCTAACATGCAAACAAAAAGAAAAAAAAGAACAAACAATTCTGAATGATAAATTCAAAAAGGGTAAAACGTCAAAAATTAATTCCAACATTGCTAAAAAATGTATATCAAACAAGCTAAGTACTTGTGATAGTGAAGATGATGATGCTCAATGCCTGTACTGTTTAGAATTTTTTTTTAAATCGGTTGAAGAACGCGCTGCATGCTCACAATATCAAAAATGGGCCCATAATTCATGTTATGGCATCGATAGTGATGATGATGAGACATATTTAATTTGTGATTTGTTTAAAAACTAGTATTTTTGTCTTTTATTCGTATTTTATTCTTATTTTGAACCACTTAACTTAATTTAGTCCACAATTTGTTTTTAGAAGTTAGTATACAACACGAAAGTTAAGATGTACTAGTTCTAGCACAAGGAATACCGATCTGTTCAATATATGGGACCCACTCTACGCCCTACCTCGTGACTCAACCAAGAGACGAAAGCTCGGTAAGCTTCTACAACTCACCTTGGACATTTCTTTTGCGGAGAAGGTAAAATATCTGGGGATTATCCACGATAGGAAAGTCACCTAAAACTTCTAATTAAAGAATGATACTACAAAGCCAGGGGAATCAGTCCTGAATTTACCAAACCTTGGTAAAACTCATAATTATGTACGATTCTGTCAGCTGGTGGCACAATTGGATTGTAATGGATGGCCTAAGCAAAGCTGCGTGCGTCGCATTCACTGAGGAAATGTTAACCACATCGACAGGAGCCATAAAGCCCATGCTAGACCTAATATCTACCCATATTTAGCTAGTAAATAAAGTTTGTATGGTCTCCTATAGACTCTTGAAGGGAGTAATCAATGCAATAAAGAACTACGATGGGAACACACGGGGCTGATGAATTAGATTAATAACCAACACATTCTCAGCTTGGTCTTAGACTCGCTAGTTCCTCGACAGTATAGGCAAGTCATACAATGTCCTGATTCCAGTAAGAGAAGTATGGAGCAGAGGCAGATATATAGTATGCGCTGTACACGGACGGCTCACAAACACAAAAAAGGAGTAGACATATTAATAAATATGGGCTCTCTAGCTACGATCTTACAAGCAAAATTGAATGCTATGGAATATGGAGCTAGAGAGTTTATTAATTTTCTCTATGAAGATCCTGAACTCTAATCAAGTTGAGTGAAAGCTGGTTTGGAACTGCATAAATACCATTGAGTGTCTCAGTGCCTGGAACAAAGTAAAGTTCATCTGGGTTGCAAACCCCCTTGTATAGGGCAATAAAAAGTCCAAAGCGCTTGCTAAAAGATATACCGAATCGAAGTTCAGACGACCATAACCATTTCTGGGCATTGTAGAGAGCACTGCCAAAGCAATTATCTCAAAATCGGTTCACGAACTGGCAAGATATGTCAAGACTAACTTATTTGAATGCGTTCATACCCAATCCTTTCGGAAATACCTCTGCTTAGAAACGGAATTAATGATAGGACATCGTCGTTTGTGCCATCACACGAGACAGATATGTCTGCACAAAGTCGTACTGCTTAGAAGACGAACCCATAGAACACAATCTATGTACCTACTGCGCTTTGAAAAGAACTATGTTCTAGATAATTGGTTTCGCCTCTTTAGAGCCTACTAACAGGTCTTACCCAAGGTTTGGCTTGTACGGTGAATTTTAGGTTAGACGTGAGTGACAGTGGAAGGCGATGAGATCATCCCACTCATTTTTAACCTAACCCAACCCCTTTATAGGAGCATAACGAGCTTTTTGCACCTCTTTTTGTAGAATATAAAAATATTTTTCAGAATAATGTATATTTTAAACATTGTGTAATGATAATGAATTGTTACAGCTTTCATTTATCAAAAAATATTTTTAATAATACCACATTGTAGGTATAAAAAATAATTCATTAATTCATTTGGTTTGCTTTCTTTTTTATTGAACTGAAAATACATTTCTGTGATGAGAAAATTTGGGAGTGGCACATTACTATTTAAAGCCTGAAATGGTGACACCATTAGTTTCCTTCCATTAACGGAAAAGTGAACATTTTTTATACAGAAACAAAAATAGATTCTTTGTTATATAGTAACGCCTACTTAGATTTTGATATAAATGATTGTGTTACATTTAGAAATTGATTTTGTTGTGTGTAATAAAACTGAGTAATAAAATTCTTAGGACTAAAATAGTGTTAAGAGAAAAACAAAACAATTAGTAAAAATGACTGATAGAAATGACAAAATTAATGTGAAAAATACAGGATCACAAAAGGATGCAGCTCATGGAAAAAACTTTTGTAGAAGGAAAGAACTAAGACGTTTGGACCCCCGATATTTCTGGAATATGCTTTGCAAGGCCGGATTAAGCACCAGCGGCGCCCCGGGCCAAAACTTTTAAAGCGCCCCTTCTCAACAATTAATTTTTCAATCTATTATTAAGGTATAAACATGATCAAAACAATTATTTAGTGCATTTATTTTGAAAGAATATTAACATAACAAAAAATAACATTACAAACATTTCAAGATAAAAAATCAATAAAACAAAAACTTCTGAGATACCCTTTCATAGGCTATTTTTCTTCGAATTAGTTCTGATGACAAATTATCTAATATAACGTAAAATGTGTTAATTTTTATATTCTGTTTCAACTTCTTTACTCTCATCGAAAGCTTTCTTTCTTATTCGGATTCTGTTCACTTCAAGTTTGTATATATTACATTTTGTTAAATCTTTAGCATTTTGTTCGATTTCAACAAATGTTTCGTCGGTTCGCAAGCTGCTTACATACAGTATCAGTGAATCGTAGTTTTGTCACTAAGGAAACGTCTGTGGACTGTTTTTGTAATGTTTTGCTTACACTATCAAATTTCGGTAGCAATTTATTCTACACTTGTATGTATGTATTTATAGAGCTTTGGCATTGTGTTTTTTTACGCAGTCCTCGATAGGTAGAGTGAATTCATCAAGTGTTTTCAAAATTGCTACTTCCATATCTTCAGCCTTCTGCCCAACCTTGCTAATAAATTTTATGAAACGTTCAACCACCGATCCAATTGGTTGTACATGCTGAAAAATGCAAAATTTCAGGTATTGAATCTACGCTTATTAAGTAAGACTTGGCACTTTTTATTTTTTCTAATATTTTTTCTCTGGTGGATTTAGTCAACAATTCTATAAATTCATTACAGTCTTTGACAGGTAGGAGGGATGTTCTTTTACCTTATTTGCATGTTTTTTGAAATGAGTTTTTGGGAATGGGTCAAATTTGGCAATTAGTTCAAGTGTAGCCAAATAATTTCCACATTGCTTTTCACCTGATCTTTCTATTGTTCCCCGAAATGCTAATCCTTGTTTAGATAAAAATTTTGCAGTTATTATTATCCTTTTCAGAAGGTTTCAGGTTTTCAGAAGGTTTCTTTTTCTATTTAGTATTGTTTTTCGATGTTGCTATCTTTTTTTCCGAGTACTGTGGAACGTAATGTATACGTTTTTGTATTTTTTCGATGTTCTATAGATTTCTCGAATTCTTTCTAGATGCTTCCAATCATTAAATCCATTGAAGAATTGTGAAAGGTTTGATCCGAATAATTTACACTGCAAACAGTACATTTTGTTGATTGATGGATACCAATTCAGTATTAATTACCCACACCTGGGTCTTGTGAGTTGTAATTAGAAGGCACATGTTTCGTCAATTCTAACAAAAAAAATAAATGGGTATGATTCTAGTGGTAACAAATTAACAAAAGAACTACGCTACTATGCACTTTGTCACTACTGATAAACTATCCACATATTTCGTAGATACAACTTCGTCACCAGTCACAACATAACTCGCAATATGACACATGCATACACATATTCATTATTCAACTGAATCAAATTTTAAGTCATCATCGCGTCAGCCGTGCACGCCCCCGCCTGGCGTGGTACCCCTGGGCCATAGCCCTACTAGCCCCTGTGGTTAATCTTGCTCTGATGCTATGGTGGTTCTAAGAATGTGCATCCTAATAACTTGTCCATTAGTTGGTTTAATAATTGAACATACATTAGTTTTAAGAATCTTTTGATGTCCACATCAATAGTTATATAACAATTTTTATCAGTTTCTACAAGCCTGAAGATGTCCTAAGTGCCGAAACCGGTTGCCCTATAATTTAAAAATTATTTTGATTTGTGTAGGATTGATTTCTTAAAGAATTAGAACATTTAAATAGAGTATCATTGTTTACAGAATTTTATAATGAATCTAAAATTAAAAGAAGATACGGTGTTCCATTTAAAATATAAAAGATTTTTATGTTTAAAATATTCTATTTTGAAACATAATTTCCAAACACCCCGTATAACAAACGATGTATAAATAAATGTTTTAAAAATAATATATACAACTACTACTGCTAAAATTTCAAGTATCTAATAGAAATAGTACCTAAAATAGATGACTTTAAGAAAATGTCTACCGGCGATAGAAAATTTAAAACAATTGAATAACACTTAATCCGCTAGCATTAGAATGGGCAAATGGGGTATCATTGTTTACAGAATTTTCTGCTGAACCTAAAATTATAAAAATATACAGGGTATTCTATTTTAAATAACGAAGTTAGCTGTCACTTTCTGTATAACCAGAAGTAACAGAGATAATTTTTTTTTTAGTTTTAAGGGAGCATATTCGATTATGTATACTCAAAAATTGGTGGAAATAAAAATTAATGTATTTTCCATAAAGTTACAATGCCCGTTTTACGTGGGACACAGTGTTTACCAAAAAAGTTGGCTATGTAAATGTTACTTACAGTTAAAATAGTATATTGTTATAATTATAAGAAAGAGTTTCAAAATAAGTAGCTCTAAAAATTATAGAACAGTGATGCAAGGACCATTCACTGTCTATCAGTCCTAAGAAGATAGAAATGATCCTTTTTACAAGAAAAAGGATTAAAATGGAATTAAAACCTTTAGAACTTCTAACCATAAAACTAAACTTTGCAACAGAAGTGAAATACCTAGGTCTCACCATTGACAGCAAGTTAATATGGAACTCGCATTTATAAAACATAGTCAAAAGAGCATACATTGCTTATGAACAATGCCGCCGAACCGTGGGGTGCACCTGGGGTTTCTCCTCCATAGTCGTCATATGGCCTTACACGGCTATCATAAGATCTATGCTAACATACGGTGCACTTGTCTGGGTACCGAAAATCCAAAATTAACAGCTATCCGTAAACTAGAACAAATTCAAAGAACAGCATGTCTCAACATAACAAGAGCCTTGAATACAACACCGACCAGAGCTATGGAAGTCATTCTTAGTCTCACTCCCCTTGATACATCAGGGAGGTGTACTTTGACGACAATGATACGTCTCCGCACGGTTGAAATAGAACCTGATGTAGGATCTAAATAGGCGAAACGTCGCTTTTGGCAGGAGGTGCTTGATACGCTCCCACTACTTCAAGCGACCATTGAGTCCATCTCACCAAGATATATCTTCCAGGAGCCATATAAATTTATAACAACAAGAAGAAGAGTCGAAAGTGACTCATATCTACACTGACGGTTCTAAAACAAAACAAGGCTCAGGATGTGGAATATATTCCAGATTCTTAAACCTAAACATAAAATGGACTGAGAGCAAGAGTGCCAGTGTAGTTCAAACAGAGCTAACGGGGATTCTCATAGCAACAAAAGAAATCACCAGAAACAATATTACTGGAAGGAACATGCTCATCTATACAGATAGCAGACAAGCACTACTCACCATGAACAGACCACGAATTTACTTAGGGTTAGTACTAAAATGTCACGAAGCATTGGCCGAAGTATCCATCAACAATGTGGTAACCTTAAAATGGATCAAAGGTCACGTTACATCGAAAGATAACCATCTTTTTGATTCACCAGCCAAGAAAGCAGCCAACCAAATAGTTTTTAGACCTGGCCCTTCTATTGGCCTGACAAAATCGGTAGTGACATAACTAATTAAAAAACATTTTCTTGTGAAATTCAGGGCGAAAGATGCAGAGTTGCCAGAGAACTCTTAAGTTATTCTGATAACACTGCAGCAAATAAATACTTGACTATGATTAGACAGAATCTACGCCTAGTCACAGGCGTTCTGACTGGTCATTGCCAAGTACGGAAGCATCACCATATTATGGGGCTGTCAGAATCCGCACTCTGCAGAGGGTACGAACAAGAAGATGCGACCATCAAGCATATCCTTTACGTTTGCTCTGCGTTCTCATTTATTAGAAGATATGTGTTCGGCGAGTATCGGACGATATAAGAGAAGCATCTCTTGTCGACGTTGTCAACTACATTAAATCTGTAGGCTGGCTCACGAGCTAGAAGGTGCTAGAAGGGTGCACAATGGGCCTAGTGGGGTCAGAGTGATGTGGGAGTAACCCACCCTCAACACGTTACAGATACTGATACCACCTGAAAAAATTTGTTAATAAAACAAATTTAGAATGTTAATTGTAACAAAAGAAGTTGTGTGAACAACAAAAGAAGTTGTGTGAACAACAAAATAATTTATTGTAGCATCAACTGATTTACATATTTTGACATTGCCAATGCGCGTAATTTTTTTCTTTAACGTTAATCTATGCTATAGTGCTGTTTGTGTCGTTTGAATCGGAACAATAGTAACGGATATATACGTTAATGCCCTTTTAACTTTGCTACTGCGCATGATTTTTCTTTTCAATATTTATCTTCTTCTTTTTCTTCTTTTTCTTCTTCTTATTTTAGTTTAATGACCTCCACTATAACGGTATTTAGTCAGCGCAGGTGAATTAGCTTATATAGAAAGAATGCTTGTCTTGCTCCAGGCAATAAAGTACTCTTAAAACTTGATAAAATCAAAATGTTAATACATTAACCATCACACCATGTGATAATTTATACTCATTAAATTCAAAAATATTATTGCACTATTCTTAATATCAAATAACTAATCATATTAAGACAAAATTCACTCTTCGATGGCCATTCTTATTAAAGATTTTTACAAAAACACATACACACGTGAATCCGAAGTCTTTCAACGTTTATCTATATGTAGTTTCAAACTACCCCCCACTCCCCGTTTTTTCAGTCGAATCGGTCCAATAACAATGAAGATAATATAGATTTAGATCCTTTTAGCATTGCCACTGCGCATGATTCTTTAATCTACGTCACGTTTTCTTCATTGTGCCATTTGTCCTGTTTGAATCGTACTAGCAGCACGGGATTATTTACAGTAACGTTTTTCCACATGTTATTTTCCCCACTCTCCCGTTTTTCTTGTTCGAATGAGACTAATAGTAATGGATACATAGACTTAGGGCCTTTTGACTTTGATTTTTTCTTTAACTTTAATCTATATACTTATTGATGTAAACGATGGTCGCCATCTTAGAACGTTTAGCCGAGTCACAAGACTCAACAGTGACAGATGGCGTCATCTAGCGATTACTTTTAGAAATGTGAACCATGAACGGTTTTGGGTACTACTAATATTAAATATTTTTGTCCAACTCATGACAGTTATGACTGTCATTATTAATGTCATTTTAGACAAGTAAACTATTAAATAACACACTAGTGGATTATAACGTTCATATTTAAAGTAGTATTATATAATATCAGTAGCACTCTAACGCGCTCATATTCATTTATAGTTTATGATCCGAGACTGCCGGGCTTCGAATACCAGACCAGACCATGTGGATTTTTAATTAAATTGCATGGTTCGGTATAGGATTTGATGTGTGCCGTATTAATAGAAATTCAATTTCTGTTGAAATGACATGCATATTATAAAATCGCCATGCATTACCGTCTCGATGATGGTTGCTGAGGTTTTCCGGGTTTTTTTCTCACCTGTAAGTCAAAAGGCACTTTCAATCATCTTTAAGTCGCCCTGGAGCGCCACGGCAAATAATAATAATAGCCGTCCCTTTCCCCGGACAAGCTCAGCTTTTGGAGTTAAAATTCACTCGTAAGGGGGTGAATTAGGGAGAGTATTATTTTTATTTATTTATTACTATTACAAGCACAATTCACATTGATATTGAAATTAAAGGAAAACGCTAACGGTGTATTGGAATTTGAAGTCATTGTAAAATTCGTTGGTTCATTGGAACCAGACGTTTCCATATCGGTACAGCTGCTGATAGTGCTGGAAGACGCCGACACATTAGAACCTTGTATTTTGTTTTGCACCGATTCTTCTAGGTATCCTTCTGCTACCGTCGAGGACTTCCATCCTCCGTGACGCTTCAAAGTAGTCATGTTAGGGTACTGAGACGCAAGTAGTTTTGATTTGATCACAAAACTTATTATTATCTCACAAAAAACGATTTCTTCCACTTGTTTGTTGGATAAAACATTGTATACCACTAGTGTGTTATGTTTCGTAAGTGACTTGAGAATTCTTTCTCGAGTGACTTATTTTCAGCATAACACACTAGTACCATAAATAACTATTATGTTATAAAATAATATTTATAAAATCGTTTTTGCGTATGATTCTTTTTTTTAATTTTATAATTTTTTTAATCCTACCTGTTTCACATTTTTTTGTCGTTACCTACTGCTTTTGCATAATCTTTTAAAAAGTACTTTAATAAGATAGCGGTTTGAACAAATATTGGGAAGAATACGTTATAAAACATAAATATTGAGATAAAAATATCAAATTGAATTAACAAATTTATTATACTTTTGAATTCAGTCAAATATAAATAGTGATAGTTTGTAACGTTTTTATAAATATATTAAGTAAATCGAAAAATCGAAATTTAATAAATTATCTATTCTTCGTGAAACAAGTTCAGACCAAATAATTAGGTAGTAATGACTTTGTGTTATGAGATAAGGATACAGATGAAAACCGTAGAAGGTAATCCCGGAAATGACATTCAACATTCTACAGCACCTACACCAGATTAAACTTTACCATCACAGGCACTACAAATTTGTTTAAAAAAAAATAATATAACAGAATATTTAAATATTAATTTTCTTTGAAGCACATTTTTCTTGCAATGTTTCTTATTTTTTTATATTTAATAGACCTATTAATTAGTCAGTCAAGTATTCTTACACTTAAAATAACAACATGGCACTAGTATGTGAAATATCTCTATAAAAAAAAAGGTTTGGTACTTACTAAAAAATAAGTTAGTTTTTCAAAACTGCTTATAGTAATAACTACAGGTAAAAAATATGTGACAGACAATACTAAAATTTTATCTAAATACAAAATCAATGATAAGACCAGTATGGTTTACAATGAAGACTATAAAACTTAAGTTTTATTAATACCAGTGTAAATATATTATTAAGTAATTTTATTTCATCTTATCTGATCATTTACCAAAATATGTATTAATTTGAAATTTTCTTACGTTAGGAATATCCATGCTAAAATATATTGAGAATCGTTTTCTGAAGATGGTGTTTACACTTATAAAAATATGGAGTTGCCAATTCAAAGTACCACTACCGGGATTTTTGGATCTAGACTTTAATATCTTATCGAGACCTCATATTTTTAATTAATTATTACTTAAAATTAAAACTTAAATAATTTCCCTAATTAAAATTGGTATATATGATAATATCATGAACATACGACTATCAAAATACTGAATAAGTAGCATCAAATGGATGATTATAGATTATCTGATAAGAGTAATATAGATAATATATCTTCTCTCATTATAAAAAAAAATTATACAGTAATTGTGAACCATTGGCGTTCCAAGACAGGGGCAAAAAGAATCCTACTTCTCGCCAGGTCAGGTGTATATTATATTACGGTATTAATATACCTACTACGACCTAGGGATGCCAACTGTATGGTTTTTGCCCAGACTGTCCGATTTTTAAAAGGTTTGACCGGTGTCCAATAGCATGATGAAAATGTCCATGAATATCTGAATAAATTTATAATTTTACTATAATATATAATAAGTCCAACTCATTGAATACCTACTAAACTAAATTATGAGCACAGCATTGTTATTGTCTATAAGTTTTCAATAACGAATAGGTATACATCAACGATTTTAAGTATTTTATTAATTTCATTTATATTTTACGTTTTGTTCTTTGTTTTTTTCTATTTTTATTATAAGGTTTTGTTTTTTTTATTACCTAATTTTACAAAATATCTAGGCGTTAAAAAAATGAGAAATGAGGCCTGTTTTTTTATTGTTTGTTTAATTTAAATACAATGCATAGTAAAATCGTAATCGACACGGAGTAATACATCTGTCAAATCAGGAAATTTCAGGTATGGGTACCTACATTATTATTTACAGGGTACATGAAATCATCATTTAAAAATATATTTTTTGATCTATAATCTAAGGGTTAATCGTTATTTTATCATCTTCTTGGAGATTACTAATGCCATGGAAAAACCAAAATGATAACAAGGGGTGGGATTATAAAATGGTTACCTACCTAGGATTTGGTATGAAGATAAAATAGGCAGTTGCAGTTCCAAATATTACCTACCGTGTTTGATTAGGCTTCTATATTATCTATTATAGTAAGAAGTTGTGGTTATTTTTGGTTAATAGTAAGAGTAGTAATGAAAAATGTAGTGTGGTTCAAGTTCCTAGTTTACACTTGCGGAACGTATAAGAAGTATGCTTGGTCAGTTAACGAGAACATATTTATAAGCAATGTTTATAATTGCCTAAAAATGAAAAATCCTTCATTATCTGTTGACAATACCATTGAAAAGACAAGCAACATGATATGTGTAAGCAAATTAATGATATATAAAGTAATAATTGAATTAAAAAGTAGAGTTGTTAAACCCCCATAGAAAAATGCAGGAAGTAAGCAGCACTAATTGATTCTGAGGAAATTGTTTGTTGGAGACGGATATACCTCAGAACCGTTTGTAGTAATCATACAATTTATAGATTAGTCAACCAAGTCAAAAATAATATCCTACAGGGTGAAATTAAAAAGTAAGATATTGAAATAACCACACTAATCTACCCTTAAAAAATCAGTATTTTGCTTAACAGCTCCTTTGTCAAATTCTGCAGACATTTGACCATGCTTATTGTGCAGTATTTTTCCAATCGGGGTCACCAATTGTAGTAATCATATAATTTATAGATTTTCGTAATCTTTATTACTGACAACCGTTTTTTTGATAATAAAATAATTTCCGATAAACAATTTGGCTTCCGGGAAAATACATCAATTTAGGCTGCAATTTTAGCCCTAACTTCAAATAGAACATATAAGTATATACTCAAATGTACCAAGTTCGAGCAAGGGTTCTCTTGTCTTCAAATCACATTATTTTATAAATTTTTTCTAGTAAATAGTTATTGTTTTCCCTTGCCTTTGACAAATTGTACTCTATATCAAGTTTAAACGAGGTCTTTATTCAATATTAAGAGTCAAAATTATGATTTTAGCCTTCTGAATTGAAATTCCGACTCGTAACTCTAGATTCCGAGTTGTATGTCGGAATTCTGAGTTGTATGTTGGAATTCCGAGATACAAGTTGGAATTTGTAAAAATGTGTGTCTCTTCTACGTTTTCGTACCCTTCCAATTTTATCTTCTCATGGAAATTTAGAGTGGCTCCAAATTAGGTAGATGATAGGTTTAGTGATGTAGGTGGCAGATTGGTTGCCTAATATGTTTCACCATTTAATTTATTAAAAAAAATATATTTCAAGCAGTAAGTAAAACTGATTCTCTGATTGTAGTATATTGCGAGGAGCGGGGACTAAAACAATTAAGGGTAAAACTTATTTCATTTTATTCTGGAGGAAAATAATTAACTTTATTGTCCAACATTACCTATAAATCTCGGAAATGCCTTTAACCTCAATACGTCCTTTATCGAGACTTACATATTAGCTCGATGTTCATTAATTTAAGAATACCTGATAATTTTCAAAGTTCTCTACACGCTACTCCTGGGCGTGGAGTATAGAGAGACACTACGTAGGTATGTACATAATAATTACCTTTTTTTGTAACAAAATTGGTATTTCCACAGAAAAATCAGTATTTGTCGTTGTCCAGGCTTTCAATAAGCTTTCTTTTCTTCTATATCCTTATGGGACCTTTAATTAAGAATTGTAGGTCACAAAAGGTAGTATACTTCTTTCTTGAATGAAGAAAGATATGTTAAATTTATTTAACTGTGATAAATAGTATTTTACATAATATAGGTACTTTAAAAAATAAAAAATATTGATGATAATATTTATGTTCATGTATTATTCACATTTAACCATCCTAGAGACAACACAGAGCTATATTATCAAAATCTTCTTCAAAAAACCACTGAACTCCTATATGAAAAAGTAAATCTGTACAATGTTGGGCAAATATTTTACTCAAAATCATTAATTAGACAACATATTAAAAAGGAGTTAATGGATCATATTTATAACACGTGATACAAAAATCAATCAAATTATATACCTTTTCCTCATAAAAATATATTACAAAATTCTATAATTTAATCCCAAACGAATTCAAAAAAATAAATTCTAAAAACTTATTAAAAAAAAAAAATAAAAGGCTTAATTAACATTCCAAGACATCAAATTCACACTTACGTAAGAACTTAAAACATATTTGTAGTTACCATTTCCTTTATTTGTGCAACTGCTTTAATATTTTTGGTATTCTTTATTTTATTTCAATTTAATTTATATGAACATTTACCATAGTTTGTATCTGATATTATGCACTTTATAAATATAGTTATAAATATTATACATAATTATTACATATTTTTTTATATTGTCAATTTATTAAAATTTGTTTATACCCATACACAAGCTTGACCTTCTCTGGGTTTCACATATTTATTAATCATTATATGTATCAATAATTATTGTATGTTGATGTAAACTTTCAGATTAATAAATATTATTATTATTCTACTAAAATATAATTTTTACCTCCCCCATTTCTTTTGGATAATCATAATAGTAAACGAACATTTTAAAATTCCATAGTTAAATCTCTCCAACTACTTGATCCTGACCCAAAAAAGATTATCTCCCCATCAGTAGCGTCCCCAAGGAATTCGCCTCCTACTCAATTGCATATCTATATCCGGGAATAATAACATTGGCAACAAAAAATATTTAATTATCATTGACACAATAACTATTTCCCACCTCTACAAGTTCGTCGGCACTCCCGCCTTTTAGCATCGAAATTGAAAGAGCGCCAGTTTCACTAAATACGTCGCGACGCTACGTCTAGCTCGGCGTCGGATTTGTGATGATGCGGCGTCGTTTAAACACCAACGCGTACCTAGCAACCGTGGAAAATACAAAACTTTTTTAAATTTCGAAATTTGCTTCGGCGTCATTTTTTAGGTTTGTACTTAGAATTATTTATTTATTTTTTAAGAAATGTTTTATATTTGAAAAATTTTGTATTTGATAAAAATGTTTTCTAATTTTCAATGTAACATCAAAAATAATATGAATAATTTAGGTTAGAATTAGTATATTGCCCTTTAATATTTCTTCTTCTTCTTTTTCTTTCTTTATTGGGCTACATCCCACAGGATAATTTACCCAGCCAACAACGGGGAGAGTAGCCTTGTCTTGCTCTCAGCAATTGTATACCCCCTATTAAATTGATATATTTATATATTTCAAAGTAAAAAGCTTATTAATGTTACTATTTGAGTTATATACGTAGAGGGGCATAAAAAGTTAGTACATAGACGTCATTACACAGGATAAAAACTTATATATTTAAAAATGTAATTAGAATGTTTAATCTGCTATTATTGAGGTTAGCCAACATAAAACAAATGCCAAAGGGAGTAGAAAGCTTAGTTTTTGCCAGTTCAGAGTATAAATCAAAGTTTGCCATCATATTTATAGGATATTCAAAGATAATGTGGTTTAATGAGCCAATTTGACCACACTCACAAAATGGATCATCTTTTACTCCTATACGAAATAAATCCTAATTATTGTAGATAAATGTCTGTTGTCCGTTTTATCAAATCGTGAAATGACTTTAGAATAAAATAAATTCTTCCTACTTTTGAGGCTGTTTCATTCTGCAAACCATCTTGAATTCACAATGTTTCTGATGAATGGAAAGAAATTATGATAGTTTAATTTTATAGTCACTGGAATATTTAGAGATCTTCTTATATTTGCCAATTGATTTGCCTTGAAGTTACCCAGAATCCCAGAGTGGCCTGGAATCCATGCCAGAATTATTTTGATATGTTCATCTTTTGCGAGTAAGATACCGTCCTTAGTCAAGAACGAACAATGTTCAGTTTCCCTGGAAAAGCATGATATTGCTATTTTTTGAAGTGCAGCTTTGGAATCTGAGTGGATAATGGATTGAACGATGTTTTTGTCTAATATTACTTGCAAGGCCTTGTTGATAGCTAGAACTTCAGCTGTACAAATTTGAGTATGGAAAGGAAGCTTACTTGAGAATGCATAATATTCTGGACTATACACTCCAAACCCTGAGTGATCGGAAGAGTCTATTGAGCCGTCGGTAAAGAACTTGGTGTAAGATGGGTATTTCCTGATGATATTCTGATATTGTACAATTTCTATAGTTTCAGATTTAGTAGCGCCAATGTTTACATTAGCGCCAATTGGGGTTGGAAATCAAATTTATAACATGGTAGAAGCTTTGAAGTATATAAGTGAGAATTCACTACATCGAATTGACTGATGAGCTGAATTAGTAGAGGATTACTTTTGTTGTTCCAGTAGGTAGAAACCCCACATAATCTTTCTAGTTTTCTTAAAGCAGTGATGATGGGATTGTTTAAAAAAGACATTTTTAATTAGGTACTTAAAGGATAGCCATTCTCTTCTAAACCCTTTAATACTTATTTTTTCAAACATAACAAGTATGAATCATTCAAGAGCCTTTTCAAGCAAGCTTTTGAAAAATTATCAGATAAGGACAATATAAAAATATTATGCATTTGTCTTTTACTTTCTTTTTAAAATCGGGATTAGCTATGAAACTCAAACGAGGCTCAATCTGTATATTAATTAAAATACTTAAGATGAACCCTCGAAAAAAAATCATTTATCCACCTTTATCGGTTATAAAGCTGGTATGACCCAAGTTGTAAGGAAGCATATATATCGTTATATTTTAGAAATTTCCAGTGGCTTATCAGTACCTCTAGCATTTATAGATAGGACATATTTCTATAACTTCAAATTCGTTAGAGATAACCTACAAAATAAAACAAATATTCATACAAAATTGTACTAGGGTCAAGAAATTATCCTTGTTCAAATAAAATATACAATGAAATTGTCATTCTTATGAAATACCTTCTGGTACAATGTACAATGATTTTTCTTGGGTGGCAACTACAATCTAAGATCTGTTTAAAGTTAGGTACATTATATCATATAATAAAAGAGATATAAGTTTCAAATAATTAAAGAATTAAGATAAATTTTACTTGATAAAGGTTTTCTATGTGTTTTTCATCTAAATCATTTAAAATTGGAATAAATAATAAAAATCTTTCCATTGAGCAAAGTAAGGAAAAACAATGTATTAAAAAAATAAACATTTATTTACAATTTTTCAAAATATTCTTCTCAACAGTGAATCCTTTTTTACATCCACGAAAACCATTTCCAGAAACATTTACATTTAAAAAGATATAGAAGTCGGGGATGGCGTTTGGATTAAAATTAGAGAAGTATTAAATTTTTTAAAATCCTCTCGGTGTCCCTGACTAAATACATTTCATGAAAAGGATACCATTCTACCAAAATCATTAACAATTTCTATTCTTCTAGCTTCTAGCTTCTAGCTTCTAGCTTATAGCTTGTAGCTTGTAGCTTGTAGCTTCTAGATTCTAGCTTCTGGCTTCTAGCTTCTAGCTTTTAGCTTTTAGCTTTTAGCTTTTAGCTTTTAGCTTTTAGCTTTTAGCTTTTAGCTTTTAGCTTTTAGCTTTTAGCTTTTAGCTTTTAGCTTTTAGCTTTTAGCTTTTAGCTTTTAGCTTTTAGCTTTTAGCTTTTAGCTTTTAGCTTTTAGCTTTTAGCTTTTAGCTTTTAGCTTTTAGCTTTTAGCTTTTAGCTTTTAGCTTTTAGCTTTTAGCTTTTAGCTTTTAGCTTTTAGCTTTTAGCTTTTAGCTTTTAGCTTTTAGCTTTTAGCTTTTAGCTTTTAGCTTTTAGCTTTTAGCTTTTAGCTTTTAGCTTTTAGCTTTTAGCTTTTAGCTTTTAGCTTTTAGCTTTTAGCTTTTAGCTTTTAGCTTTTAGCTTTTAGCTTTTAGCTTTTAGCTTTTAGCTTTTAGCTTTTAGCTTTTAGCTTTTAGCTTTTAGCTTTTAGCTTTTAGCTTTTAGCTTTTAGCTTTTAGCTTTTAGCTTTTAGCTTTTAGCTTTTAGCTTTTAGCTTTTAGCTTTTAGCTTTTAGCTTTTAGCTTTTAGCTTTTAGCTTTTAGCTTTTAGCTTTTAGCTTTTAGCTTTTAGCTTTTAGCTTTTAGCTTTTAGCTTTTAGCTTTTAGCTTTTAGCTTTTAGCTTTTAGCTTTTAGCTTTTAGCTTTTAGCTTTTAGCTTTTAGCTTTTAGCTTTTAGCTTTTAGCTTTTAGCTTTTAGCTTTTAGCTTTTAGCTTTTAGCTTTTAGCTTTTAGCTTTTAGCTTTTAGCTTTTAGCTTTTAGCTTTTAGCTTTTAGCTTTTAGCTTTTAGCTTTTAGCTTTTAGCTTTTAGCTTTTAGCTTTTAGCTTCTAGCTTCTAGCTTTTAGCTGCTAGCTTCTAGCTTGTAGCTTGTAGCTTGTAGCTTGTAGCTTATAGCTTATAGCTTATAGCTTATAGCTTATAGCTTATAGCTTATAGCTTATAGCTTATAGCTTGTAGCTTGTAGCTTGTAGCTTCTAGCTTGTAGCTTCTAGCTTGTAGCTTGTAGCTTCTAGCTTGTAGCTTCTAGCTTGTAGCTTCTAGCTTGTAGCTTCTAGCTTGTAGCTTGTAGCTTGTAGCTTGTAGCTTCTAGCTTGTAGCTTGTAGCTTGTAGCTTCTAGCTTCTAGCTTCTAGCTCCTAGCTTATATCTTCTAGCTTCTAGCTTCTTGTTTGAGAAGATTAATGTGCTTGTTCCACTTGTGTTTAGTGGATGTTCAATTAAACCTGGTTTTGTTTGTTGCATTTAAATATGATTAGTATGACATTTGTCACAGTCAGAACCAGGTTTAGCTAAACCTCCCCTGGAATGGAGTGATATAACTGGGTTTTAGTATTTTAAAAAATAAAATCGAGAGAGCCTTTTTTTAGGAAAAATTTGCGAAATGTATCGAAATTTGGTCCATTTTACCTGTTTCAAATATTTTGTTTGAATGTAAAGGACTTTATGATTGTATTTTTTATCATTTTGTTATTTAACCCTAGAACCACAACATGGGGTCGCCGGTGGCCCTTGCGCCTTCATTTAAGCCTGTACGCATATTTGTATTTTGGAAAGGCGGGTGGGGGTTCAGCTATCCTCAAGTGACGATAACCTGTGTATGAAGTTTTTTGTTCCGGTAGGTACAACTTTTATTACTTTTTTTTATATATATTCATAATCTATGTTTGAAATACCATATACTTTGCAGGGAATATAAAATTATTGACCCTAAACGACCTTTAAATGATGCGGAACTCTGGGAAATTATTTATGAAGAAAAAAGCGAAGATGAAGAAAACATGGAACGTGAAAACGAAAGTGAAGACGAAGATGACGTTTGGAATATGATAAAGAAGAAGATGAGATTCAGATATTAGAAAATATTAAATATCAGAACATATTAGAAGAAAACACACCATCACCTTCTCCAAATAAGAAATCTTCTGTATGGACGTAATGGATATAAGTGGTATGCACATCTTTGTCAGTCAAAGTTTTCAAAAATATCAAGAAAAAATATTGTAATCCACTTACCCGGACCAAAAGGTTAAGCTAGACAACATCTGAATCTAAAACAAATTTGGCAGTTATTTTTTTCTGACATTTTATCCATAATAGTAGAACATACTAATCAAGAAATAGAGCTGCGAAGAGCCTCTTATGAAACAGAACAAAGATATTTGCAAGATACAAATAAAGCAGAATTACTGACTTTGTTTGGATTGCTGTATTATGCTGGTGTCTTAAACGCCAGTAAACTATAGGTAGAAGAACTGGGGTCAACAAAATTTGGGATCCCAATATTTCGATTAACGAGTCTAAATCGATTTGAATTTCTTTTGAACTGCCTACGATTTGATGATAAAAATACAAGAACAGATAGAAAGGCTTTGGACAAACTTGCAGCGCTAAGAGAAGTTTGGGATATATGTATATGTAAAAAATTGTCAAGACAGCTACATGCTTTCTGAATATGTTACAGTCGACGAGCAACTTTTGAGGTCGATGCCCATTCAAATGTATATACCGAGCAAACCAGATAAATATGCCCAAAGGTCGTTACGACGTGCGATGCCAAAACTTTTTATATGTGTTCTGCGATACCGTATATTGGAAAAGAAACTAGGAATGCGAGTCAAGGATCTATTCCTACACAAATGTTATGAGGCTATCAAAAGTTATTAAAAATACCAACAGAAACATAACTATGGATAACTGGTTTTCCTCTATTGAACTGGCAGGTAAATTACTTACAAAGAAACTAACTGTGGTCGGTACCTTACGCAAAAATAAGAGAGAAATTCCTGCAGCATATTTAGAAACCAAGCGTCAGCAAATTCCTTAATCTGCATTTGCTTTTGATGCTAATAAGACTGTCGACTCTGTCGTACCGAAAAAAACAAACTTGTTCTTTTGCTAAGCACAATGTATTTTTAACCGGACATAGATAAGGGCACACAAAAATCCAAACTAAATATTTTTTACAATGAAACAAAAGGTGGAGTTGACACGTTTGACCAACTCTGCCATTCAAAGACTGTAGCAAAAAAACAAGGCGCTGGCCTCTTAGGTTGTTTTACGGCATGTTTGATGGCGGTGGTGTAAATACTTTTGTTCTTCAAACTGCAAAAAAATGAAATCAAAGAGAGTAGAACAGTTTTAAAAAAATATAGCGTTGGCCCTAGTAGAAGACCAAATCAAAATAAGGGTGCAAAGCGAACGTTTACCCCGAAACCTACGTTGTAATCTCCGTGAATTTCTTGGAATGCCTGATGAGGCTCAGCAACCCACAGATACTCGTAGTGGGAAAGGAAGATGTACTATCTGTCCACGCAAACGAGACCGAAAGGGCCGCCATATATGTGTAAGTTGCAAAAGAAATATATGTGCTGAACATAGTTTATGTATTTGTGAAGACTGCAAGCCATACATTTTTGACGTTTTTTGATTTTCTGTAAAAAATTGTAGTTTCCAAGAATTTGTTAATGTATTTTGTGAAATAAATTAATAAAAACCAGACGTATTTATTTATTTAATGCCTAAATTTAAATGGGGTCATGCGTGACCCCATGTTGTGGTGTGTGAGTTAGGTCTTCCACGTTGTGGTTCTAGGGTTAGAACCAAATATGTATGTTACATACCATATTTTAATGTTAATTTTTTTTTATAGTAATGAATGTCATAAAAATGTTAATAAGAGACTAGCAAAAACTTGCAAGTTATCTAAATGTAAAACCGCTGGATTTTAATTATTTATGGGAATATCTCAATACTTCAAAAATTCGGATACTCGTAAATATAAGACCTTGATTTTTATCGGGTCACAGTACTGTTACGCAGTTTTTTCAGATTCAAGGAACAATTTATTATTATTTCTGGACTCATACGTATAATATGTATACATTTATAATTAGTTAGCAACAGTTGGTTGTGCCAAAAAAGAGTTAAATATGTAAAAATAGAGGACAAGTTGAAATAAATTAATTAAATAGATCTGTTAATTAATTGGAGGAGCCTGAAAAATTGGTAAAACATCAATTGGCGTACTAAAGCATCTTCTTTATCTTTTATATTTACACGCCACGATACCCCGAATTTTTGCAACAATTTTTATGAAAAATTTCAGTAAATAATACAAAACAAAGTGACTGAAAAAACTTATACATGTACAGAAATAAAATTCATGTTTTAAAAATAATTTAACGTTTTTTCTGATTTTCGCGCCAGTCTAGTAAGATTTTAGTTTCGCGTCACGTTACTCCTCTTTTATTGCGTAGGCATCTACGTATTTTTTGGTATACAGGGTCTGACAAACCTTTAGCGGAACTAAGTAGAAGTGGACTTTGGTGCAAAATTAACTTGTAGGCTTACAGTGAATATGTAGCCATAGACAAATAAAATATTTAAGCCATTGTGTCCAAATCTCATTTAACAAGATCAATTGGTCAGTTTGCATGTCGATAAATTGCACTTTCAGTTAATTATTGTCCTATCGGTCAATTGTACTCTCGATCAATTGTCCTGTCTGTCAATTGGTGGCAGCCAATTGTACTGATACCAAACCTACATGCTTGTTCTTTAATAAACGAATGCTTGTATTACTTTTAGGGTCATATTCAAGACTAGTGAAACGAAAAATGAATTGGAGTACAAAAAATAACTTTTCAAAACTACAACTTTTTTATTACAATAATGTGCAATAATAATGAAAGCATTTCCATCGAGGCCCAAGGCTGTGTTACCTTTATATTCTGAAGAATATTTGAAAACTAATAATAACACCTTCACTGGAACAAATATAGGTAAGAGATAGTTTAATATACTTTATTTGTAAGAAATAACATGTCGTTGTATGATTTTTGAAAGGTTAAATTAAAGATCCTTAATAAACAAACTGGATTAAATGTAAGAATAAAATCTCATAATCAATTCAACATAATTGTTTTTTATTGTTACATTAAATACAGTTGCTAATGGTTTCGGCTTCACAGAGACATCTTCAGGCTTTTAAATACGTTGTTAACAATTTGTATGTAAAAAGTAACGTTGGTTCTTAAAACGTTATTGTGGTGTATGTTAGAGAAAGTAATGTGGAAATAGTTTGGTGAAAGGTTTTTATTAACGAATAACTATTTGAACAAACATGTGTTATAAGCCCATATGAGCTTTGGTGTTTGGTGAAGCAATATAAAGAAAAATAATAATTAAGGTTACGAGAAGGCGTGGCACGTCTGCAGAAGTATAATAAAAGCAATAACGATGGCTGAAGGTAATGAAAATAAAAATGGAATAATCCCATTCTTGGAAAGCAATTTTGATAATTGGAAATTCCGAGTTAAGCCAGTATTAAAAGCACTTGAAGTTCAAAACGTTTTAGAAGAGATATCGGAAGCAAGTAAAAATGAAAAATGGATAATAAAGCAAGAAATATAATAGCAGATTTGCACCTGGAGTATGTGAAAAATATAGAAAGCGCAAGAGAAATATCATAAAATTGGAGACAGTATTTACAAAGAAGGGAATTTTGTCAAAATTTTACTTATTGAAAGACCTAATGAATTTAACATATGACCTTCAAAAGTGTATAGTTAAAAAATATTAGGTGAGAAAGTTAAAAATTAGAAAAATACATCAACTTGCAAAAAACATTGTTTGTGATTTAAGAAAGATCTGGGAAGACGGACTAAGTTAAAGATTTGGTTAAATTTTCAAATAATATATTATGTGGGACGACCAAAAGCCAATGAATAATCAAAACCAGAAAGTAATGAAGCTTTGGATCTTTAGGTTTCGGATATGATGAAAAAGATAGCACCTCGTTACGTTAGGGGAGGGATGAGCGAAAATTTGAAGTAGAATAAACTCGTCAAGAAACCAAAAAATAGGTTTTGGGAATGGATTTAAAATCCATGAGAGCAAACTCTGACATTAACACATGATAACACGGTAAATGCAGCTGGCAAGATCACACCTTCGGCACCGCTTTGCGTGTGCATAACCTTCTGTAACTGAGGAGCAAAAACTCTCATATACACACGCTTTGAGTATTTATTTGCCTTTTTTATCATTAACTCAAAGATTCTTCCAAATAAAGATGAGGAGCTTAAATATATTTACACGTGAGAGAAGTAAGGAGAGGCTTTTATAAATCGGCTGGCTGCCTGCTGTAATTAGGCAATCCAATGTCCTGTCAGAATGGACAAAAGTGGCCAATGTTTGGCGAAAACAACAAAGTTTGCTAACTTGACTGTTATTGTTATTGTAAATCATATAATTAATATTCATATATATTCTTAATAAATATTACATACTAAATACATCGAAAACAACTCTAAAAACCCCAAAAAAATTATACAAACTTAGACTACAAACCTCACTAGACGTGTTTTTGTCGAGGAAAACACGCACTTTTGTTGTTTTTGCCAAAGGTCCACCATTTAAAGTCACGTGATTTGGATTGCCTAATTGGATGCATGGTTAGGTACACCTCTACCACTAGTGAGCTGTTCTACTTTTGTCTAATAAATAGCATCACTTATTCTATACCGTTCTTCTGGTGGCATTAAGAGAAAGTTAATATATTGTTTATTCTAAAAAATATACAAACATGATATGCTAGTGAACAAATTCTTTAAAATAAATATTTTTTTTGCAGAACAACCACACGTTGAGGAAAATATCGTAAAACCATCAAGAAATCATTTACATATTCATAAGTTGTTAATTTCTTCAGACTTTTTATTCGAATATCACAGTGATATAAAGGTAAGTATCGATTTTTTATATTATCCAAGGTACAAGTTTCTCAGCTGAATGAAAAAAGTTAGACGTAAAAATGTAATTGATGTGTATTTCATTCTCCCAGTTAATATGCATGCGAGTGGATGTGATATATCTAGCGTACTCCATTAGAGACTGGAGTAGAGATTGTCTATTTCTTGCTGATGAGTTCTATAAGGACAAAACCGGTCCAAGAATGACGTATTCCTTAAGAAGCAAAATCAAAGTTGGAATGTTGAAAAATATTTTCTCTCTGTAATTTTCTTTTTGATATAATGCAATGCCTATGGTAAAGCAAATGTTTTTTTATATTTATTATCTATATGCACATTCGAATAAAACAACGTATAAAACACGAAAGAAAAATGATATTTCGGATTTCTACGAATAATCACCAGAAAAACTTTTCGTCTCTATCTACACTGTTATTGTTGTAGTGCCAATTTGCCACTATCGATAAACTTAGAAACATTCCTCATCGCCTTATTTATGTTTTTAGGTCATCAGGTCGACTATGTACGAGCCAGTACTCGATCGATGTGTAACAACAACAATTATTAAACCCAGTAGACTTCCCACTGACGATTTTTCCATTAATGATTACGGAGAGTATGAGGAGAAAACTGTTTTGTCGCCTCAACCCGAAGAAACTCATAGGAGACAAAGCAATTTAGCTAATGGACAGGATCGTTATGAAGGTAAGTTGTTTAATTTGTTAAATTGTTACAGCATTTTTTTCTAAGCAGTCAAAACTTGTTTAACATACAGTTAGTATCTAAATTTTAAAAGTTTACACATAAATTAATGAAATTTGAGATACATAAACAAACTGGTAACTGGTTATTGGTAACTGATAACTAGTACCTAGTAACTGGTAACTGGTAACTGGTAACTGGTAACTGGTAACTGGTAACTGGTAACTAGTAACTGGTAAATGGTAACTGGTAACTTCTAGTTGGTAACTGATAACTGTTAGCTGGTAACTGATAACTGTTAGCTTGTAACTGGTAACTGTTAGCTGGTAACATACAGTAAGCATCTAAATTTATAAGTTTACATATAAATTAACGAAATTTGAGATACATAAACAAATTGGTAACTGGTTATTGGTAACTGATAACTAGTAACTGGTAACTGGTAACTGGTAACTTCTAGTTGGTAAATGATTATTGTTAGCTGGTAACTGATAACTGTTAGCTGGTAACTGATAACTGTAAGCTGGTAACTGAAAGCTGGCATCTGGTAGCTGGCAACTGGTAACAAGTAACTGGAATAACAATCAATGATGCTAATTTTGGGTAGAATCATATTCATAACAGACAGGGAAAAAGCAAATAATGAGAAGGTGGGACGAATATTTCTATAACTTTTTGAATGAAGAGCACAGCACTCATCTAATAACACATCGAGAAAAAGTTAAAAGTGATAATGAGGCTGAACAAGAAATCATGAAAAAACTATTTGAAAAATCAGTTAAAACATTAAAAAACAGCAAATCACCTGGTTACGATAAAATCACATTTGATGAACTAGGAACAAAGGGAAAATTATTTTTTTGATTCATGTACGGGAAATTTTAAAAATTTTATCGTAAATTTCCAGAAAATATATAAAAAAACTCTTATGATTGAACAGGTCTTTGATGTAGCTTTTCTGCGATGTGTTACTCGTCATAATGAACTAATTTAACGTTAGCAGTCAAAATGGCATTGTGACGTAATTTTTAATGAATTGGAATATAAAAATAATACCACTTTTAATTAGTAAAACTAGAATTAATAAAATGTGAAGCTACGTTGAGCGTAATATATCAGTTAAGCCAAAAAAATCAAATAGTTCTTAATTCTATTATTCAGTTGGGTCTATAATATGAAAACAAAAGATTAACTACCACCAACCCTTAATGTCTTTTAAATGTACTAGAAGGTATATGTTTTACCAAATTGAGAATAATTATTTCTAGTTCAATATTCAATATAGTCAGTACATCTTAAATTAAAAAACTCAAAGGATTTTCTAAAAAAAAGGCAAGATTTTATTGGTGATATAATTATACAAGTTATAAAAGTTAATTTTAAAAAACCGACTCCAAAATCTTGCAGATGCCATCACAAATTGTGTTTGGTAATTTTCTCATAGATCTTATTATTAGATCCTGGCCAAATGTATATGGGACCATCCCTTGAGATACCCCCTTTCTAACAAAAAAAGAATAATAGAAGTCTGAGAAAATGGTAAAGAATTATCGTTAAATATACATAAAAAAATGAAGAGTGATGATTTTCTCATGGATTCCATTTTCAGATCTTGACCAAATTTATATCCGACCACATCTGAGATACCCCCTTTCATAGAAATCGGACAACGTGATAAAAAATTGTCGCAGAACATACATAAAAAATATTCCGAAAAATTGAGAACCTTCAATTCTTTTTAAAGTTTATTAAAAAATTAAGACTGACTGTTAGTTTGTCTTGTTTTAATTTTATTAAATGTTTAATCAAATATATATTAACATACTTCATTGGAATAAATATAATTATTATTAAGTTTTAGTTGATTTTTATAATTTTTTTACTTGTTCCAATATTGGATCAACTGACCTATAGGATTATCTTGACCCCTTTTTAGCAACAGATTATAGCAGATAATTTGGCCGGACTGAATGGTCTCCACGTTGAGTAGGTAAGTTATAATGTTTAGGAAAACTGGCCTAATTTGATTTTTGAAATAAATAATGTAAAGTTACTAAGTATAAATATACAGAGTGAACAGTCTAACTTGGACAAATTCTATTACTTAATAAATAAAGGTTTGTGGCAAAATTCCTGAAACACGTAATTTTTTATTTTCAATGAGGCATATTACAAAGCAGTTGTTTAGTTTTTTAATTATCTAGGGGGTTGTACACATCCCAACTTTATTTTTAATGCAAAGGTCAGTTTTATTTAAAAACTTTTACAAACACAACGATATTTTTTTGTTACTTTTTATTAGAAAAAATAAAATAAGGAAATATTTACTGAAACTACGTTAATGCAATAAATGTTCAAAATTCCCACCACCTTGTTGGTGACAGTGCCTTATAATCGATAATTAATAGCATTCCAAACATTTTGTAAAGCACTTCCGGCATTACTTGACCAATTTCGTCCCTGATTCTTTGTTGAAGCTGGGCGATGTTGTAAGGTTTAGTGGCATAAACCTTGCTTTTTAGATTAATCAAATTGGACCCCTTTTTCCAATTTACCTATATGGAAATACTTTGTTGAGATATATCCGTACATTTTAAGCAAAATGTGATTGTGGTATGTCTTGTTGAAACCACATCCGTTGGTTAAATGAGTTGGGATTCAAATTATTGGAGAATACATTTACTAAAATAGGAATTAGTTTCTCTTGAAACATGGTTAGGTATGTTTCTAGGGTTACGTTTTCATAAAAAAGGGACTTACTATGGGATCCCCAATAATTCCAGCCCAAGTTTATTTTTTGATGCCTTTGGGTATGGAATTCACGCATCCAACGGTGATTTTAATCAGCCCAATAACAGCAACTCTACCGATTGATGTGCTCATGTAATGTAAACGTAATTTTATCAGAAAACAGCACCCATTCCAAAGCAATTTTCCCACATCGATAATTCGCTCACAAAATTCAAGTATATGATCAGGATCATCTTCGTTAAGTTCGTGCAGGTTTTGCATCTTATAAAGGTGCTTTTTTGTACCATGAACGCGATTTATTTGCCTAGCTGAAGTTATAGAATTTTCTTCAACTTCCAAAAATATGTTCAACCAGGCTTCTTCGTCCATTTTTAAAAGCTTCTGTCGAGGAGTATACCTTATGTGGCCCTGATATCAAACATTGGTTTTATCTCAGTTGGAATATTCTTCTATAATTTGGTCGCTACAATATCATATACACTGTCTAGCAGTGGAAAGAATACAAAATAAATTTCTAAAATACTGTGCCTTCAAATTAAATACTCAGGTAATCGATCATTATTATACTAGGATTCTGAATGAAATGAGTATGAGCCGACTTAAGTACATGAGACTTTCATCAGATTCGAATTTTATCTATAGATTATTAAATGGTCTAGTCATATGTCCGGAACTCTTAGAAATTATATCTTCTAATGTTCCTAATAGAGTCTTTAGGCAATTAAATATGTTCCATTTCACAATACAAACCATGGCATGCATTTACCTATTGAAAGAACATTGAGGGTAATAAATCAATTGAATCTTGAAGTTACAAACATTTCTTCTAATAAATTTAAGACAATCTGTACGAATACAATGGAGTAAAAATGAAGTAAATATTACAGACGGATTTACATTTCTTAAAAAGCATTTGTTAATCTAAAAATTATGTAATTATAATTTTAATTTGGTTTTCTCTAACTTGTATTTTTTAATTTACAATTATTTTTATCACTTAGATGTGTTTTGCTTTGTAATGCGGATGATCCCGTTTAAATAAATAAAAATAAATAAATAACTTCAACAAGTACATATAAATTTTATTTAAGAATAAAAACAAACTATACAAGTAATATTTTAAAGTAGCTACTACTCAAAATTAAGCAAATATAAACAATATATCATATTTTTAATAGGAAAAAAAAAAGGATAAGATCCTCAATTCGTTGAATATTTTTTTATGTTTTTTCATCAATTATTCTTTATCACATTGACTGATTTATATTATTCTTTTTTCTTAGAATGCGGGTACTTCAAGGGTGTTCCCATTTAAATTAAGTCAAAATATGACGATGAGATCCATGAGACAATCGTTCCTCCTTTGTTTTGCAGTTTTTTAAAGTTATTTATGTAATAACAGTTTAGGAAGTGATTTACCGGTAATAGCCCGTTTGTATTTTGGGTACCTAGTAACAAACGAATTTATTATTTAATGTACACTATAATAATTATACCTACAAATAAATTTGGCTACGTTAACCGGATTTTGGAAGGACACATCAGTGTTTATTTAGGTACGTCGTATTATTTATTTAATACTTGATAATTATCGAATTCAACAGTCCACAATGAAAGTGTATTTAATTTTTGCTTCAGAATATAGCGTTATATTCCAGAACTGAATAATAGTTACCCATCCATTAACGTTATTTCTCAACACAATTTGGCGAAGAAAAGCATACGTTTCGAATCGTTTCCATCTCCAGGTATAATCCAGTCAATCGATATACAAAGGGTAAGTAGTCGATGAAAGTGATATTCTTAGAAATTGGTTTCTTATATTTACGAATTTTATACTTTTAGTTCATTTATAAAACGTATAGAAAAAAATAGATGAATCAAAAAATATATCATAATTTCTCGCAAAATGAAGGATACGGGTAGCCTCAGTTGAAAATACAGAATATTCCAGAGATCAGCTTGTTATTGAGTTAAATTCCAGAAGGCAATAAGGACAAGCTTTAATTGTGCTGTAAAGGAGTAAAAGAGGTTTTATATACAGTTAAATAATCGAAATTATAAGCCAACAGGTGAAATTACTTACGAAAATTGCTCTATTAACGATGAATGACTCGTGTAGATTGGCTTGTTTGAACCTTCTACATAAAATAGTCGAAGTACTTAATTACTAGAAATCAAAACATTATACCCTATTTTGCACCGATTTCCTATCTTAAAAGTTTTTGTCAGTCCTTAAGAAGTAGATAATAAGTGCGAGACCACGCATTGTTAGATTATGACAGGTGTAACATATCTGTTAAATCTATATATCTGACGATAACTTTCACTAAACTTTCATTGACTAGAGGGATGTCTTGTTGAGAAACCCTATTTGTAACATAAAAGGGTGTTTTTACGATGCAACGGATAATCTTATTCTTGAATCTTTGTAGGATTTCTATATTGATGTTGCTGGCAGTGTCCCAAAGTTGGATGCCATAAGTTCACACGGGTTTAAGGGTAGCTTTGTATAGCAAGATCTTGTTTTACAATAATAACTAATTGGAGCCTTATAATCCAATACGTTTTTCAAAATGAAATGCCCAATTGTTTTCTCTTTGTGAAAATGTATGTTTTTCAGGTGAGTCTTTTATCAAGGTGTATGCTAAGCTATTTTACGTTTTCTGCTTAGGAAAGTTAATTGTTAACTTTGAGGACTTGTTTCTCTTCGAGTAGAGAAGGTTAGGTGTGTAGATTTGGTTTCAATTTCTAAATCCTCTTTATGAAACAGTTTTGTGTTTTTTTCGAGGTTAGTTTGCAAATTGTTTGACGTCGTTTTAGGGTTAGTGTGCCACAATCACTCCAAGCTCTCAAAACTGGTATAAACGATAAAATTGGGAACAAATACAAAGCTAGTGAACTTATAAAATATAACCCACGCCTGCTAATAAAGAATGCTCGTGTAGATGGATTAAATACTTCTGCTGAAATTATAAATAATATAATGTCACTTAATGATATTACTGAAGTCAATCAATCAGATATTAAAATAATTACAATGCTAAAACATTTCAATAGTACAAATGTCGTAATTGAAATCTCCCCATTCTTAAGACGTATTCTCTTAGAGAGAAAATATATATTTCTAGGCTGGAAAAAATCTGAAGTATCTGATTACTTGAGAGTAATAAAATGCTACAAATGCTGTAATTATGGTCACCTTCAAACGAATTGCACAGAAAAGGATTTATGCTGCCCCAAGTGTTCAAACAAACATAGTCTTAAGGAATGTATTTCCAGTGATATAAACTGTATTAACTGTACTAAATTTAATAAGAATGCTAGGAACAAAGTGCCTACTAATCATACATCAAATGATTCAAATTGCCCAATTTTGCAAAATTATGTTTCTAATTTAAAATCAAGAATTAATTATGGATAATAGAGTTTTTAAAAGGGATTTACTTAAATTCGGAAATTGTAATATTCGTTCTATTTTACCATCACTTTTAGATTTCTCAACATTTATTGTCCAAGAATCATTTGATGTAATGGCTGTCACTGAAACATGGCTATCGCCTGAAATAACATCTGACATTTTACATATATCGTCTTATAAATTTTTACGTGCCGATCGTAATAGACATGGCGGTGGTATTGGCGTATTCGTTAAAGACCACTTTCAAACGGAAGTCTTGGATTTAAATGTCAATTTTGATAATAAAATTTTAGAAATGCTTTGGGTTAAAATTAGTCTTGGAAATATGGCAATTGTTTTAGGCGTCGTTTATCGTATTCCTAACACCAGTGTTGAAAGAGCAATCGACTGTCTTGATAATATACTATCATTAATAGTTCCTGATTACGATAACATTATGATAGTTGGCGATATTAATGTAGATTTACTACAGATTGGCAATAAAATTAGTAGATGTTTACAGTCTTATGCTTTTGAACAGGTAATTCAGGAACCAACGAGAGTAACCTCGCACTCTGCAACTCTCCTTGATCCTATCTTTCTTAATTTTGCAGCCCAATGTCATAAAGCTGGTGTTTACAATACTGATCTTTTTAGTGATCACAGCCTTTCTTATTGCGAAATTTCTTCTATGGTGCCAAAATTACCTCCAAAAATGATTACTTTTAGGGATTTTAGACATTTTGATTTAGATCTTTTTGATAACGACCTTCGTAATGTTCGCTGGTCTGACATTTTGTATATACGTAATATAGAAGAAAAAGTTCAATTTCTTAGAGAAAACATTTTAAATTTATTCGATATTCATGCACCGATAAAAACGGTTAAAGTTAGTAAACCTAAAGCTCCCTGGTTAACTGACAATTTAAAACTTATCCTGAAGTTACGCAATAAAGCCTTTTCAAAATATAAAAGACTAAAAACAGTTGAGAATTGGGAACATTATAGAGAATTAAGAAACTATGCAAAAGCTTCGCTACGCAGAGAAAAAGCTGCATATTTGCATTCTCTGTCAAAGCAAAAAAATACATCTACCTTTTATAAAGCTTTAAAAAATTTCAAAATACAATATACTAAACCTTCCAACATTCCAACACATTTGTCTGATCCCGATGATATAAATAGTCATTTTATATCAGTTTTTCAAAATGACGAAACTGCATGCTCAAGCAATATTGATTATTATCAACATAACAAACATAATTCAGGAAACACTTTTTCTTTTAGAATGACAGATACATCAACCATTTTAAAAATAATTCAAAAAATCAAAAGCAATGCTAAAGGAGCAGATGGTATTACTTTACAAATGCTTAAACTATGTTTTCCAGTTATAGGTGACTACATCACTCATACTATTAACTGTTGTCTTGAGATAGGATTCTTTCCTAATTCTTGGAAAGAAGCTTTAGTGTCGCCACTTTCTAAAGTATCCAATCCTGAATCATGCAATGATCTACGTCCTATCAGCTTATTATGTATACTTTCAAAAATATTAGAAAAAGTTGTCTATCTTCAGTTAAATGATTACGTAAACAGTTCCAAATTGATAGTTGGTGATCAATCCGGATTCAGAAGTGGTCATAGTACAGTAACAGCCCTAACAAGAGTTTGTGATGACATTATCGGTTCATTTGATAAAAATATGTCAACTGTATTAGTTCTTTTAGATTTTAGTAAAGCTTTTGATACGATTAATCACAAACTTCTTATATCTAAATACAAATATCTTGGATTTGATAATATGGCTCTTAATTTATTCAAATGTTACCTTACAGACCGAAAACAGAGAGTCGTTATTGGTGGTAAATGTTCCAAATTAAAATCTATTTGCTCTGGCGTCCCACAGGGCTCTGTGCTAGGAACCCTTCTCTTCCTAATATACACGTTTGATAGGACTAAATATTTACAATTTTGCAAAAAACAGTTATTTGCAGACGACACTCAATTATATTTTCATTTTAATCCTTCCGAATATGAAATAGCTAATGTCCGCATAAATCAAGATTTGCATAAAATAAGCGAATATGTGAAAGGGCATGGTTTGAAATTAAATGCTAAAAAATCAAAATCTTTGTTGTTTTCTCCAAAAATATATAAGAATATGCTTAAATCGGACATGCAGATTAAGGTAAATGGTGAACAAATAAAATTTTCTCCTTGTGAAAAGAATTTGGGTTTGTATTTAGATGAAAATTTAAAATTTGTTGAACATGTTTCTCAAGTGTCAAAAAATTGTTATTTTCGTCTAAGACTCTTATATGCAAGTAAACAATATTTAACATTTAACATGAAAAAAACCCTATGTGAAAGCTTGGTAATCTCTAAAATAACATACTGCATCTCTGTATACTATCCTTGTCTCGACAGGGCTACTGCAAACCGTTTACAAAAAATACAAAATTCGTGTTGTCGGCTTGTTTGTAACAAAAGAAAATATGACCACATATCACCTTACATTATTTCATTAAAATGGTTGAAAATGGATTCTTTGTTCAAATTTCTTTTCTTATTATTTTTAAGCAATTTATTAAAAGCTAATTCACCATTATATTTAAGAGAACGGATTACGTATAGGATTGACGCACATGCCTTAAATTTGCGAAATCGCCATACTATCGCCATGCCACGACATAGAACTGCCATGTTTCAACGGTCATTTAGCTATAATGTCGCTAAAGTATACAATTCACTAAATACACACTTAAAATCATATTTGAGTACTAGTTCATTTAAAATAATGTTAAAATCATATTTTCTTGGTAGCCAAGCAAATGAAAATATTTAATTCATATTCTATGTTATTTATTTTATTTGTTTTATTTAATTCTTGTTCTTAATTTAAATTTGAATTCATCCGTAGACATTCAGCGTAATGTAGAGTAGGTTAGGTTTAAGTTAGTTTTAGGATTTGTGATATGGTTAAGTTGAATGGCCATTTGGCTAGACTACGCCATTTATACTTTGTAAATGTTGTTTTGCTGGTATAATAAAGACGTTTATTATTATTATTATTATTATTAATCTATTCCTCGGCAGAGAGAAGGTCTACAATGCAAATTAGGTACAGTACTGCACACCTATAACGCTTTCTTGAGGAACGCCTGCTTCGTTAGGATAAAGAATAAAATATTCGATGTCTATTATCGAGTAATACGGAAATTAAGTTTCATTTTATAGTAAATACCTGCCTGTCATACCTTGTCAAAAGTTTGAGTAGTATCTTTTGAAGCAGTGCTGGATATAAAGGGGTCGCGACATAGACGCAGTTTATGGATAAAGACGTCACTGAAGCTAGGGAGAACACTTTTCTAATGTTCGTTTGCTGGAATCCTCGATTATCGTTTGTCCTGCAGTAACAGTATTATAAAACAAAGAGAGATCTACTTTTAAAATACACAATGTGAATGGGGTGCAAGTGGAATGTTTACTAGACATGCTAATTTGGGTAATTTCCTATTCAAAGCCATACCTCTATATTACAGTGCTTTTCAAATAAAAGTATCCACTTTGAGTAACTTTTGAATGACTGATTATTACAAAACACAAAAAGAAATCGTCAATTAATATTCGAAGGGGGAGATATTGTGGCATATTTAGGTTTGCTGAAAAAGTAACCTTTTCACACCTGCTCATCCCTTCAATTTTCTTAAATGGTTTTGTCCCATTTTTTATGCATATTTGAATTCCTCTCATTAAACTAATTTCAAAAATGTCTGATATTACCGAACACGTCTGCATTTAAATTTTGGCATTCATACTCTATTCTTTTTCGTAAATCTTAAGATTCTGGTAGGGCAGCATACATTTTTATTTTTAAATAACCCCATAAAAAGAAGTCTAGGGGTATTAAATCTGGTGATCTAGGTGGCCACTCTATCAATGAGCCTCTTTTACCTATCCAGCGATCGAGAATAGTTTCATTTAAAGTACAAGCAAAGCAAATGTGAAGGTGCTCTATCCTGTTGAAATACAAGCAAATCATCAGAAAGGTTATGATAATTTTGTATTATTGTTGTTATACGTGGATCAATTACTTATATCAGTAGCTCAAGATATGATTCACCATTTAAGTTTCCCTCAAAAAAAAAAATGTCCGACTATGTGGTGACCTAGATTAACACACCATACATTTATCTTTTGAGAATTCTGTGTGTGGTATTCATAGACATGTGGATCACTCTAAGCCCAATATCTGCAATTATGTCTATTAACTAAAATGTTCACTGAAAATTAGCATTCATCCGAAAAACAAAGGTTGTGCAACAAATGTGGATTTGTCAGTCAAACTCTGACTCAATAATTTACAAAATTTAATACAATGATCAAAATCATCTTCGTACAACTCCTGAACCAATTTAATTTTGTATAGATGGTAGTTGTGCTTGTGTAATAGTCGAAAAACTGTGGAAGATGAAACACCTAGTTCTCTGCTTATTGCTGACCGTGGTGGTGGTTATTGATTTTCAAGACTTACTTGTTCTAAAACTGTGACTTGCTTCTTTATTTTGCGAGTCCCAGTCGGTTATATTTTTTATTGCCAATTGAACTGGTTGATGTAAATTTATGCATAAGATCGATTACATACTTATCAGTTGCGTGATCACCTAGGTGTGTTTTATTGAAAATTCTAGCAGCAGCTCGTGCAGAACTGTTATTTTTATAGTATAAACCTAAATGTTCAATTCTTTCTGGCAAACTGTAAACCATTTTGAAATCAAATAAATAACCCCAACAAATCAGTGTACATGTATCAAAATACTCTATAAAAATTATATAAATTCATTTTTTATATCTCCAAAACCTTTAACAGCTAACATAAAAAACTTTAACAAGTTTTTAGCCGTACGATTATGGTTTAATGTATTTTTAATTCAATATGCGACAATATTTCCCTATTTGAATATTAATTGACGTATTTTTGTTTTTCTGTTTGTTTATTAATTAGTCCTTCAAAAGTTACTTAAGGTGGACACTTTTATCTGAAAAGCACGGTTTATGTTGTCTATTATAGTTTTCATGAGTTTATATTTCTGGAGATACAGAAATATTTTCATTGATTACCACAAAACTTTGGTTTTTCTTGTCGTGATCTGCTGTTAACAGTATTGCCTTGAAACAAATGCTTCTTTTTTACTGGATAGTTTCTGTAGGAACTGCTATTGGTTTCAAATTTCGGCCAGTTTTAGGAAAGTACTTAGCCAGTCGTCTAAGTTGTAAAGGTATTTCAAAGCGATCATTTGTAAGATGTAGCAAACAAATACATGCTAAAACAAGATATTACACAAAAATATTATTCAAATTAAATAAAAACGTACAAATGGAGGGAATAATATCCATCAACAATTTAAAATGACCGGCCGATATAATATAGTAATAATATTAATTTTAAGATAAATAAACTTAGGGGTTTGGAGCCCTAGAAAGGGAGCCACAAATGTGTCTTCATATTATATTTTGATATAAACCAAACCAAAACAGCACAAAATAGAAAGTGATCTATTTTTTAAAACATATTCTATCTATATGTGAGATTATGAATTGTTAATTAAATTTAAATATTTTTTCCAAAAAAATCTTCACATGTTATGTGGAACAGAATGAAATTATCATTTTGACTAGTTTAAAGAAATACATGTTTTTTTTTTGTTAAATTTGCAGTCCTGGCGACTACTATTTCAAAAAATGGCGTCCAAGGTGAAAGCCTATGTCGCGACTGCCTTAGATATACTAGATCTGACTTCAAAGGTATTATTTATCATGTTTACAAGTATTTTCTTTTCTTTCAAGATATTTTTTAGTCTTTTTATATATATTTTTCCAACACTTTTGAGAGTATTGGTAAAAAACGGGTTTTTTCCTGTTTCACAAATTCTGATGATTCCAGCAAGTTTCCAACAACTGGGAAAGTAATTGTTACGAAGTATTGCGTTATATATAATATTTAGCACCTATTGGGAAGACATATCTCCATATTACGAGTATAAAATATCCTGTATTCAACTGAGGCTTGTTGGGTATATATTGCCTAAATCTACAACGACCTTTAAAGCTTTCTAGCATTTCATCCACTGTACAATACTCTCCAACTTGACAATTTTCTTGACATTTGGACACAAACTGTTTAAATTTCTCGAATGGGAGCCAAATTATCATATATATTTCTTTGGTTCCTGCAATTAATATTGTCAAATCTCAGTGCTCTGCCTAGAATATGAAATAGTTCTCGTGACATAGCTAGCCTAAAGCAAGCAGGTGCAAATATTGCATTATTCCAAAGTTCTTTAGTGTTCACATATAGAGCCTTGTGTACCCCAGCCATATATAGGAGGACCAAAAAAGCATATACTTCTATGGTATCCGTATCGTGGCAATCTCTTTCCCTGCTATAATTATTTCGTAATTTTGCCAGATAAATATTTGTGCATTGTACAATTTGTTCAACAATTTTCTCTATGATATAAAAGTTTCCACAGTGTTTGCATTGTTAGCAATATTTTTGACCCCAGGAGGATGAGTGAGAATATTTTTTCTAGGTGTTCGTACGTTAGGTCACGGATGATGAGCCATCCAGTAAGTCTTTTTGTTTTTATTAGTAAAATGATGTACAGAGTGATATGCGGGACTTTCATCAATCTCCTGGACAAAATTTTCAACTTCTTCACCAGACTGTTCCGAATCAGTATTGCGTTCACTGTGCTGATCAGTGAATGTTTTTGGAACACCTCGATGTTTACAGACACATCGATGTACGGAAAAACAACGTCGATATTTAGGAGAATCGATATTTTCTTTTGCGATTTTTTTACAATATCGATAGTCTGTATTCGATGTACCATTTGATGTTAACATCGATGTTTTAAATAATCTGTGCATCCCTGCTACATATTACACACGCCCATGCATATCGATGAGATGTATGAAGTCAGCTAGAAGTGGGGTGTATATGTAATTTCCTGTGCTTAGATTGTGCAAATTTTTTCCAAGCGTGAGAAAAACTCTCATAGCGCGAGTGATGCAGGGTTAATATCGATGTATGTCATGATTGTTTTTGCTACTTCATTTTTTTTTATTTTTATGTATGGAAAGTCAATTTAAAACAGGGCTTTTTATACTATCTATTATTTAATAAAGCTAAGTCTCTATAGTTATTACAAACTGTTTGGTATCCTTTTTTATGTATGGGATAATGGCTTCGTCCCATATTCTCGATATTTTTCTTCGTAGCCATATGTATTTTGTTAGTTTGTGCTCATATAATTCGTTTTTCTTCTCTATATTTGGCTATTATGTGATCCATGCCGGTGCTTTGGTTGCTATTCTATTATATGGCCGTCAAAAATAGGGCCGGCATAGACAAAGAGAAACTCTTCCTTCTGCATTTTTATACTGTACGGTCTTTTGACCTATATTACACCTTTGAAACTGAATTTGTAACGTTATTAACTCCACTTACTCCCATATCGAACGGATACAAATAATTAAAAACAAACCATCATCCACATTAGATACAATTTTCGTTGTGTACCATGAATCACAATGAATTATAGATTAGTAGCATTTGTTAGTAGATCATAAAATTCCGGTTAGTACAATTGAACGTCCAAATAAATCATTGAATTTTGCACCTGGCATTGGTTGCTCGTACCGGGTACCAATCTTTCGGCGACTTCATTGCTTTAGTACCTGTTGAAACGGTTTCATGTGAGCATAAACGCTCAACGATTACACTCAGCTGATTTCGTTTTAATTTAGTCGTAATGATGGTGCGGCGGAAAATACTGATGAACAGTAGTTTCGAATTGGAAATTTGGTGTTGTGTAATGATAATAGATTAAATTGTGTACGGTTATATTTCATTTTCGGATTAAAGGTAATTATATTCACGTGCTTCTATTGATATTTGCAAGCAGCGATAATGAATAAAAAAATACTTAATGTCACAATTTAAAATACCCATAAATTTATTTTGATTTTGAATTATTGTAACTATTATTTTTCATATTCTTATTTTCTATATTTTTTCAAATTTATATAGGGTGTTACATTAATGCGTAATTGTTTTGAGTAAAAGTAATATGGAAATAATCTAAAAATATTTTTGCGCTTATATATAAATATATTTTTTTAGTTTTAGATTGATTAATAGTTTAGTAAACATTTAATAATATAATCTACAAATTATAATATAATTTGTCACAAGCTTTAATTAGTTGCACTTAGATACAAGCATATGTACAACACAAATAAATTAAAATTAAAATCACAAAATTATATATATGATTTTTTGACTAGCAGTGAAAACATAAATATGTAAAGTAGATATATAGTAAATAATAAAAAAAATAATAAAAATTAAAAACAAAAAATTATTAGAACATACACAACATATAAATTGGTGTAATGAAAATCTTGATTTCTCAGTTGGGAAACTTGTAGACTATATCCAAGATGCTATCAAAAAATCTGAAATTAAAACTAAGTAGGGTAACATGGTCAACAGTGAATCAGTATTTTTTAACTTGCTCTTATCTTCAAAGTTAAATGCCTGAATTGTCGCAAATTCGAGCACAGGTTGCCTTAAGTGTCTAGTGTCCAATTTATATTAGATTGAACACCGCAGAAATTTTTTTGAAATGCCTGTCTTAGTTTTTTTAAAAAAATGAAAATGATCCACTGAAAAATAAACTTTCAAATTGAAAATAGCTTTTTAAAAAATTTAATTATTTTTTCTAAGTTAAAATTCTACAACTACGATCTGTACTACAAGAAATATAAATGTATATTGATGTTAAAAATGAGAAAACTAGATAAAATGCATAAAGTCCTAATCAGCGGTTTCCTAGAAACTGGTAACTCTGATAACGCCGACATCTGCAGGATCTGTTACTAGGGCTGATGTAATTCCTCCCCTCGAAGATTCAACTCCAAAGGGTTAGCGAGGAAGTTGAACGGTGGTATGGTCTACTGGTACTTCTTCTTGATTTACTGGCTTACGATAAGTTGAGATTTTTCTAACAACAAAAACTCCTGTTAGTAAGGCCAAAAAACAATACATAAATATTGTCCATATACTGGGGGTGTAGCGCACTCCTTGGAACTTGGTTATTGGTTCATTTTCGACGAATTTTGATTTAATTTGGTGTAGTTCATCTAGATTAATTTCTTCTAATTCAAGATTGAGATTTAATTTTGACGATTCAGAATTTTGGAATTGTAGTTCGGGAAACAACATGGGTTGACTTGAAGTTTGAAAGTTTTCTTCATTTGCGGTTTTTTTCTGTTTTGTGGTCACTGAACAGCCGACTGGAATTTGAATGAGGTAACTGCCTATGGCTTCAATGACTTCTGTTTGATCATGACATTGAAGGGTGATTGGTTCCTTTGATGGGAAAGTTGCTATCCATTGATTTGTTCGATCTAATCTTTCGAACAAAGCTTGTTTTGTTGTGATTCGTGTTTGTTGACATGTGGAGGTATTTTGGATATTTAAGAGGGCTATTTCGCATGGATTTTCTTTCTTGATCCCTTGGAGGTTAGTTTCGCCGCAAATATATGATGTTGCTGGGTGTAGCTTAAGGCAAGGCTTGCTCATAAATGCGTAATTGAAGTTATCTTTTATTAAGTAATTATTTTTTGGAATCACTGCTTTTAACTGACCCTGTTTCTCGACTGGTACAGGGTACAAATGGTAATAGTCAAAATTTTCAATAGTCGTTAAGGGAATTTTAATTATATAAGTTATTTTGTTGTTAAATACGTAGCTCTCGATTTTTATCAGTTTTTCATATATCAAAATATTTTCTAAAGTTACTTCAAGTGGCAATTGACTGCCCTTTAATTTCCTTTGAATCTTTTGTAATTCCTTAAAGAAATCTGCGGTTTTCATGATAGTTGGGTGCATAATATTAAGTTTTGAGAATGATATAGATGTTTCTATATCTTGCAATATTGAAATAATTATTTCCAACATATTAATAATTTGAATAAGGGTGTCTTTTATTATTATTGTATTTCCTAACTCGATAGTTGTTTCTACAACTGAAGCGATTCTTTCTAGTTTTTCTTTTAAAATTTCCTCATTATGTATTATTTGATTGACGGTTAAATTGAATTTATTTATTAGTGAAATTGACAACAAATTTTGGTTTTTTATGTTTACGGCCATGTTATTCTGATTTTCTTGGAGTTGTTTTATTAATAGTTCATACCGTTCTCCATCAGTGGAGTCTAAGTTACCTGATATAGCTTTGAATATAGATCCTAGCCCATTAATGAGTCCTCTTTTTGTCCTATGAGTTGAAGGAGGAGGTAAAATTTCAACTAGTTTACTTTCAACTTTTTCTTCGGTGAATGCTAAGATTTTTAAGTAATTTGCAATGTCGCTTGAATAATATATGTTTTTTGAGGCATGAGTTTTTAGATCCCTTGAATGATTTTTCAATTTATCAATTTCCACAATTATCGGATTTAGGTCACAATAATGAATTAGATTAAAATAACTTTCTTTTATTTTAGCTGTTCCTAATTTGACGGGTATGAGTCCAAAGTTATTTTCCAGATTTTTCATTGTAATTTTGGATGAGGCTCCGAGGGTCCCAAAATATCTAAAGAAAATTAAGATTGTTTAGTTTTAAAATCATACGTGTTTTTGAGTGGGCGTTTTAGATTATTCATGTGAATTTTGTCTTGTGTATGAGTACCTACTGTTTTCTTCGTATTTCTAACTACTTTTAAAGTTACCGGTTTTTTAAATTTATTAGCGTTTTTTCGTCTATCAATATTTTTTTCAAAAACCTTTTGTTGAGGAGCAAACATATCGGGTTCCTCGCGATTTTTATTGACCTTTTCAATAATTTTATCTTTGCGATTTATTAGATCTTGATTAATTTTGGAATACAAAATTTTGGTTCGTTCTCTATGATTATCAATGTAATTATTCAATAACATTTTATCAATTTCGATTCTAAAAGGGTCGTTACTACTTACGTGTCCTTGCAATACATCAATAGGTTTAAATTTGGTTGAAGAGTGAATCGAGTTGTTATAAGCTAAGATTGCGTATGTCATTTTTAGTTTTGCGGGGGTATTTTGAAACCCTTGGTTGTTGAGAAGTCGGAGATGTTCAATTAGAGTGGAATGTAGTCTCTCAATCATACCATTTGATTGAGGGTGATTTGGTGAGCAAAAATGAATATTTATTTTATGTAGTGCTAAAAGTTCGCAAATTATAGAATTTTTAAATTCTGTTCCATTATCTACGGTAATTTGATAGGGGGTTCCATGATGCGAAAAGAAATTAATTAAGTTGTCAGCAATTTCAGTAGAGTTTAGAGAATCTATTGGGTAAGCTTGTGCATATTTTGAGAAGCTATCAATTATAGTAAGAAATTTAGATTTTTCGAATGTAAATGTGTCTATATGAACAATTTCGAAGGGTTTTGTGGCTGTAGGGGTTACATTCATTTTTATATGCAAGGGGTTGCGTTCATATTTACTTTTTTGACAGATTTCGCAATCGTTAATGTATGATTGCACGGAATCTTTTAATCTTGGCCAATAGTATTTTTCTTTGATTTTGATAACTGTTTCGTCTATTCCACGGTGGTTGGATTTACCCTCGTGGTAGTTTTGTATGATTTCTTTTATGTCGTCTTTATTTGTAACATCCAGTAGTTTTTGGTTACATTTTTTCAATTTAATAAAAGGCCATTTAAAGTTTTTATGTAATATGTTACAAAATTTTTCGTATATGTTGGGACTTTCGAAATACATGTGATATACAGTATCTGGCGATACGTATTCTTTTATAAATCTTACCACATCATTTTCGAAATTATACTCAGAAATTTGTACATGGATTCGTTTTCGGTTTTCAAAAAGAACTGTTATTTTAGGTATAGCTGGGGAATGTAGTACCGAACTTACAAAAATTTGATTTATTCCGTGATTAACAGGACATTCTGCAATTGGAATTCCTACGATAGGATTTTCGTCGGAATTTGAGTGTACAGTGTCGTCATCGTTTTCATCTTGGGGTTCTAAATCGTTTAGAGTATCAGTGTCGGGATGTACTTGTAAGGATGCCTGGTCAAAGTTTGAATGATGAGGTTCAAGATTTCTCAAGTCTTGAATAATCTCGTCAAGTCTAGAATTTTCTTGTGATCTGTCTAAAATTATTTTGTCTATGTCGTCAAGAAATTCTTTAGTGTGAATCTCTACTCTGGAAAGAGCGTCCGCATTTGTATTTAATTTACCCTTTTTATATAGTATTGTATAGTCATATTCGTCTAGTTTTATTCTCCAACGTAACAATTTGGAGTTGGGGTCTTTTAACGAAAATAACCATTGTAGTGGTTTGTGGTCCGTGATAATATTGAATTTTTTTCCAAATAAGTATGGGCGAAAATATTTCGTGGCCCATACTATTGCCAAAAGTTCCCTCTCGATTACGGAATAATTTTGTTCTGACTTATTTAATGTTCGCGACGCATACGCAACTGGAAGGTCTTTTCCGATTGGTCCCTGAGATAAAACCGCACCTAAACTAACATTACTGGCATCAGTGGTTAAATTGAATGGCTTGGAAAAATCCGGGTATTGTAAAATAGGTTCGTTCATCAATAGGTTTTTACAATATTCAAAGCAAGATATATATTCGTCGTTAATTTCAATTTTTGCGCCCTTTTTTAAACAGTTAGTAAGTGGTTTAGTAATTTTTGAGAAGTTTTTGATAAATCTACGGTAATAACCCAATAGTCCCAAAAATCCTTTTATTTGTTTGGTAGTTTTTGGGATAGGAAAATTTTTGATGGCTATTATTTTATCCGGATTTAGGCGTACCCCCTCAGGTGTTACGATGTGGCCCAAGTACGCCACTTCTTTCCGCAAGAATTCGGATTTATCTAACTGGATTTTAAAGTTTGAATCACGAAGTCTTTGAAAAACGCATCTAAGTCTATCAATATGTTCTTGTAAAGAGGTTGAAAACACTATTATGTCGTCTAAATATGTTAAACATTTTTCGTTTTGGATACCGCGGAGGATGTTGTCCATCACACGTTGAAATGTAGCAGGGGCATTTTTTAACCCAAAAGGCATCCTAAGATACTCATAATGTCCCTGCTCTGTACTAAATGCGGTCTTTTCAATATCTTGTTCCGACATTTCTATTTGGTGAAAGCCGCTTGCAAGATCTAACGTCGTAAAATATTGACATTTCCCTAGCTTATCTAGAAGGTCGGTTATATTAGGTAGGGGGTACCGATCATCCACTGTTTTTTCATTAAGACGCCTATAGTCGATTACAACCCTCCATTTTTGTTTTCCTGACGCGTCAAGACGCTTGGGAACCACCCAAATAGGGGATGACCAGGGTGAATTGCTATGCCTAATTATATTTTGGTCCAACATTTTTTTTATTTGATTTTCTACTTCTTGTTTATGTACGAATGGGTATCTATAGGACTTGGAGTATACCGGGATTTCATCGTTAGTTTTTATTTGATGTTTTATTTTACTAGTGAAAGTTAATGGAGTGTTTTCTTGGTAAAATATGTCAGAATATTCTTTAATAAGCCTAAAAATTTTTGATTTTTCTTCTGAATTTAAGTGGTCTGTTCGAAATTTGGTTAAATCTATGTTTTGTTTTGAGGTTTCATCAAAATGATTTAAATCAATTTGTTGTACGGTTATTTTATCAAATTTTTCAACATTAATTGGTTTCGAAAAATCTAGAGTTACGGTTTCGGTTGTTTTATTTAAGATAGTTGTCATAGCTTGACCATTTTTTGCAATCGTTAATGATTCTGGTATTTCACAATTTTTTTGTTTTTGGTAGGGGATTATTACTTCGCCATTTGGAATGGACGTTTTAATTTTTATAACTTGTTCTGATCGCGGAGCTACTTTAATAAAATTTATTTCATTTTGTGTTTGGTAGTATAGCAGTTTAATTTTTGTATAAGGAGTTTGTAAATAACCTGTATTAAAATCAAGTGTAGCTTGTAAGGTTTTAAGATTATCTAATCCTATTAAACCGTCGAATATATCATGAAATTTAAATAGGAAAAATTTTAAATTCGCTTTCTGTGGGAGATTAAAAATTTTGGACGCTGGCAACAATGTGCTGTACTCGTGGGCTGATTTCTGAAAAACAGTTGATACTACAAAAGGATCGTTTCTTATGTTATTCGAAAAGAATTGGTGAGCTTTTGTTGGATCTATGAATGATTTCGACGAGCCGGAATCTATCAAAATTTTTAAATTATATTCGGGAAAGATAATGAATGGTAATTCACTTGGATTTACCACATGAAATGGTATGATTTGCGAATTTAGGTGAGGGGTTTGTTTCGAGGCTTGTTCCGAAAATTTGAATCTGGTTCAGAAAAATCAATTAGATCATGTGTTTCCGTTTCAATATTATAGTCAAAACTTTTATCAACATGTTGGTCAGGTAGGTTATTATAGGGATCAGTTATCGAAAAATTTTGTTCACACTCAGTGTTAAATAGTTCTTCCGCAATATAATTCATTCGTGGTGTTTGATTTTGGTTAGAAGGACCTTGGTGATCATTACCGTATTGGTTCATAACCCGGGTAGGTGCTCTGTTATTAAAAGTATTTCTGGTCGAAACACTCATAGGCGTTGGCCTAGGTAAATTTTGATTTGGAATTTGGTTTGGTCTAAAGGCGTTTACATTTCTATTTTGTTTAAATACTTGTGAATTAGATGGAAAAAATTGATTTCTTGGAACCTGAGATTGTACAGGGACGGGCCCAGTAGGAAAAGGACGTCGTGCCATGTAGTTATTATTATTATTATTATTTGCATTTTGAGGAATAAAGCTCGTTTGGTTATTGAAATAGTTTCGATTTTGATAATTTTGATTATTAAAATTTTGTCTTGGCTGTTGTCGTGGTTGTGAAATAGGTTGTCTAATTAGATTCCTATTCTGAAAATTTTGAAAGTAGTGTATGTTATCTTCTTCCAAAACACACTGTAGCGCATTATTTAATGAGTTAGGTTTCATACAACGAATCGTAGTACCTAAAGGTTCTTTAAGACCTGACAAAAATGTTTTTAAAGCTAATTTATTATAAAGTTCCCTTTTTAGTAATTTACTCTCGAGAGTTTCTTCATGTAAATCTACAAAGCTACAGAGGAGATTTAGTATATTTAACACCCTGTCATAAAATTGTTGAGGTCGTTCATTAGGGTTTTGTCTAAGCAAAACTAAGTCACGATTTAAACAAGCTTCATCCCTTTGGTCTGCAAAATTTCTAGTAAGGGTATCTTTTAAGTTTTCCCAAGTTGCGACATTTTGAATGTTCACCACTAACCTGGCGTTCCCTTTTAATTTAGAAACAAGTGAGTTTAACAAATATATATTTCGGAAATTATTCGGCTGATTTGCTATATAAAAACTGGCAATGATTGAATCACAAACTGATAAATATCGATAGAGCTCGTTCGGATTTCCGTCGAATTCAGGCACGCAATGCAAATATTCCGGCTTGAATTCGGCCATATCTTCCGAATTTTCTAAATTTGTTTCACTATTTGTTAAGTTAGGAAGCGAAAAATTATTATTATTTTGTGAATCTATATTTTCAATTAAATTAACTTGAGAGTTATCAGAGTCAGTTAAAGTGTTGTCGATATTTAAGTTTTCTAAAGAATTCAATAGTGATTCGATAGACATAAATAAAAGTTACTCACATTAAAATAAAACTGATTTTGAGCATATCCCTGCCTATAACTATAAGGAATCGAATTTTCTTCTAAAATTCGTTAGCCTTGCAGAACTGGACGATTTTGTTCCAATCCTCGTTGCTATTCGACTTGGGGTTCTTCAATGGGTCTTCGATAGACTGGGTTTCTCGATTTCTTGAGAGCCACTCCACATCCAACACCTTCACTCGCGAATCACAACAGTTTTATTGTTCGATATCTGGTTAATCGTAGAGACGAAAATCGAGCACGTTCGATACGCGACAATTCCAGATATCCTACTGACTGCGCCAAAAATAAACTTTCAAATTGAAAATAGCTTTTTAAAAAATTTAATTATTTTTTCTAAGTTAAAATTCTACAACTACGATCTGTACTACAAGAAATATAAATGTATATTGATGTTAAAAATGAGAAAACTAGATAAAATGCATAAAGTCCTAATCAGCGGTTTCCTAGAAACTGGTAACTCTGATAACGCCGACATCTGCAGGATCTGTTACTAGGGCTGATGTAATTACTGTGTACTATAGTTAGTACACACTGAATCGGCCATTGGTTAACAGTGAATAAGCAACAAAAAATAAACACAAAAGTAATATAAAATTCATTCATAGGTAAATATAACGTAAAACTTAAATTCTCATTTACAAGAATAAATATACCTAAAATAATCTAACGCAGATTTAAATTTGACATATTAATGGGAAATTTATAACAAGATTGTTGCCTTGCCGTACTTCCAGTAACTGTAGGTTTCGGTAAAATAAATTTTATGTCATGGTCATTAACACATGCTAAATCCAGGACGTTGGGGATATGAAATAGTTGGTCAGTTTTTTGCCTTAAAAAACTAACGTACACTTCCATGGAAGTATTTCTACTTTCTAATACCTTAGCTACGTAGTAAACTTTTTGTTTTTTTGTGCTAAATTCCACAATAATATAATCCCCCACAGTTGGTGATCGACAAAGTGGATTTTGCAAGCAGTTTTCAGTTAAAGTCATTTGATCATTTTCTTTTTTCTCTTCAAAACAATCAATGTCATCATCGTCAGATTCATCATGCAGCACAACTTCTACCTCGTCTTCTGAATCGCTTTGCAATACTTTTTTTTGCCTTTCATTTCTTTTCTTCTTTTAGCAGCCTCCCTTTCGACTGCAATTGCTGCTTTTTCCGGTGTATTAGTAGCTATTAATCTTCGTCCTAACTTTCTTGGTTTTCTTTTCCCAGTTCTTGGCTTTGCTTTTAGTGGCTGTCTAAATTGATCAGGAGTTAATATTTGACAATCTTTTGATGGGCCTGCTGATGTCGAAGGAGCCAAATTAATTTTTTTCTCCAGTAGTACTTCAGCAGTTTGATGTTCTTCAGTATCTTGTAGTATATATCTGGATTTTGCCTATCTGTTACCGTACTAGGCAAAAAGTCGTCGTCCTTAAATTTGTATCTGTCGAATGGTACTAATCCTGTCTTGTTAAATCCTTGACGTATATTGGATGGTGTCATGGATTTTTCAAATGCGATTCCATGTCCAACATCATAAATAGTAATCGGTTGTCCTGGATTACGCATCATCCAAGAATCCATGGCAGAATGATAATAATTCTTAAATGGTGCAAAAATTGACACATCTAGAGGCTGCATTTTCGCTGAAGTATGAGGATGTAATGTGAGTACAATCACACCGGATGCCTTTGCCAAATCTAACGATTCAATGGATAGATGCGATTCATGATTGTCCATTATTAAAATACTGGGATTTTTCAATGAACTACCACTGTGCTTGATATAATGTTTCATAACATCTACAAATAAATCGCTGTTCATCCAACCCGACTGTGCCGTTAAAATCAAAGTTCCCGGTGGAGTACCAATACCCATTCTAGGGTTTACCTTCTTTCGTGGGAAAATTATTACTGGAGGAAGTGCCTGCCCTCCAGCGCTTATGATGCAGCATGTTGTGCATAAAACTCCTTTTTCGCCACTGGTAACTTTGCAAAGGTTTCTATGGCCCTTCAGGGCTATTACTTTATGAGGTTTCTGCACGGTGGTTGTGCCTGTCTCATCGAGGTTAAATATTCTGCATCCATCGGAAAATGCTAGATTTCTTTTAATTGCGTTTTCGAGATTATCATAAAATTTCGTCACTGTCTCTTTATTAAATGATGTAGCTCTCGCAAGGCTACATGCTTCTGGTTTTCTAAGTGAGAGTTCAGGATGACGTTTCCGAAAACCCCTAAGCCAGTCAATACCTGCTATTTGATTCGTTTCCCACCTATTTTTCTTTTTTCTTTCTTATTTCGTGGCATTCTGAAATAAAAACAAGATTGAATTTGTAAATAATATTAGCACAACCTTGTTATAAATCACATGGTACACAGTGGATCATGATCAACTGTGTACCACAAGCTTCTGATCCACTGAGTACCACCTGATCTATTTACTTTTGAAATTCAATAACTGTTTACAAGATATCACTATGTAATCATTTTAATCGTTATTGTATAAACTAATAACCACTTTATATATCTGAATTGAAAGTAATAGTTAAAAATCAATAATAAGAACATGCTTGACAAAATATTACTTACCTAGTTTTTTCCACGTATAGCCAAAACAAAACTTAACCTTAAAACACGTCTAATCGTCGCCGATACAAGTCGCTCACTAAATAGACAGAGAGGCAGTGTGGTTAGCTACAAATAGATGAAATGCAATAAAAGTTTAACTCATAAATGACATTGTGGTAGGGATGGTTCACTATGTACCACTGATTCACTGTTGACCATGTTACCCTAAATGATTTTTTGACTAGCAGTGAAAACATAAATATGTAAAGTAGATATATAGTAAATAATAAAAAAAATAATAAAAATTAAAAACAAAAAATTATTAGAACATACACAACATATAAATTGGTGTAATGAAAATCTTGATTTCTCAGTTGGGAAACTTGTAGACTATATCCAAGATGCTATCAAAAAATCTGAAATTAAAATTAAGTAAAGAAATTAACGAAATTAAAAGGCTTGAATAACTGGATTATTAATATTAAATTCAATAAGAACAAGTATTAGAAATTAAAAATTAAAAAAAAACCGACTTCAAAAACGTGCAGATGCCATCACCACATCCTAACCAAATGTATATGGGACTACCCCTGAGGTACCCCCTTACTAACAAAAAAAGAATCATATAAATCGGACAAGGTGGTAAAAGCATTATCGCTAAACATACATAAAAAATTAAGAGTTTGAGGATTTTCTTATGGACCCAATTATTAGATTTTAACCAAATTTATATGGGACCACCACTGAAGTAGCCTCTTTCTAATAAAAAAATTATTAAAATCGGACACCGTGTTAAAGAATTATCACTGAACATACATAAAAAAAAAATCGCGACGAATTGATAACCTCCTCCTTTTTTTTCGGTTAAAAATAAAATTTATACAAAATATAAAAATAATTCACCAAATGCAATTGTACATAGTGAGTACAATAATTATACAAAAAAATTTAAATACTTAAATTAAAGAAGCAAAAAGAAAAAGATGGATTCTACACAAATTTGGACCTCAATAAATAATAAATTAACAAAAAATCATCACTTAATAAAAATACGTCTGCTCTACTTTGGCAACAGGCAAGAATATTTAATAAAACTTGTACATATAAATCTTCAACTTGCAATGCCAATTGGATCGATCCTTTTTTTAATAAAATCGCGCCACCATCAACTATACAGAACATTATAGTCCAGTAAATCACTTTCTTTTAAAACCACTGACACTTAATGAATTAAATTATGCTTTAAAAAATAACAATAATACTAGCCCTGGATATGACAATATCAAATATCCCATGCTCACACATTCACCTCCAGCAGTTAAAATACTACTTCTTGATACTTTTAATGATTTCATGTCACATCGAATAGATGAAGATAGCCTTAAGAAAGTCATTATAGTTCCAATCTTAAAAAGTGTAAAAGATCCAAATTTGGCCCAATCATACCGGCCAATCTCACTTCTGTCTTGTGTGTTGAAAACCTTGGAGCGCATGATCAAGACTAGACTCGAATGGTGGTTAACTAAAGAAAAATTACTCCCAAGTAATCAGTTTGGATATAGAAAAGGATATGGAACGATGGATGCTTTATCTACTCTAACAACAGACATTCAGAACAATCTCTCCCTAAATAACTATTTATCTACCATTTTCATAGATATAGAAGGTGTAGATCTATCAATATTAAAGATTAAGATGATTGTCGAGTTCAAAATTCCTTCTTCGATTGCTAATATAATTATAAAATTTATTCCAGCAGGTGTATATATGTAAGAGACCATGAAAATAAGCTCGTAGGTCCTCGCTACACCAGTATTGGTCTACCACAGGGATCTGTTTTGAGTCCCCTCCTTTTTAATATTTATACTGCCAGTTTACATAAAATTTGTTTGAATAATATGCCATTCAGTCATCCAATATGCAGTCGATGCGATATATGTATCTATACGTAACAAAAGAAATATGACTCTTCCCTTACATCCTTAAATACAATTATGTCTAGTTGGCAGTCTTGGTGCCCTATTAATGGTTTTGAAATTTCTACCAACAAAACTGTTGTATGTATTTTGACCCGATACAACATACCTAATAATAATACAATTAATTTAAAACAACAAGAATTTATTTTACAAATACACGTTAAATATCTTGGAATGATCTTCGATAAGAAGCTCACGTGAAAACATTACATGGAATATGCATTGAGCAGATGTTAAAAGGGACTAAATTTTCTAAAATCTATCTTCAAAGTTTGGTTAGGTGCCGATGTTAATACAGCTTTACCATTTTATGCTGGACTATGGGTGTATTTTGTATGGATCGGCCAACATTTCTCTACTGAAAAAGTTAGAAGTTTTGCAAAATTCTGTACTACGCACATGCTTGGGTGCTATGAAACCTACAAAAACTAAATCCCTTTATATCGAAGCTGTAGAGCCACCCATTAAATATAGAATAGAATACATAAGTCAACAGTTTCTCTTTAAGACATTCGTACATAATCAACCTTATTTTCTGAAATTATTCAACTTAATACATACTATCTAACTAATAAATACTGGATTCATAAAAACCAACCACCGTTATGTAAAGCTATTTAAAATTGTAAGATAGCGTTCGACTCCCTAGGTCCTTTCGACCAATTCCTTATTACATCCGACTTTCCTTGTTTTTTTACCAAAGTCTTACTAAGACAACCCAATTATAATGAAAATCCTCATAATTGTTCAAATCTACTCCTTTCTAACCTAAATAGCTGTCCTGGACATACTGTTATATACACCGATGCTTCCAAGTCAGACCTAGGCACTGGTTGCGCCTACTACGTCCCGTCTCTTTATATTAAAGCTCTTTACAAACTACCTGATAACTTTTCTAGTCACACTGCAGTAGCGATTGTGATACTAGAAGCTTTACAATTTGTAACAGATTCTAATACTAAAGCAGCTCTAATTGCATCAGATTCTTTATCTGTTTTAAAATCGGTAAAGGCTCATATTGGACTCAAACACAATGAATATGTTGATATCCTAGCAAAATCTGCAATAAAAAAAGGAACTAGCACCATTCATAACATCTGTAGCCCAAATATTGTTGTCTTGATAAAATCCAACAATAAGAAAAAATGTAGGCATGATTGGTCACAATTCTGTTCCACTTATTCGAATCAATACACTAAAATTCAAAGACATATTCCAAACTCACTCTGGTCTAAAAATCATATAATTCCAAGACACTACATTACATCTTTAATTACAACCAGATTTGATCATGCCAGTTATCCCAAACACTTGTTTAAAATTAATATAAAAGAAGATGAAAATTGTGACTTTTTGTGAAACAACTGGAGACCTTAATCACGTTTTCTTCGAATGCAAAAAAATACGTAGTACATTCAAACATGCTTTATATGAATCTTATAAAAAATAACATTTCATCCCCCTTATATATTGAAACAGCTTTAACACATTTTTCTGATGATATTATCAATTGCCTCTTACAATTTCTGAGAAACACCAACATTGGAATCTTAATCCTGTTTCCTCTGTATTACTTGTATACTTATTCTTACCGAGATCTAATTTTGTTTGGACGAGAAGCGCGAGTGTCCCCATCATATTATTGTTTTTCTTCTTCTTATACCTCATGCTGTTAGGAAATATTCTTGGGTAGTTGTAATTATGGACGAATCTGTGTCTGGTTGAATGATAATGTGCCTATGCTAAAAAAAAAACATAAAATAGAGAAGAACAGATTATAACACGTAATACATAAATCTGAAAATGGGAATTGTATGAAGAAAAATTTTCTCCATACTTTCCAAAAGTAGTGAATTTTTTCGGTTGCGAAATTTCATGCTTAGATTCGGTATCGTTCCTGTCCAAAACGGTGTCGTTTAAATTATCTGGACACTGCTAGTCTTCTAGCACCTTTCGCAAATTCTCCATACTTCCTTTAGGATCGCTTCTTAATTCACTATCACTTTTCTCCAGACTGTCTTGGGATGTTTACGAGCCCTCTGTTGAATTGCAGTCACTTTTCTACGTGCTTTCATATTATTTTAGTAGTTTAGTGTTCTCCAAGTTTTTTCTCACTTCGCTCGTTTTCTCGTTTTTATTACACTTTTCAAAGCTATGCCGTCGCTACTAGCGGTCTTTGCAGTTTTCTCCATAGTTTTTTAGATTTTCGACGTACTTTCGTACCCCCTCTCATTTTCTGTTTTCTGGCTTATTGTGTGGTCTGTGAGTTCAGATTGTGTCCCCGATGCTGCTATCTGGAGCTTGTCTGATTCGAGTTCGTCTCTCGCTGGCAATCAAAGTTCTGTCTCCAAACTGATCCCAGGTTAGTAGTGGTATTAGTTGAGTTCCCTTTAGTACTCACGTTTTTATAGAGGTGAAGTAGTTTAGCCTTCAGTATCTTCTGACTGCTGCTTGATGCACGTTTTTCGCCACATTCAGATTTAGAATAGGCTGTTTCTTATTGTTAATTCTTTCGCAAATCCTTTTCGAGTAGACCGTTTTGTACTCGGTTTTGACAGGTCCGGAGGGCTTCGAAATTAACCCCGAAACACTCCCGTCGTTGGTTTTATACTTATCTCGATGTTTTTTTTTTTTTAAAAAGTGAAAATTAGAAAGTTAGTAGAGCTCGATTTTTTTGTGAAGAGCACACTTCGTCATAATGTGAAGAAACCAATTTGAGTTTGTAGGCGTGATCAGACAGATTTAAATGTGATCGAAGCCGCCTGCCGCTCATCACCGCTCATACAAGCTGAATTCAGTAGCGTAGGAAAATATTATTAAACATGGGGTTTAAGTAAGTATAAATAACGTTATCTAAAAAAATCAAAATAAAATGATTCCAAAATAATTAATTTCTCATAGTCAATTCTTGTACGTATAAAATTACAATGTTTATTTTTTCAGGTGGAAAAAAATGAAGACAACAGATCTGTTCTGTTGGAATCCTACGACATTAGGAATAAGAGGAAAAATTATTTAAAATCCTTAATACATTATCGGCAAGAGGGCAGCACTATTTATTATTGTGATGAGACCTATTTATGTAGTAGTCATACACATTCGAAAGGATGGACCGATGGCAATTGGTTAGAAGGCAGTTACTACCAAATTTTCCTCCAAGGTCTGTACTTGTAATCGATAATGCAAGTTATCATAATGTAAAATCTGAAAAATCAATTACAACGCAGACCAAAAAAGCAGATTTAATTAACTGGCTCGTTAAAAACAATATACCACATGATGCTAAAATGACCAAACCAGAACTGTACACATTAATAAAAGTTCACAGACCTCCACCGAAATTTCTTTTAGACGATCTTCTCGAAGAACAAGGACACAAAGTTTTACGATTACCTCCATATTATCCCGAATTAAATCTCATAGAAAAATATGGGCCACAGTAAAAAATTGGGTGGGTCAACATAACACAACATTCAAGTCGGATAATGTTGAAAAGTTGGCAAGAGAAAAATTCCGAAGCATAACGCCGGAGGAATGGGCAAACGTGGTGGACCATTCCACGAAATATGAGGATGCATATATTTAAAGAAAACACCTTATGGATGAATTTACAGATTCCCTCATATTTAGTGGAAACACGGGGTCATTCGATGAGTGGGAATCCGATATTTTCGACTTGGAAGATGATGAAGATGAAGATGATAAAAATGTTTAAAATTATACAAATTAAATTAATATATATTATTTACTTAAACTTTTAGTTGTTGTATTATTTTAAAGTTCATCAGCAATTTAACTAACGAATAGTTAAAATTTAACATTAACTTATTAATATGTTTGATTTAAAATATTTTATTAATGTACACACGCCACTGCTAAGATATGAGGTACCCCTACCGCAGCAGATTTCAGCCCAGCGCCATCAACTAAAGCTCCACAAAGTTATGACGTACTGCGTGAACTGTGGCATAGCTATGACGAAATGTGCTCTTCACAAAAAAATCGAGCTTTATCACACAGTGACAATTGACAACTGATGTATGCGCGCGAAACATTTACACAGATCTCAGTGTAAATTAAAGCCTAGATAAATTCAGAAGCTCCGTTTGCAATACCTTAATATAGGTATCATTCAGGCACGGGTCGTGTTATACCCTGAACTTATGGAGTTGATTCGCGGCGACAGTTTTCACAAAGCATTTTGGTGGTTCTTAAGTCCCCTCACCCTACTTATATCTGCTACTAGCCAGAGATTAATAAAGTGTCAACATTTCATAAGTATAAGATTGTAAATACAAATTATATAAATATATAATTTTTATTTATTTTTATGATATTGTATATTCTTATCTTCGTGCGATGTGGCCATCATATTCACTCTTGTTGCACAAACTACTATTAATTTTCTAGTTGAATAATACCTATATTATTGTTTGAATTAACTTTAATAATAATAATAATAATAATAATAATAATAAGAAATCATCAAGTTTACGAAAGAAAAACTATACTTCGAACTATAGTAACAGTTGTAGAAAAATTATGTTTATCCCATTATCACAACGCATAATGCGCTTTTTGTGTTTGAATATCTTATAGGTAAATAGACAACGAATAAATATTTATCAAAAATCTCATTACCATGTTTGATTAAAGTTAATATTGATATATGTTTATATAAATAAACCAACAATACGCAGTCGAATAAATTATTGATTTGTATTTTGTCCAATTGTGAATTATATAAATCTTAGATCGTTTACCCCTAAACTTCATTATTCAAGTTATCAATTTTCTTCAAAGTAGGAATTAAAAGTGGAAAAAGTAATTGTTATCATGGAATTCGTAGAATTCTCACGGAAATATTTAATCGGGGTTTCCATTAGGAATATTTTATCAGTTAATGCGAAATACCAGACTTCAGTCTAGGTTTAGCTTATACCTAAATAATCAAAAACAAAACTATATCAAATTCTATGCTTATATTACTCAGATCATTCAAAAAAATTACTTTTAAATTACCTATTTCTTTAGATTTGATGATTTTATTATTTGCTCTTCTTTTTTTCACTATTAAAAATGGTACCCAAATATAAAATCCAAACGTCAAGACTCTCCGCACCAAAAGCCACAAAAAACAATCTTTTTGTGTCTCCTGATGATAGATCAGATTTTACACAAATTGTCTTTTTCACTATAGAAATGCACCTTCCTCTGATTCTTCGGTTTCAAGTTTTATTCACCTATATTCTGAGAAAACTTTCATCATGATAATTTAAGTTCTCCATACTTTCTAACATTTGAAAAATTTATTCCAAATTTAAAAATTTATCCGACCGATTATCTATAGAAACTTGAACTATATAGAGCATTCAATATAAAACGTCATCAATCAGTTGTGAAGTCATAGCCTTGCAGTGTTGCCCAATCTTCAAAATAGTCTAAGAATGTAGGAATTTTTAAAACTATGAGGTTATGTTTTTTTGGCTTTATTGGGAACAATTAATTTTAAATGTATAATGAATTCTATATAAAAGCCAATGAAGGTCATTGATAACGTTTAAATTGATGTTTTAGAAAAACACTGAATTTAATAGTAATAAATTTTGAACAAGAGGTTTAAAATGACAAGAAAAGGTTAGGTTAAGGATGAAAAAACAAACAAATTTTATTTAGGCTTGATTTAATTTACAATAAAAAATAATTATGTTCAGTTAGTTTATAAACATACATATTTAAAAGAAGTAACAATAATTACAACAGTTAGGTAATAAAATTAACAACACATGACATTTTAAAACTTAAATAATATTTATTTTATAATTAATTCTTTCACGAGTAAGTTTTTTAGGTTTGTTAAGAAAAGTTAATGTTCAATAATTATATTTTTGTAGGTTTAGTTTTAAGATTTCTGAGAATATTCTTTTTCATACTCATATTACTTAAGTGAAATGTTCTTAACTTTATTTTATTAAACATGTACCTATTTCAATAAATCGCTTTATAATTAATTTAAAAATCACGTATCTTAACTGTTTTCAAAAATATTTTTGTTGTTAATGGAAATTGCCTTTCTCATCTTTCTTTGTCACTTTCTATAAATAAAAATATAAGATATATTTTTCATTTCCTCAACAGTCTTGTCTTTTCTTTCCTTTTGCTTAATTTAGGAATCTTTTATTTCAATAAGAATGTCACTTCACAATTAAAAAATACTACCTTTTGACATATCAACTGAACTTCAATAAGGACACTAGATCTAGTAGGTAGCTGCCATGCTGCTAATATATTAGGCATTCCAAACTGAATGGCTACTAGTGGGTTTTGACAGGTTATGATATAGCAAAATTATGGCAACCCTGTAGGCCTGGTGATTTGACAAGCTCAATGAAATAGATAGTTACATAGATTGATCATCCAAATTTTACAAAATAAACATAAGCTTATATGCCTTGAAGTAAAAATGTAAGCAAATATTTTTTTAAATATCTAAAGGCTGAAAATTGGTTTTAAAACACATTTTTGCTAAACCGATTCAAATTAATAAATATTTGTCAGGCAATATGGCCGCTCGCAAACGACCAGCTTTGAGCAATCTATACAACTATATATATATATATATATATATATATATATATATATATATATATATATATATATATATATATATATATATATATATATCATTGACCCTGTTAATGACAACATGACAACAGGATTGCCATATCTAAACTGTCAGTACCCACTGGTAGCCATTTGGACAAGTCGTTGGAATGCCTGATTAGAAAAGATTATGTCACTAGTAGTATGTGTAAATTAAAATATTCTGTGAAACAGAAAACAGCCAACTTATATTAATATTATTTTATGAGTCTAATATTATTTACTAATAATATAAGTCATTTTTATGAAATAGGCCCCAGTTTATTTTAATTCTTGTTGATATATACAATACATATATAATAATTTAAGTTCTCCATACTTTGTAACATTTGAAAAATTTATTCCAAATTCAAAAATTCCAATGTTTTCGTGTTTCTAACCGATTATGTATAGATACTTTAAATATATACATTTTTGTCCAATTTTCAGTCTAGGTTTAGCTAATGCGGTTGAAATACCTAAATAATCGGAAACAAAACCATATCAAATTCTATAATTATATTACTCAGGTCATTCCCAAAATTTATCTTTAATTCTTTCTTCAGATTTGATGATTTTATTATTTGCTACAGTGATGCTCCTCTTTTTTTCACTATTGAAAGTGGTACCCAAATATAGAACTCAAACGTCAAGACTCTTCGCCGTACCAAAAGACGCAAAAAAAAACCTTTTCTCTTTGTCTTCAGATGATAGATCAGATATTGAAAAAATTGCCTCTATTACTACAGAAACGCACCTTCATCTGATTATTCGTTTTCAAGTTTTTTTTTACCTTTATTCCGAGAAAACTTTCATCATGATTTTGGATCACCAGTATCCTCCAATTTATCTTGACGTTGTTAATGTAGACTAGTTGACTCATAATGATTCTTAAATTATAAATATTTTGGTGAGAATTACGTTATTTTCTCATGATAACTAAGTTCCTGATTTCATGAACGTAAACCAAGAAACTGTAAATATTTAAAAAAAGTCTAAACCGTCATTTTCTCCCGATATTGGACATAGTCGTCCGCATCATGTTTGAAGTGGAGCAGCTGCCACTGATCCGTCGGTAATTTTATCTTTAAAGTAGTATTGTAACCCTGAAAGTGATTGTTTTATATTGTAACATAGTCGTATCCTTTCCGTCTACTACTACTAAGTTTAGAAAGTGTAGATAATCGTCCTTGAAAATGATCAGAACTTGTATCGAACAAACTCTATAAATACTATTACAATTTACACAAATTTCTGTATTTTCAGATTCGCCGATTCGTAAGATGCGAGCGGAAAATGGCGACACAACAATTTCCGTTGATCACATGACCATAGAACAAAACTACAAAAATAAAAAACACGACGCTTCCGTCCAAACTCTTCATCTAATTCCCTACAGACTGCGATTCGTCCCGGGTTTCGACTGCGATGTCAAACTGAGTCCTTCCGAAAAAAACTGTATCCTTAAATTGAACTGTTGTTGCAGAATATTTAGTCAATGGATCTTATCCCAGGTGGGATTGACGATGGTAGTGATGACGTGGGCATTGTTAGGTGCTTACGCGTTTTATCATACAGAAGGTGAGTTAAAAAAATTTAAACGTCTTTTTTCACGAAAGTGTGTACATTGATGACCGATAGGCGATGGTTAAGTGAATGTCAATCATTGTAATACAAATGCATGGTGCTGTAACAGGCCTTTCTATTTGACCTGGTGGCAAATGGGAAAGGCGTAGTTGGCGCCAGACTGTTCTCTAGTTCAAAGATTGTACGGGCGCCAGTTTTGAAAGCGCAGTAAACTCTGCGATCCTGGAGTGTATCTTAAGCACACCCGAAGCAAACTCAGTAGAGTTAAAATAATGCCAGGTGGTTACCGCTAATCGGGGTAGTTGCTAACACACCACAGTATGCAAACTCTACAGTACCTCACACCTTGTATCCTTCGGTACCCTGAAATATAAAAAACACCGGAATTATTAACCAAATTAATTATATGTATAAATAAAATATTTAAACAAGAAAAAGAAATTAAATAATGTTAAAGAAATATAAACGGTAATAATGGCACTATCTGTATAGTAGAAAATTAATTTCTTATTAAATAAATTTGGGACAAAACGGATGTTATGCTGCCAAAAGGGCTGATTCAAATAATAAAAACCAAATAAATTATTAACCGTATTTGACACCTTACCTTAATATCTGAATCGACGAGTGAAGTCGGACGGCACATACCTATATAGCAAAAGGCACAAATTAACAGCAGTAACAAGCGAACTGACTACTTCATTGGCGGTAAGGAATAAAAAGAAAATAATGTATAAGAAATAAATAAAACGATAATAACGACACTCCCTCTATAATAGAAAATGACTTTCCTATTAAATAATTATTTAAATATGGTTGGTTAACAATAAAATCTTTAATTAATTAATTGTTTCATCTGAAAAGTTAATAACAAGAAGAAAAAATGCAAATGAAATAAATTGAACCGGTACTCCCTGTGTAATAGAAAATAAATTATTTACCGGACTGTTTGGAGTGGGAGATACCATCTCCAGTTATAATATTTAATTATGGAAGACATAAAAAATGCCATTTGACACCTGCCGAATATACCTAGATAATTTACAAGAAATTGAATGTTTAAAGCCGGATTCGAATTTTAGTAAATAATAATATATTTTAAACTACGAAGGCTCTTACAAATGGTAAAAAACGGGAACTCTAGAGAAACAACAATTACAAGGGTTCTTGCAAATGTTCCCAAGCGGAAAATAACTTTTAATAAACAATTTATAAATTTAAGTAAGATAAAAAAAATAGTGACTTCGTTACAGTGCGGCTGTACAATACTCTTTGTATGTACAGGGTTTTTCATTATATTTTGACCACTACTTATTTTCATAATTCTTGTGAACTCAAAAAAAGTTTCAAGTGAAAGCTTTGTTGTTTTACCTCAACTTTTTGGGCCACAGTAAAACCCATTACAAGCAATCAATTGACAACTTTTAATAAACAAACAACTGTTTCACTTGGAAACATCATTTTCATAGCTATCTATGTGTTATGCTTTCATAGTGCAATAAGTCACTATATAATAAAAATATTATATATTTGTTATCAGGAAACGCAAGTCTACTTAAAATGGCAAAAATATATAGGGTGTCCCATTAAAAAAATGAAATTATATTTTGTTGGAGTCGTCCTGTATATACAATTCAGCCTGTTATTACATTTTTAGTCGGTACAAATAGAACAACATAACTTTTACTTAAAACTTTTTTTTGTGTTTGCAATAATAATGAAAATAAATAGCGGTCAAATTATAATGAAAAACCCTGTACAGTACACTATCATTTAAATTAGTACATTTGGTGTTACATCGCCTATCGGTCATAGTTCGTCGCTCATCGAGGCATCTTCGGCATATACACAACCTTATATTAAGTTTTTGGTGTTGCTCTGGACTTTCATAACTGAATCTTTTTCATTAGAACATTTACCTTCAAGACTCATCTGCTGATTTTCCATATTCTTTAAGTTATTTCAACTGATGATATTTGATTTTTATCTTTAACATCTGTCAAATCCTTTTCTAGAAATTAATAGAAAAACTATTTAAAAAAACTTTAACTCCCCCTGTGCATTAAAAAGAAAAAATTTCCCAATGTTTTATCGAACAAAGTACCTTTTTTGTTCGATAATTTATCGATTTGTAATAAAAACTGGACCACCCTGTATTTAAGTACAAAATTACAACCTATTAAACTATAGTTACGTGTTAACTCTATAGGGTTTGTTGTAGTTTTTATTCTGACAGCAACAGTAAAAAAGAAATAAAAATAGATACATTATTGATTAAGTTATATTTAGATGTAGCTTTCATTAAAAATATGCTAGAGCGACAAACATTACAGAATTAAAAGTTACTGCCTTATTATTACAACTAGTCTGGAGATTGACGGAATAATATTAAATATGAAAAATAACATTGGATCGATGTAACATAACAATAACATTCATTACTCATTAACATGAAGCCCTTAATAGCTGCATGGTCATTAGTAATGTTTACAGGGTAGTACATTTTGGCTATACCAGCATAAATTTATTTCAAACGTGGAGTCACAGAAGGGTTTGCTGAGAGGAGTACAAAAATAAAATGACGTGACTCTAAATTGAATATGGTGGACCCATATATAGCATTCACCATAACATAGCTACTATCCTCATGGCTAAATTCTGAGTGACGAATGGACCATTCAACGATCAATAGCACATGCACGATATATTGCATTCTATAATGACAGCCGGTTCCAATGTCTGGTATAATGGAGAGTACGCCTTGGTTGACTTCATACTATGCCTTGTGTTATCTCGCCAATTATATTATCCTGAGTTTGCACGGTATACAAAATCAGGGTAGTATTGTAAATAAACAACTTGATCTTGACATAAGTAATTCTAAGAAAAATATGTTTTTCATAAAATAAATCTCGTGAAAAGCTTTTTTTCTTCTTTTTTGAGCATTTAAATAAAAGCTTGTTTTTAAAAATGTATTTTTACTATTAATTTATTTTGATTACCTTTTCAACAACTTTTACCAAAATTTGTTTGTAAATAGGTACCTCTCTTTTACCCCCTTTCTTAGATAAGGATTTAGTTAAACCAGTTTTAAAATCTGGAGAAATTTTAAGATCTGGAAACATACTAATCTGAAAAATTGTATTAATCAGAAAAATATAAATAAATTCTTTTATATAATTAAAAATTAAATTTGTTATTATTTCATCTATGCCTGGATATTTATTTTGTGATTTTTAAAATTGTTTTCATTATATTAATGACTTAGTTAATAATAACTTTATTGTCCATAAGATTAAAATACATGATATGGGGCAAGTCGAAAGAAAAATATTACATAAATATTAAAAATACAGAAATACAGTTCCTTTAGGATACGACTATCACATCAATCGGAAAGTCTATTTTTATGGATTTATTTAGTCCATAAGGCAATTGTTCATAACACTTCTGTTTATTAAAGTTTGATTCGAGTCCTTTAAGCTTATTAATGATTATTTATGACCTTTTATCCTATATGACATTCTGCAGAAATATATTTTTTAGAGACAATCTATAATGTTATTTTATCATAATGCAGTTCATAATTATTTCATAACGACACGTCCTTATAATATTATGTCTGCAATGCGTGTTAACTTCTGTAATAAATTTTTTAGCGACCTAGTTCGTTTTTAGTTTTAACAAATTTGCTGAACGCTATTCAAAAACTTATTAAACACGAAAGACTGAATTCCGATCGTGAGAAATTAAAATAAAATAATTTTAGCTTACCTACAGCCCCGTATCTACTTATTGCTGAACCATTTTAATAATTTTTTATGGTTTTAATAAATCACGAATATTTTAATGTGTGCCTATTTTTTTATAAAATCGTTTCTTTGGAATTATATTAATTAAAATGAACGATAAATCATTATATGTATTTATATCTTTGATATTTTTGGAAAATAATGGATGTATATTAGGATATGTTCCGTAGAAAGGGAAAACGATTACCTTCCTACTTTACCTAATTGTGACGCCTTAAACTCGGAAACACGCGGGCGCCCGTTTTGATAATTTGGTTTGCTCCATAACCTTTCAACACTATGTCAAAAGAACATGAGTAACACCAGCTGAAGATACGGAATATTTTAGGGCTGTAAAAAAAATACGAGTGCTATGAAGGAGTAAAAGAGGTTTGATTGGTGGAGGCTGGTACATAATTGTTGTAGACCTGCACAACTGCCAAAAAAATGCAAGTATCTCATCTACATTTCACAGAAATTATTTTAGACATTCTAAAACAGATCTTTTGAATAATTTCATTAATTGTAATTATTAAATAGTAAATATAGTGTACCGCTTCTTTAGCCGCCAACCGGTCAACGTCTCCTTCAGTTATTTTAGTAGTCTTGATAGGCATATATGCATGTGTTTGTGAACAACCAAACTTTTTTGTCGACAGCATAAGATTAATAATAATCAGAAGGATATCTCTCATTTAATTCCTTTGTAGTTGATGCCGACGAGCTATGACCTCGTCTTTTAGTTATTACTTGTATTCCATAGGCGCACCGAAAAAAAGGTCAGGAAAATAAAAAAAATATTGGGTAGCTATTGATTTATTTTTTAAGTTCATACATTACAAATATAGGTAAGTAAAAGATTTATATATATTAAAAAATATTTACTTATCTTTCCATAACTCATACTGTCATTAAAGCACAATAAAATCAGAAAATAGTCAACGATAAAAATATTTAAGCAAAATAACAAAAACAACAGAATAATAATAATTATTATAAATTTACGATTTCGATACCACCGCCCGTGCCGGTCGCTACAGCACTGAAAGTTTCGGTGTAGAATATCGGTATAGGTGTACTTGAAGGTCACGAGCCCTCGAAGATCACGTGATCGGAGATATCCTTCTGGTTATTATTTTTTCTTGTGTCGACAGTTTTTTGATCAAAAATAAAAAGACGTGTGTTGAAAAATTTTAAAACAGATTTTTAAAGTAGAAAACAACTGAATTTTTTTTAAAATCGCTAGTTATTCCTCTCCACCCTGTACATATGATCAAAAAACCTTAGTTAATTGTCAATCAGAACTCCCAAGTTAATTCTCACTAGGTACTCTAATACTGCTGATACAAAACAAGAACAACAATTTGAAATGTATGAATGCATATAATGAAAATATTCATTCATTAGCTTTGATAGTGATTAATTTATCATTCCCGTCTTTATCAACCTCCTAATTAAATCAACGAAATTTGAAGGTTAAGCGGAAATAATAAACATTGATGCACACAAAATGTTAATGACAAAATTATATAATGGAGCTACTACATTTATCCTGCATGTTTATCTATATATTTACAAGGTGATTCAAATTAAATGTTTTAAAATTATAATAAAAAAAGAGGACGCAAAGTAGAGTTAACAAATCCCTATATTTTTTAAACTTTTGCTCTTTTTTATAATTTCGTATTTAAGGAAAATATTACAAATTTTTCCACACTATTTTAACTTCTGTACATAATTGTTTGATTGGTTAAAATTAAAAAAAAGTAAGACATTCAAATAATAAAAAAGTGTACGAGGAGAAGAAAACTAAATATTTTCTAGGTTAAATATATTAAAGATTAAACATGAACAATTTTAGACATTGGAGAAGTTATTTTTGAAATTTCATTCATGAAAAGTGATAAGAAACTAGAGAAAAACAAAAATGCAGTTGTTCATATGGTTCATATAGTTCATGAGTAAAACGAAGTAAAAAAAATATTTCAAATAGGAGAAATAAATAGTCTTTAAAAGGAAAAAGTCCCTTTTCAAAAGATGTATTAATAATGTTACCAAAAGGATATACAGGGTGGAGACCATAACTGGAATACATTCGCTAACGGGAAGGTGAATAATTTTTCTGAAATTTCCCGAGACACGTTAACGTTTTAATATATTTACCTAAATTTTGCAAGCAATTTAAAAAATATGGCTCTTCGGGGTAGCTGAAACCACCCTCAACATGTTTTTTCCAAATGAAACCCTATGGCTTGTGACCCTTCATTGCAAAGCTGATGGAGCGAGGCATCCAGCGTACTTATCAAATTTTAGTTTCTAGTGCGTTTGGGGGGTGCATAAAATTATGATTTAGATCAAAAATACCATAAATACACTATTCGCTCCGTGCGAAGTCATGGAAAGGGAAGCAAAAGCGATACTAGCGCTAGCAGCGGATAATTCGTGCATTTTAGGGCGATATTTTGTAATTTTGGCATATCAAATACACGTATACATTTTACTTTTTTTCAAAAAAAGTAGGTAAAAACAATACAATAAGCAACCGGAGTTGCTGTGTTGAAAATTGTACAAATACTAGCAAAAAAACAGTGAAACTTATATAAAAAATTTCAGTAGCAAAGTGGAAATTAAATCAAAGAAATAAATGGATAGATATACAATAAGAAGAAAAATTACCTTTATTTTTGTAATAATAACCGTAATGCTGCAAATAGCAGACATCAGAAACTTGAAAGGTTTTAAATAAACAATAAATTATCATTTTACCATGTTCTTTAATATCCCTTATTCTTAAATGTTCATTCAGCAAGGACTAGATTTCAAGATTATTATATGTGGTTGGAACGCAATTTTGTAACTTACTGATGGGAAATCAGTTTTAATCATTCATTCTATGTTTTCTTTCGAACAAAAATGAAAATATAAATAATGATCCTTTTTTTATACATTTTAACTTCACGCTATTATTAAATGGTATTTTTTTATTTTGACAGAATAGACTAATTCTTCAATGAAAACTTATTAGACTTAGGCAACTTCTCATACATTTTCCAGTAAATACTGTTGCCTGCCTATATTTTATTATGGATTTTTATCGATTATACATAATTTTCTTTAATTTAAGCGATAAAAATATATAATAATAATAAATTAATGTTTTACTTGTTTTACAAATCCATATACTTTTATTAAAACTACCATATATACTTTTTAATTACGAATTCTATTAAAAGTTGCATTTGTCAGTGTACGCAGAAATAGTCCATTAGTATCAAAACGAATTGGCGCTGCTGTCACGCACGGAGCGAATAGTGTTTGTTTTATCCTTATTTTTACGTGTTATTTACATTATTTTTATTTAACAACTACCTACATGCTTAACACTACACTAGGATTTCACATTTTGTTTCATGTACCATCTTTGCTCAGAGTACCTACTTAAGTGATTTGTATAACAGAAAAGAATTGTCATGATGATAGTGAGAGCCCATCTGTCTTTCATGGAAGCACAGTCTTTTCTGGCGTTTTTTGTTGTTTTAAAAAAAGATACATATAATATGACTACGTCACCTAATCTAGTTAGGCTTTAGTGTTTCGCGACGAAGTTGCTTGGCGAACACGACTATTGTCACGTACACACTTGTTTACAGCCGCCAATAACGAACACCTGGATTCGCGAGCACAAGACCGTCTTTGATATGTTTCAAACGTTTTTGAAATATCGTATATATGAGGTAACGGATTTGGGAGTTGTCTTTCAGTATAGTTTGAAGATCAAAAACTATTTCTTGCACAAAACTATAAAAAAAATAAAAGCTGTAGGTTTTTAAATCAAAAATACAAAACAGTTTTACCAAAATCAGATTACTTAGTAAGAACCCATGTAGACCTTGCTTCACAAATATGAAAGCTTTACCTATTGATCATATTGAAATAGTACAGAAAGTATTTGTACGATACTTTTATGTCATAAAACAATTCGTACCCTTATAAGATCTTATATAAAACTAAGCTCGAGAGCTTTAAGGTTAAATATCTTTAACAAAGAAGAAAACAACAGGCTGCGATATATTTTTGTACTCTATTTTAAATATTATTAAGTACAAAGGTTGCAGAGATTGTGATTTAATTAAGTATATAAATTTTAATATGCCAAAGATTAATCTAGGAATCCCAAGTAACAAAAAAGTAATTAATAATTAGTGTAGATCCAAGATGATGGCTGTTACCAATGAGTTTCTTAGAGAGGTCCAAACAGTTATCTTTAATGCCTAAGAAAGTTGAAGACTGTACTAAATTAAGTTTATTATATATTATTTTTTTATTTTTTATAGTGTTTGTAAATTATCCAATAAATAAATAAATTATACCTTATGGCTGCTTTCAATCGAACTAAAAAAAGGATTTAATTAAAATAAGAAACTAAAACTGTCCAAACAGCAGTGCCGGATATGACTATAAAAGTTTATCCTAGAAAATGTAGTCAAAATCTGAAAACTGAAAATAAATCTACAACAAATTGCTCGTATTAGGGAAAAAGAAATTTAATATTTTATCATTTTTTCTTGGTCTATTTGAAAACATCGTATATAATGAAATAGAATTATTTTCATGCAATCGATTTTTCAATTTGTGGGCTACCTACCATTTCGTGTTTCAACTACTTAGTTATTGCGTTCTCCAATATTTTATGCTAATACAGGATGTCGCACCAAAATGTAAGCTAACACATATAATTATATTAAAAAAAGTTCAAGCCCAGTGGAGGTCATATCCATTCGCGAAGGGAATTAGAGGCATTTAGTCCTGGCCATAGATTATTATTATAATTATTATTATTATTTGATAAGAGCAGGGGCCATAAGACCCATATTAACTGAATATAAAACAATATTACTAAAAACTAAATCAATAACAGGTACAACCGATGAATAAACAATGAAACAAATGAAATGTTAATTAAAAAATAGAAAATTATCAAGTTCGTTCTTGAAAACATTGACAGATGGAGCATTTACAACATTCTCCGGTAGAGAATTCCAAGTGTGGAATATTCGATTAAATAAAAAATTTTGCCTCGTTTTCGTAAAAAATTGTTCTTTTTTCAGCTTCCATTTAAGGCCACGTAGTCGATTTTCACTGTCCACGATGAACATACCTTTTAAATTTCCAAAATTATATTTTAAAATACGAAAACAAATTATCATGTCACCCCGCAGACGGCGATTTTCAAACGTTTGTAGTTCAGCCATACGTATTCTCTCTGCGTAATTAGGTCTCATACGTCCGAAAAATAGTCTGGTTGATATTTTTATCCCGCACTAGTTCCGGACACCACACAGCTCCGCAGTACTCGATAATCGGACGAATGTATAATTTATACAGCCGGATAGAATTTTGAAAAGACACTTTTGCGAATGTTTTCTTTAATAAGTACATTTTCGCCTTTTTTGACACTTGAAGAACGTGCTCAGACCAGCTGAGATTTTCAGTAATTATAACACCTAGTTCATTGTACGATTTAACTTTATTTAACGTATGACCGTTTAGAAAATAATTATGACGAGGATTATTTTTACCAATATGGAGAACTACACTTTTATTTGTATTTAGAGGTAGCATCCAATCTGAGCACCAGTTATAGATGGCACCATCTTGAAGCTGTTGGAAGTTCAGAGACGGGTCACTAAATATTTTAGTGTCATCTGCGTAAAAAATATTGTTGCACTTGATATGGAATTGAAGGTCACTGGCATATATTATAAATAAGAGTGGACCCAGAACTGATCCCTGAGGAACCCCACTCAAGACTGGTCTTTCAAATGAATGCGAATTTCCAACTTTAACACAGTACTTTCTATCAGTTAAGAATGACTCGATCCATTTAAGTAAATCACCACGTATACTAAGGTGTTCTAACTTATGTAGTAATCTTCGTTTCGGCACACGATCAAAAGCTTTCGCAAAATGCAGGTAAATAATGTCTATAGGTTTTTTCCTGTCTAATGAAACTGTCCACTCATTTACACACCAAAGCAAATTGGTCATGGTTGATCGCCCTTTTACAAATCCATGTTGCTGTTTGGGAATGATTTCTTCCGATAAGAGAAACTGAGAAACGTGCTCTGTTATTATGGATTCCATAACTTTACAGATTATGGGTGTGAGGCTGATTGGGCGGTAGTTATTAGAGTCTAGTTTGTTTCCTTTCTTGAAAATGGGTGTTACAGAAGCTATTTTCCAGATAGAGGGTAATGTGTGTGTATTAAAAGACAAAGACATTATAATAGATAAAAGAACTGATATGGTATTAGAGCATTGTTTTAAAAATAGAGAAGATATTTGATCTAGACCCGGAGAGGAATTGTTTTTTAATTTTAAAAGGTGACGTTTGACAATTTCAGGAGTAAAATTGAGCCGTTCTAAGGAAGAATGGATTATTTCGGGTGGGATATCTGGTAACTGATCCTGGGGAGGTTCATTGGTGAAAACTTTTGTGAAGGTATTAGCTAAAAGTTCAGCCGTTTCGAAATTATTTTGGCAGGGACTTCCATCTTCTTTGTTTAGTAAAGGAATGGATACTTTTGATGACAGTGAAGATCTAATATATTTGTATTAGGCATTCCAAACAAATGAATTACCAGTGGGCAGGTTTGGTATATCTAAGGGTGGCGACATATGGTATATTCTATCTACTTTACTTAAAATAATGAAAAATGGATTACATTTAAATATTTTATGTCAAACACAATAAAAATAATATTTAAAAAACCCACCTATACATTTCTTCATATATTGGCAGGCTTGGCGAGTACTACTTCGAATAAAGCGTCCATGTTGCAAGACTATGTCGCTACCCCCTTAAAAATAAAAGAATTTCCCACTGGCACCTATTGTTTGACAGGTCGTTGGAATGCCTAATAATTTTTTACAGTTTTGGCTGCATGCTATTGACTCTTCATATTATTCTCGGGCCTCATTTATAAATTTCTTTAGGTCCTTGGAAAAATTTTTGTGATATTCTAGATCGACAATACTATTTGACCGCTTATATTTATATTAAATTAGAAACTGCATCATTAAACTAGGTAAATTTTTTTGGAAGGAGTTAAGTAAAAGTTCTGCAATTTTGACGAAATATTACACTTCTTTACAAAAATATGGTTGTTAATTTTAATTTGACGAACTTAAAATATCTGTCCCTTTGATAATTAAATATTAAAGTGCACGTCTACCCACTTCTTTGATCAAATGAGGTGGATATTCAATCCTAACAAACTTTTCTTATTATAGAACATTCTAATAGATTTCTACCAGTGTAGTATATTTTTTAAGAATATATTTCTTATTATAAAACAATGTAATAGGTTTCTACTATCTATGATCAATAAAAAAAAAGATGAAGTGAGTAACAATTATTGAAGATGTCACTTATTTGACTTTCTAGATTGTTTTTTTGATGTTTTTCTTCAGATGAAAAGGGTCTCTTCCTTTTAAACAAAACCGAAAAACAAAAATTGGCAGAATTTTTTTTATTATTTTGATACTAATTTTTATTTGGACATCAACACGTAGGAGCGAAGTAAATTTCGGAAGGTTTCGACAGCTTTTGATAGATTTTGATAAATTTTAATAAATTTCGATAGTTTTCGTAAGATTTCGATAGGTTTCGATAAATTTTTATAGATTTTATTAAATTTTGATGAATTTTGAAGAATTTTGATAGATTTTTATACAGTTTGATAGATTTTTATACAGTTTGATAGATTTTTATACAGTTTGATAGTTTTTAATAGATTTTGATAGCTTTTAATAGATTTTAATAGCTTTTGATAGATTTCGATAGGTTTTGATAGAATTTGATAGATTTTGATAGATTTTGATAGATTTTGATAGATTTTGATAGATTTTAATATATTTCGATAGATTTCGTTAGGTTTCGATAGATTTCGTAACATTTCGGTATAATTTTTATAGATTTTGATAGATTTTGAAAGGTTTTGATAGATTTTGATGGTTTTGATAGATTTTGATAGATTTTAATAGATTTTAATAAATTTTGTACTCGTTTTGATAGGTTTGATGGTTTTGATAGATTTTAATAAATTTTGATCGTTTTGATAGATTTTAATGGATTTTTATAGAGTTTGATACATTTTGGAAGCTTCCAATAGTTTTTGATGATTTTTATAGATATAGATCAATTTGGATAGTTTCGATAGATTTTAGTAGATGTTGATAGATTTTGATATATTTTGATATATTTTGATATATTTTGATATATTTTGATATATTTTGATAGATTTTGATAGATTCTGATAGATTTTGATAGATTTTGATAGATTTTGATAGATTTTGATAGATTTTGATAGATTTTGATAGATTTTGATAGATTTTGATAGATTTTGATAGATTTTGATAGATTTTGATAGGTTTTGATAGATTTTGACAGATGTTCATAGATTTTAATACATTTTGATCGTTTTGATAGATTTTGAAGGTTTTAATAGATTTTGATGGTTTTAATAGATTTTGATAAATTTTAATAAATTTTGATGGTTTTGGCAGCTTTTAATAGACTCTGATAGATTTTTTTATAAACTTTTATAGATTTTTATAGATTTTAATAGATTTTTATAGATTTTTATAAATTTTTATAAATTTTTATAGATTTTTATAGATTTTTTTAGATTTTTATAGATTTTTATAGATTTTTTATAGATTTTTTATAGATTTTTATAGATTTTTATAGATTTTATAGATTTTTATAGATTTTTATAGATTTTTATAGAGTTTTATAGATTTTTATAGATTTTTATAGATTTTTATAGATTTTTATAGATTTTTATAGATTTTTATAGATTTTTATGATTTTTATAGATTTTTATAGATAATTTTGGATAGTTCCGATAGATTTTGACAGATGTTGATAGCTTTGATAGATTTTGATAGATTTTAATAGATTTTGATAGATTTTGATAGATTTTGATAGATAGATTTTGATAGATTTTTTTGATAGATTTTTTGATAGATTTTAAAAGGTTTTAATAGATTTGGTAGATTTTAATATAGTTTGATAAATTTAGATAGATTTTGATGGCTTTTTATGAATTTTTATAAAAATTTTATTGATTTTTATAGTTTTTTATAAATTTTATAGTTTTTATACTTTTATGGATTTTTATAATTAATTACTAATTTAATTAATAATTAATTAATATTAAAGTTTCTTTTTGTTCTAGGAGAAAGAGAGTTAAAGCAAACAGAAACATTAGCCAAAATTCAAAAAGATCTCTCTATAGACCTAGCGACAGATCTGAAGCAATCCGAAAATCATCAAGAACAATGGTCGAAATTAATTCATAAATACTTCGAAAAACACGAAAAAGTTTTCCTGGAAGCAGTAGGGGCAGGATTCGGCGAAGGAGGGGGAGGTAACATCTGGACGTATCCAGGATGTATCCTGTTTTCTGTATCGCTATTAACGACATTAGGTAAGACAGCAACATATGAAAATTAAAATATGCATTCCTTCACGTTGAGATACAGCTTGGCATTTAGAGTAAAACATAATTTTTTGAATTAATACATTAAATCTGTAGAAATTTATAGCAGTGGTAATTAAATCTAAGTTAAAGGATGTGAATATGTAAATTGAAGCAAAAAAAATTACTTAAGTTGTAGCCTAGATTAGTTAGTTTCGTTCTTAGTAGGTTTAAGTTGTTAAGGTTGGCTGAACTGCGTCGACTGTCGACAATGACAAGTGAGGCACGTCAAGCGTCACTGGCCACTGGTGGCAACGAGAGACGAGCCACATTACACATTTGTATCTGGAGTCTTACAATAAAACTAGTTGCAGTTGAAGTGTTTTATTTATATTCAAAAAAGCAAATACAATACATAAGCATATAAAATTGTTTACTTACGTAGCAATAAGTCATATTTGATCAAAGACTGACGTGGCATCAACATATTAAAAACATCGCTTACAAAAGTTTGGAAGCTGTAGAAAAAACTAGGCCTAAACCACAAAATGACCAAGAAAAGACCTATGGCGCGGTACCGTCTATGACCAAAACTGCACAATCAAGTGCAATAGACCAACTTACTGTCATTCAGTCTGTCTGAACTACAGAAATAAACATACTTAAACCTAACGCTACTGTAAATCTTCAAACCAGACTAAAACAGGTCTTTCAATTGCAGGCAAATGTAGCCAACCACTTAGCGTGGACCATAAAATGCTATAGGATATCAAGTCAGGAATGCTTATTATTGAGTCATAACCACTTACAAATTTGATATAAATTTCAAATCCAAATACCAAGTGCTGAAATCTTTGGACCTACAGCCAGCAAGCCTACATACAGCACTGGGCCAACGCAATTCTCTTACCATAAAGCAAAACTAGTGAAAGACTACCTAGAAGAGTTGACAGAGATACGTAGCCAAAATAAGTGACCTTCCTGGATAACAGGCTAATGAATAAGACGACGTACTAGCTCGAGAAAGCTCAGATAGAGCCATGCTTCGAACTCTTTTGTGGAGTTGCTAAAGCATTATGCAAGGCATTCTCCAAACAGTGGATACGAAAAGAGTCACAAGAATAGTGGAACAGCTATCCAGGACTGAGACAGGTCAAAGAGTTCATCAATGAAATCACAAATGGTTAAGATAATAGTTCTTCTTCAGAAATCCTGAAAAGACTAATTTTTAGACGTCCACGACATTCAAAAATGTATATCGAATAGAAGTCTAATTGACATATTTGTGCTGTTTAGGTATTTTTAGATTGTAGATATTAATTAAACTGGAAATTTAGATTGTCCTGCATCCCGTGTCTCACTGTGAAATACAATTTTAAACTAAAATATCTATTTCATCCATATTTTTTTTTATTCAGGTTTTGGTGCTCCTGTTCCAAGAACTACTCTAGGACGCGGTGCAGCGGTACTGTTTGCTGCAATTGGTATACCTTTACACTTCCTTCTAATATTAAATATGGGTAATTTGGGAGCGATCAGACTTCAGCAACTGGCGTATAAAAATTTCCTAAAAGAAGTGCCGTCAACACCTAAACCTTTCTGGTTGAAATACTTTCCGTTTTTGTGTGTTGCATTCTATTATTTGCTTGGTAAGTAGTATAAATAATAAAATATATTAGTTTTATGTACTGGAAGGAAAAGTTTGGATTTAAAACGTATGATTGGTTCGGAAAAAATCTTATTATATAGATATTCGGGCTAGAGTTAGTACTATCTTTTGAAAACCTAGACATGCATGTAGTGACCATCTTTCCGCCATGGTCAGCCATCCTAGTTATTTTAAGTGAGCAGTGTTAAAATATCCGTATATATTATAGTTGGCATCCCTGTCTAAATTAGTTACTTTTGTTTTATAAAGATGACTACCTTATTGTCGTCTGTCAATGACAATGTCAATGTAATGTAAGTACTTTTGAATTAGGTAAGAAACCAAATGTAATAAATATGAAAGTTTTGGGATGTACAACACATGCTAGAGTACCTGATTCACTTAGAACAAAACTTGATGATAAGGGAATAAAATGTAGATTTATAGGTTATGCTGAGAATGGCTTTAGGTTATGGGCTCAGCACGCTTCCTAACATGATCATGTCTACGTAGTACGTATATGAAGCGTATACAGGAATTTTGGATTGCACAAACCACTAAGCAAGGTCCATAAATTACATTGCATGTGATAAAAACCAGTGAGTTCCACAATATTGGGTTTGTCTTCTTGTTTAAAACAATTTTGTTGGAATATAATAATTTTAAACTGGAGTTAACACTTTTTTACAATTACTGAGATGTGAGAATTAAATTGTTGGAATATAATAATTTTAAACTGGAGTTAACACTTTCTGGCAATTACTGAGATGTGAGAATTAAACCTAAGTGAATTGTCCACATGCAGAGCCAAATTTTTACACATAAATAAAGGAACATGCAACGATTTATGAAACAGGACGCCCAAACAGTTGGACAAAAGATCTGTAACATGTGGAGGGTGGGTTCCTCACTTTAGGACTCTATAGGCCCATTGTGCATTCTCCTAAGATTAGAGGCAATTCCTAGCTCGTGAGCCAGTATATATCATGAGCCTTGTTTTGTTTTAGAACCATCGGCTCTTCTCTTTGTTCTGTTATAACTTTATATGGCTCTCGGTGAGATGGAGTCCATGAACGCTTGAAGCAGTGGGGTGGAAGCGTATCGAACGCTTTCTGCCCAAAGCGACGTCTGACCTCACCAGATCCTACATCAGGTTTTATCCAACTGTGCGGAGGCATGTCATTGTCATCAGAGCAACCTCCTTTAAGTAAATATCAAGGGGATTGAAACTATATTAAGACTAAGAATTACTTTCATGGCTCTGGTCGGTGTGGTTTTTAAGGCTCCTGATATGTTGACAGACATGGGTTTTGCCCCTCAAGTCACCTGAGCACAACCTCCTTTTCGTCGAGGTCAGCCTTCACACATGATCCAGAGAGAGGCTTTGGTAAGTTCGTCCATCCTTACAACAGCTCCTTTCTATGTTTTTAAAATTGATACCTTTTTTTCAGCCATTCCAACGTCAGGTCATCGTCGCACGTTTCTGTAATGATTTCACCAGAGTGCGTCCAAGACCTGAAAGTGGGTGGCTTAGTTTTGCTGCAGGAGGCAGACAAAATCGTTTTGTCCACCTCTCCCATCAGTGTCTTTTTGACAGGGATCTTTCTTCCGGTAGTTATCTTACTGTAAGAATTATCCTCGTCTATTATAGCAACTTTCAGGTGGCTCGTAGCTACATCCTTGTAGCTTATCCCAGACAGAACTTTGTGGTTTTATCTGGATTTTGCCCCTTCCGGGTTGTTACCTCGGTAGAGGTGTCAGATCGCGGCCTTTTCTTGTCCCTAGTTGCGTCGTGTTCCTGGCCTCTTGTGGAGGCAGAACTAGCGTCGCTGCCTAAGGATTTGATTAAGGGTTTGAAGGGTGGCGGTTGCCGTAGCCTGCCTTCCTCCCCTTTGTTTTAGACCCAGAGATTCTCTTGCCTCTCCGGGGTCTGTTGGAGGTGAACTACGGTTTGCGTCCTCCTTTTGAACTTTGTTGTCCAATCTCCTTCGCTGGAGATGCGGTTAAACAATATAGTGACCAAGGGGTCTATTGCCAATAATAATTTTCTTTTCATTTTTAGCATATTTAAATTTTAATAAAAGGCTCGTAGATTGTAACTTTTAATGTTGGGAGGGTATGGGAACGACTGACCCTTGTTAGTGATGAAAGGTCATTATTGATGTTAGCATGTTATGAATATCCTGCATGTAAAACGATTGTTTCTACATTTGCCAAGCGTGATCAAATTTCGAATTGGTGATTTTTCATGTAGCTTTACGTACAAACTATACACGTCAATCCGGCCGCCTATTATCGCTTTTAGTTTATTTAAAAGTTTATAAACAAGTTGTTCATTACTTTTAAACTTTTCCAAACTTTATTATATTATTAGCGAGGCCAAACATATTTTCTTTTACAACTATCAACACTAATGAATAACTGTCTGTCATATGTCAATATTGTCAGTGGATCTGATTATACGGTAGACGTATTCGGTTAATAGTCCGCGGCAAATCAAATATTAGGTTTATTCTTTTTCATCGAAAATATCGTGCCATCCATACAATTTGTATAAATGGAACGATATTTTCATAAGTACTGTAGCTTCAAGGCTACACTTTCAATGCAAGAAATAGATTCCATCACGAGGACTTCTGTCAATAGTGTAGTTTTTTAGCTAAATGGGATGTTTCTGGCAGATCGGTTATTAGGGTATGCTTTACGTTTTACTCTTTAAAAGAATAGTATACTTGTGTCATCGCTTATTTAAGAGAGATGTGTAGAAAAAAAATAGGAGCGCCCCCAATATTGTGCCTTGAGGGACACCAAAATATGTGTTCAAAAGTTTGGAAGTTTTCACAATTAAGATAGTAGCTTGGCATCGGTTTCTTTAGTGTTTGAACAAAAAAGTCTAGAGCATTTTACGGCTAATAAAGTCGAATGCCTTTGAGCATTCGAAAAGGACTTAAACTGTGTGTTATAGCAGGCCCTGTGGATGTCATAAGTTACTGCTAGTAGTGCCGTAGTGCACTTATAACCATTGTGAAATCCTGATTGACAAGTAGGCAGTAAGAGAGGTGTATAGAAATATTCTAATTTGTTTTACAATAACTTTGAAGTCACAGCATAAAATAATAATATCCCAGATAGTACAGGACGTCCCATGGACGTCCTGATTTGGTCCCGGACCTAAATAGGACGTCCACTGGACTTCCGATTATCGTGAACACTAGGACATATCATCATTCATTTCAAAATTACTTTATTTACATTATGTACAAAGGGGTTTATAATAACACATCATTTATATTATAATTTTAGAAGGATTTCTTCGCAAACAGTGCTCTTGAAGCTTCTCTTCTAAGGTCTACGGTGACCTGGCCGATGGTATGACCGTATAAGCGATGCATATCATTTAAAATTTGAGTATGAGTGACCTCTCCTTACTGTAAAACAGTATTATAAGTCAATACTGACAAACTCATTAGAACAATACTGGAAAAGTTCGGATTTTTTTTTGAATTTAATTATGTCTGTTTTTCCCTGAAAAACCGTTCGTAAAAAACAGGGTCCTATTTTGGTCCCGTTTCGACAAAGCGTTTAGTTTTCGGTCCGAGTCCAGGATGTTAATGGGACTTTCTATGTACTAGCATAGTCGGTCTTGCAATCGATAACTTGAAATTCAACGTTTTGTTTTTGCAAGAATATGAGGACAGAAAACCTAATCTATCATTTATTTTCAAATGAACAATTAACAACAGCTACAATTTTCGGCATTAAATAATTAACTTATATAAGTAAGTTATTAGATTAACGAAGAAAAAAGGTTATATAGTATTATTTGTTATTTTTTTGATGTTGGTGGTAAAGTGGTTATAAAGAGGTGAGAATAAGTGATGTGCATTAGCGGTAGCCGCTGGCGGAAAGAAAATACATTAATGGCGGAAAGTTGGAACAAAACTAATTTTGACAAAATTATCAAACTCAGTTATGTCGACCCAAGCTATAAGTAGAAACCCAAGGATTCATCTTACCAGCGCTGTGTGTTAAATTTAATTCATTCCTGTTTTTTTTTTTGTAAACTGAAATCGTTTAACTCTAGCTAGTTTTTTCAGGATAAAAGTTGTCAAAGCTTTTTTATTGTTAACATTTTTGGCATTATTACCATTTATGGATTATGGTCAATTATCATCCCTCGGACGTCTGATTTACGTCCCTAGGACGACCCGGAAAAGTCCCTATGACGTCCTTTTGAGATGTCCTAGGGACGTCCCTAAGATGGACGGAAACGGGACATTAGGCCGTCCATTGGACGTCCGATTGACGTCTCGGTACCAAAAGAGGAAGTCCTTTATGTTCCTGAAGGACGTCTTTTAGACGTTCGAGTACTATGTGAGATGGCGGAGATCGCAGTATGATATAGGGGTATTTTAAATTTCCAAGGAGAACTTGGATTACAAAACCTGTTTTCTTTTCAGTTAAATAAATAAAAAATATGTAGAAAACAGAAGTGCGATGGGACTTTTCAAGAAAAGTAATTTACATGTCCAGAAAAGTAGTGAAAAGTAATGAAAAGTCACAGTGAAAAGTAGTCGACCCTGAGTATGATAAACACAGTTAAATCTCCAACCTGGATGTTTTTTCAAAAACACTTTGGGAATAATATTCGCATTTTTATTTAATTTTTTTTTTCACAGGCAAGTCATTTATAAAATATTTGCAACCTTCGGAGTTTATTTTAATAACGAAAATTCTATAACCATCGTTACAACATATATAAGTTAGTAATAATCATTTGTCGATTCTTTTTTTTTTAACTATATTTTGCCTTTGTTTGTAAGAAATTCAGAGAAATTAGTTAATTTAATTTCGCGCATACGTAATACACTTTTCCACTTCGAACAAGTTTGGAACTCGCTTCGTGAACAAACCTAATAGCGCCAAAATGGTCGTTTGTAAAAACTTAAAAGGCACCCCTTCTGTACTATAACTTATATTAATAAAACAATTTTGTTCCAGGAGTGATTCTTTTCGGCTTCGTACGTCAAAGAAATCCCATAGATTGCTTCATGTTCCCGTTGGACTTCACCGCAGCAGGAGGTGTAGCGAACGTCGAGGGACAAACTAGACTATTTTACGCCCTGTACTTAGAATTGGCTGTGACTCTAGCTGCCACCGTAGTGTCTCTTTTACAAACTTCGGCAAGCAGAGGAATCGTAGATATAGGACTGAGATTAGGATTGCTTACGAATACTTGAACAAATTTTTAGTCTTGCGAAAGTGTTTTTTTCTGGTTTGAGAGTACAAAATGATATCGCGCACATATCCAAGATCAAATGAAACCTCGCTTGAGCAGTTTGATGCACAATAATTTTTATATTACATTGTTCGTGTTAAAAATTTTTACAAAGTCTGCAAATGTTGTTCGATAGATAAAAAAGCCTTATGACTCCTTTATATGCAATTTTGTCACGTTCTACACAACATAGGGAATATAAAAAGTGTAGGTAATCAAAGTTGTTATCTATCATAAATGCAAGAAATTTTTAAAAATACTTTAAAATTAAGGAATCATTCGGTTTTTAATATTTATTTGTAGTTTTAAAAAGTGCTTAGGTTTAAAGTTTAGACCAGAAATTCTGTTGAAAGATGATAATAAAATTAATATTTTACAAATTCTTTTTTAATCTTCAATGTCTCCACTGGATGAGTTTACAGTAAGTAAAAATCTTTTTTTTTTTAGTTTTATAAAAAATTGTTATTTTTGAAAGTTTTTTATAAGATCCCAAAAAATTGAAACAATTTCAGTTTTAACTGGAAATTAAACGAAATAAACCTGACATAAATCATATTTAAAATCATCATTAAATTTAAGAGGTATTCGGTATTACGTACGAATGCTGTACGCCACTGGAAAAGTTAATTAAGGTAACTTATTTTTTTGCTGATAGGTGGATAATTTGACACCAAAAACGTTTGCCAAATTTAGTAAAATTGTTGTGAGTAATAAAAAAAATAAAGCCATAAATATTTTTTGGATTTTAACACCTTAACTCGGTACCGAGAAACATTTTATCTAAGCATGCTTTGTTTAGTTGTCTTATTTTTAGTCAGAGAATCGTCAGTTGTTCTATGTCCCATTCTTAACGAAACACTATGTATAGTAGGTATAAGTGGTCCCTACGTAATGATACGAAGACCGTTGTCCTTTGTTGACTGGACACAAGAATGAACTACTAAATAAATATACCGACGTGCCGAATCTAATGCAAAAGTTTTATTTTTATACCTGTTTCATCGAAAATATTTGTCAAGGTCAAGAACTCGTTTATACTCTGTTTTTAAACTAAGAGGAGCGATTTGAATTTAAGTTGGCAATTCTGTAGCCTTCTGATTGGTCAGATTACAGTCAGTTTCACACATTACTTTTTAGCATAAACATCAGCTAATAATTGATATTGTTGACAGTTCTGACATTTTATAATTTGATATCTCATCCATTACTTAGTTTTTTACTTTATTTCGTAAATAATAGTTCTTCAGTAAGCAATTGTATTGAAAATCTACAATTATGGATCCTTCTACACTGAGTACTATTAAAGGTAGCAATTCCTGAAAAGCCTTACAAGAAAGGGAAGACACCTTATTATTTTACAAGCTGATTCTGAAGGTTTTGTAGAAAATGTATTATTGGTTTTTGAAGGTAAAAAGATGGGAGATTACCATGAAGAGATGAATTCCGAAGTATTTTAGAAAAAAAATATTTTATTACTGATTTTTTTAAACTAAAAATAGATGAATTTCTAACCAAAATGATTAAAATGTAACTAAATATTTAAGCAAATTTTATTTATTAGAATAGAATAAAACTATTTACAAAATTGTTATAACATTTAAAACACCATCTACTACTTTAGGGATAATCTTAATTTGGCACAATGAGTTAACATTACTTTTACAAAAAATATTTTAAAAATACTTAAAATTAATACATAGGTATGTATTAATAGTTCACTTTAAAAAATATATGTTGACATGTAGTGTTATGAAAATGTTGGTTCCAGTTTTCAAAACAAATTCTGATTCATAGGCCTGTAAACTTTTGAATGCCCTTATTTGCCCTCTAGCGCATTAACCATGGGTTAACACTAAATAAGCTATAATATCCACATTACTCATAGAAGAGATACCAGTTACTGTGTGATCCACTTGTCATTCACTGATTAACTTTTACTTTTTATACCTATAACAAATTATCCTTAAAAATGTAAACAGATCTTTATATTTTATACTAACCTGGCTACATCTGGATATTTCATTAACAATTTTCTTAAATATTTAATATCCATTTTAAAAAGATCATAGTTATTCTCAAAAAATCGATTTCAAAAGCAAGAAAAAAGTATTTCTGACATACATCAACAACCATATTGACTTTAATTTGACAGTGACATTTCGTTTTAGACACACATTTCAGATCACAATAATGTGAAATTTACGACCGTTGTCTGGGACCAATTAAAAAATTACTTCTATGACAATATTCGTTTCTTAACCGCTCATTGGCCGTTCGCCGACTAAGGCCGATAAAGATAATTATTTCATAAATTTTGAACACGACTATATTTCGAAACTCGCTCTTAGTAACAAATCTAGTTACTTTTCCCTGTGTAAATGCGTCTTTTCAATTCGCTCCTCCTAGTTTAAAAACAGAGTATAGTTATCGCGTAGTAGCTAGGGGTGATGAATTTGTTAGGTATTTTATAAAAGTTACCGTTTAGAACTAATAAAATTATTACGCCATCTGTTGAACAAAAGAACTATTAAATATGGAATATTACTCCATCTGCTCAACAAAAGGATTCTTAATTTATGGCACATAAATGACATCTATCAAAATTAGTTCATGTTACGAATATTGGGGGTGGTACTGTGGTCTTAAATTTGAATTATGTAAACCGTGCAAGTTTCCGTCCGACTGAAAGACGTCTTTGAGCTTTCACATTAATATATGGATTTGGTAAGACGTCTTTAAGGCGTCTTAAGAACGTCTTTGAGCTCTCACATTAATATGTCTGAATTATGGCTTTTGCAAGACGTCTTAATAACGTCCTAGGACATTGAGACCTAACCAAGACACAAAATGACGTCTTTCAGACGTCGTGTGCTATCTGGGGCCTACGTTGGCACCTTAAGGTAGTTCACTCGCGACCGTCGTACACAGAAATATCGCCCTATAGTGAATAACAACCGAGATTCTTGAATCTAAAGAAAGATTATTTTTGTAACAGACTGTACACACAACACATGTGATCCTATATACAAATGTGGTATTATATCGCGTAAAATCCATCCGGCAACGTTGCAAATATATTGTGAAACGTCAATTGTATTCCTAAAGTGAAATAAATGTAAATATCAAAATGTTTCATTGTCAGGATCAATTAATTGCGAGATAAAGGAAAATTTGTTAAGCAGAACGTCCTCAACAAACGCAAAAAATCAATTTTGGCTATGAATAATGCAAAAAAATTGAGAAAGCAAACTCCAAGCTTGAGATATAACCTGTGCAGTGGTCGCATCGTGGAATTACGAGAGTTGGGAAAACATTTAAAATGTTGCTTGTGTGAAAGAGTTCTTTCTCTTGAAAATATTACAAATGAAACACGAAAGGGCCTTTATTCAATTTTAAATGTTAAATAATAATAATAATAATAATAATCGTCTTTATTTCCATTAATTTAAAGTAAATACAATAAAATAATACATATATACACGGGCGAAGTTTATTTTTGGTTGTGCACTAGACACAACAAAAAATATTCTTCCACTTAACCCGCGAGTAAACCTGCATATAACCATAGAGCAATGGAGCAGAAATAAACAAAAACAAAATATATATAACATATAACTATATCAAATAAATAAACAACTGTAATTTTAACATTTAACAAACAAATGAAAATGCACTTGTCTCAGGAAGGCTGAATCCATTGAAAAAAAAAAAAAAAACAAGTAGGGCAAAAAAATATCAAAAACAACAACCAATGAAAGAGGGAAGTACAAATACGTAGCGATACAATAAACAACAATATGCATAATATGTATGCAGTGCGGAAAATTGTTACTTAAATTTGATTTTCAAAAATGTGTATTTTAAGGGCTGTCTTAAATTTAAAAATACTATAATTCTTGAATTCTGGTAATATTTTATTATAAAAGTAAGAGATGAGATAACTAAATGACCGTCTGAAAAGTTCCGTCGTAAAAAAGGGAACAGTCAGTAATCCTCTGTTCCTTACATTTATATTATGGACATCTGAACGGTAGCTAATTTTGCGATGTAGGTAAGAGGGCTTCTTGTTTACAAGTAGCTTATGACATAAAGTGAGAAAGTGATGCTTTCTTCTGTTCTCCATATTTAACCAACGTATTTCTTTTAATTTATGAAAATTCTTTGATGTCTTCGTATACCAAAAATCATACGTAAACAAGAATTTTGCACGCTTTGCACTTTATTTTTGTAATTAAGAGTTAAATTGGGCCCATACAATACATTTGCATAATTAAATAAGGATAGTACTAGTGTATCACAGAGCTGTTTTTTAATGTGAATAGGAAATAAATGACGATTTCCATAAATCATCTTAATATTATAGTAAGCGCGTTGCAATAACTTATTTACATGCCTCTCAAATCTTAGTTCCGAGTCCAGAAAAACACCTAAGTTTTTTGCTTCATTTACTACTTCTAATTCATTATTATTAATAACAATATTTATCGAATTTAGCAGTTGTTGCCTATAATTTTTGTTACCAAATATCATAACTTTGGACTTTGTTGTATTAATAAGCAGACAATGGTCAGTTGCACAGTCGATAAATCTTTTTAAATCATCATTTATAACATTACAAGCGTTTTCCAGTTCATGTGACTTAAAACTATAATAAAATTGAGTGTCGTCAGCGTACAAGTGGACACTGCAGTTTTGTATTTTATCCAAAAGATGAGAAGTATAGATACTAAATAATATTGGTCCCAGTATGGAGCCTTGTGGAACACCTGACCTTAATGATAGATAGTCTGAAGTAACCCCTTTAATAAATACTACTGCTAGGTCTTCCTCCACTACACCTTGTGGTGGAGGAGGCTATGGCGGCGGCATACAGGCTGTTTACTAATGGATTTGGATGGGAACTTTCGAGAAAAGGACACCACACAATGATATTAGAGAAATTAAAACAAAATCCGGTACTAAGAATGCCATCGGATAGAACGCCCATTATTCACGACTTCAGGAAACCTTTTGATATTCAAATACCAGAAAGGGCCAAAAGCCGGAAAAAAAGGGAAAAACAAAACAAATCAATCTGGTATACAGACGGTTCGAAAATGAAAAACAGCACAGGAGCTGGGATCTACCATGTGAACTCAGGGAGGACAATTAGTTTGAACCTGGGGTCACTGACAAAAGTCTTCCAGGCTGAAGTAACAGCAATAAATGCCTGCGCCAAAGTCATGCTAAATGACTCTCTTAGAGATAAGAGAATCGTTATCATGACAGACAGTCCTTAAAGCACTAAAAAGGGTAGAAGTACAATCTAAATCAATATTTGATTGCCAACAATCCCTCCAGGCTCTGGCAGAACATAACAAGGTTACCCTTGAATGGGTGCCAGGACATGAGGGAGTGTTTGGAAACGAGAAAGCAGACCTCCTAGCAAGGAAGGGAGCGAAAAAAAACTCTTATTGGACCAGAACCCACATGTGCTATCTCATACCAACATGTTAAATGGGTGTTAAAGGAACAAATAAAAAGAGAACACCATAGGCTCTGGATGGAACTTCCTGGACTTATACAGTCCAAAAGATTCATAGAGGGGCCATCCACGAGCAGACAACATCAACTGCTAAACCTTAGCAGAAGCGAACTCAAGGCCGTAATAGGACTCCTTATGGGACACTGCGGCCTTAGAAGACACCTAAATCTCTTAGGGATATCTGATGACTCCCTATGCAGAATATGTGAAGAGGAGGACGAAACTCCTATTCACATACTATGCCACTGCCGGAACCTTAAATGGGAACGGGAATGGTACTTCGGGGTACAATATCCGGAACCTGAAGAAATCGCGAAAGCGCCCATCAGACATATTCTTGAATTCATCAAGAAAATCAATCTGATGGGATAGAAACTGTGAGGGGTACAATAAGCCTAGAGCTTCAGTACAAGTGGGCTTTGAACCACGCCCTAATTCAGATGATACATTACATTAGTTTTTAAATAATATGGTAAGAACCGTTTTCGAGATATCTTGAAATAAATGCAATGATTGTGTACATGGCAGGGCTTCAAGAGTGTTAATTATGCACATTTTGATTGTTAATATCTCGTTTTACAGACGGTCAAATTTTTTTATTTTTTTTTAGGTACTTAAAAGACACTTTCATTAACCTCATATTTCAATTTTATTGAATTCTTAAGAAAGGCCGTTTTACGAGTGAACTACCTTAAGGTCGAAAATGTTTTATTTGTATGCAAGCGCGTGCTTGCACACAGGCGCATTCAGATTTGCGGTTAAAAATCTGTATGTTAAAGGCAATTTTAAAAATAAAAAAACGTCTTATTACGTAGTCTGGATTGATTGGCAGGGATATTAAAAAAAAGTTTGATCACGTTCAAGTATGTCACCATATCTTAAATGTCAAACAGGGATGCAGTTCACCAATGTGATTCTAACCAAGGACTCAAATATTTAATTCTAGAGGGCACTAAGTATCTACTTTAGATTTTGCCAGATAATGCGCAGGAAATTAATCATACGAATTTTTGGTGTAAATTTTGATCTTACTGGTTTGACCTAAATTTTTAATTATTAATTAGAAATAAAAATGGCTATGTAATTATTTCAAAGCGATTTTAACTTACCATTTTAAAATTGTTTGATGTTATAAACATTCCTTCATTGTGAAGATTATTTATTATCAATCGTTGATAAATAAAGATATTTTGAAAACAAAATTCTATATTTATAAAAAAAAAAAATTGGATAAAATAAAAAATTTAGATACTTTGGTAACTTGTATTACATAACATTTCATAAGTAACAAAAACATTTATATCGAGAAACTGGGTTTGAACCTTCATTTACAATAAAGATTATGAAAAACTACATTAACGATGCAATTTTAATTTTTCTTTTTCACTTTGGTGATCTCATTATCGCTATCTTCACTTGGCTCTCCGGTTTGTTGACTCGTCTTATTCTTAACGTTTTTTACATGGTTTTTGGGCTTATTCTGAGTTTTGTCTACTTTCTCTACTTGCTGTAAGCCTTCTTCCCTGTCGTCAATCAAATTAGTATTAGTATTATTCACAATACCTTTCTTACCTTCTAAAATTAACCGTATCGCATCTAAAAGATCTAACTTTTCGCTCGTGGTAAATGTTTTGCTACCTATAAGTTCAAAACATAACAACGTCAATAACTTTCACTAATATATCTTTAATGTTTTTTTATTTAAATTTGTTTGTCGCCTAACCGAATAAAGCTTTTTTTATTTTTGTCAATAACCCAGGGTTGTCTTCAGAATGTTTCATATGGGTTTTCTCCTCAGAGCCAGCTAAGGGCATTTCTTCGTCTTTTACTCCTGTCAAAGAAAAAAAAATACTAATAAACATTTTTAGAAGGCAAAATTAGCATCGGGACAAGTATGAGTGTTGTATTTTTAGAATAACATCTCAGGATTATATTTGACAAATTTTCCCGGTTGACAAAGTGATTTCAAATTTTTTCCAAAGTAATTCACATACAAAAGTAAAGGATCCTGCACTTTTCTTATGGAGAAATGCAATAGTACTCGATATTCTAAACAAAAACGTCCGCATGCTATTGATTTTTAATATACAGGGTATTGAAATTGCATATTGGCATATTTGGTGAAAAGACTGCAATATTCCCAAAGCGAGTTCCAAACTTGTTACAAACATTATTTGATAAGCATAAGTGAGCACAATGTTAAAAAAAAATTGTTGCTGAGTGTTTTAATTAAATACAGGTCATTCGACTATATTTATTAAAAAAAGAAGATTTTGAGGTTATACTTTATGATCAACTCAAAATTGCACAAATATTCTATTTTTTGTTGTTATAACGGTTATATAAGATTTTACTCAAAATTATAGATAATAGACACGCACAAAACTAATGAAAACAAAGGAGAAAAAGAAGAATGATTTTAAATAAGCACGCATGCGCGAAAGTAAAAGTTCGTATTTTATTTAGGAACTATTAGAACTAATAAGAAACATGTTATGAACAAGTTCAATTTGTTTGGAACTTTGCTCTGCTGGAAGAGTTATTTTATACTGCGCATACTCAATATGTTAGGAACTCGCTTCGGGAACAAACCTATTAACAAATTGCACACATCCCAACTTATACGGAATCACCAATCACCTAGTATTTTACAGAAAATATTTGTCATTAAAAAAAAATTCAATTGTAAATAAAAGAATGTTGTTTCTACTGACAAAAATTGTTTACTTGGTAAAAAAAATAATAAAATTATTTGCCGTAGTGTTTTATTTTTATGATTACAGAAGTTATGAAAAAATAAAATAAAAGCCTTTTGTGGAAACATCAATTGTGCAGAGGGGAACAATAATAATTATTGCTTTAGTAAAGCAGGGTATCTCCCAAAGTTCTCATACAGTGGGTGATTCACAAGAGGTTGTTTCAAAACCCGTTCGGAAACAATATTTTATCTGAGCATATTTCGTTTAAGGGGGGGGAGTAAAGTTTTTAAACTTTTATTTGTATTTTTTTTATATCTGATTTTATGAATGGAGAACCTTTCAAGAATATTATGTAAATAAGATGAATTGGAGCAAAACTAACGAAGATACAGCGGTTTGAGTAACCGCGGGTCATACATGACTCAGACACCTGCCCAGCCCGAGCGTGCTATTCTGGCAGCAAGGGCGGCTCCAGGAAAAGGTATTGGGGCCATGGTCCCCGAGATGAAAATTCTTACGATTTATGAGCCTTTTATTCAAAAAATTATGCTAAAAAGAGAATGGCTAAAGACAATGGCTCCCACCGAAAATTGGTCTCGGAGCCGCCCTTGCCTGGCAGCTGTTTCACTCTCTATATAATCCCTAACCTTACCTCCTACCTTTCTTTATAGAAATTTTACCACAAGTACAAACGTTTTTATATAAGAGGAAAAGCCCACTCACGCGACATGTCGCGCGCGGCAATATTTTTAATGTTTTTAAATGACTCAAAGCCCATTAACGCGGTTCTGTCGAGTGGTCATTTAAAAACATCAAAAGTATTGCCGCGCGCCACTGATCGCGAGTCATAGCGCGCGGCAATACTTTAGATGTTTTTAAATGACTCTTAGAGGGAAAGCCCACATACGCGACATGTCGCGCGCGGCAATACTTTTGATGTTTTTAAATGACCACGCGACAGAACCGCGTTAATGGGCTTTGAGTCATTTAAAAACATCAAAAGTATTGCCGCGCGCGATCAGTCGCGCGCGACATGTCGCGTGAGTGGGCTTTCCCTCTTAGAGGGACTGATCGCGAGTCATCGCGCGCGGCAATACTTTAGACGTTTTTAAATGACTCAAAGCCCATTTACGCGGTTCTGTCGCGTGGTCGCACGCGGCTGAAAATTTGAAATGACAAGCCCGCAATTTTCCTGCCGCACGCGGCCAGTATTATCATGGATTCATATGGAGCATCACTCATACAAACGTCAAGTCGCGTGCGAAACGCCAGTTGAGAGTTGGAGTTTCCTGTTAACTTTTCAACAGTTCCAGTGAAAAAATATCCTACAGTTGTATTGATATAGATGAATTTATATCCGATATTCAAGATCGACCTCAAATATCGAACAGTTAATTGAAATAAAATAGCACAAAAAAATATTTGTTCGGGAATCTGCGCTAACAGTTCGTCAAATGACACTACTCTCATTCTGAAATATTTGAAGAACTTATCTTTGTGTTGACGTAAATCCTTATGTAATAAATTAAATGCGCCTTTTACATAAGGGTCTATAAATAATGGATGAACTCAGTACCTACGTCGTTTCAATTTATTCCGCCAACGAACAGAATAAAAAAAACACCGTTACTCCTTCTTCCACCTCTATTTTGATACTGAACGTCTGTGTCGCTGCTTGTCGTCTGTTAAAAATCGCACCTAAAAAATCGCATGCGGCAGGTCGCGCGCGATGTCGCGTGAGTGGGCTTTCCCTCTTAGCTGCGTGCGACCACGCGACATAATCGCGTTAATGGGCTTTGAGTCATTTAAAAACATCAAAAGTATTGCCGCGCGCGATGCCTCGCGATCAGTCGCACGCGACATGTCGCGTGAGTGGGATTTCCCTCTAATTTAGTGTATTATTGGCCTGGCATTTTCTTTTGCTTTACTAACCTACATACAAGACATGGGAATCAGTAGTGGATCAAGTACTCATGAATAAGGAATCGTCATAGACAGGAGCAAAAAGATGCTTTAGACACCATGAATGATAGCAACATCCTTTATGGACCTGGGCATCGATGATTCAGTGTAAGATAAGCCGATAAAACGCGCTTATGAACGTTTTATTCCAAATTTTTTAGTGTTCAAAACTTTAAAGCGTTTTCCCCACAACTCATGTTTCCAAAGTCGGTGCTCCTCATAACTTCAAAACTACTGCACCTATCCTTTTGAAATTTTGAACACTATTTCTATACATAATTTACGAGGTAACGCTGGAGAGTTTTTTCAAATTTGTTAATACTTTTTTATTTTATAATAACAAATTTCCCCTTCATTAAAATGTGAAAATGTAATACATTTTTATTAGTTTTTATTAATTTAATTTTTTTATTTTTTTTTATTTATTTACTTTTATTAATTTGTATTTCGTTTTATTTATATTTATTTTTAAATATTTTTTATTTATATTTATTTTATATTTTTACCCTCCTTAAAATGGGGGAGATGAAGAGCTCCCCCTCTTTAAAATAATTTTAATTGATTTTATTAATTTTTATAGATTTTTAATAATTTTTATAAAGTTTTATTTATATTTATTTATTATTTATTTTTACAACACTCCTCATTCCTCCTCTCATTAAAATGTGAAAATGTAATAATTTTTATTAATCTCTATTAATTTTTATTTATTTATATTTATTTAGTTTTATTTACCTATTTTTATTTATTTTTATTTACTTTTATTAATTTGTATTTGATTTTATTTATAATTACTTTTTTAATTTGTATTTGATTTTATTTATATTTATTTTTAAATATTTTTTTATTTTATTTATTTTTACGACACTCCCCATTCCTCCTCCTAAAAATGTGAAAATCCGAAACCTTGAAATACGTCATTATTCACTTATTATGAGTAGCTATAATTTCCAAGTACCCCTTTAAAAAACCGAAAGTCTCTTACAAACTTTCACCTCCCGTTTCCCCCCCTTAATATTTAAAAATCCAAAAACCCTGAAACATGTCTATTTATTTAAGATGAGTAGATAAAATTTCAATTTTTAAGTTCCTACCTTTAAAAAAATCGATACAAACTTTTACTACCCCCATTTTCTCCCTAAAAATATGAAAATCCCAAACCTCGAAATACGTCATTATTTATTTGTAATGAGTATCTATAATTCAAATTTTCATTTTTCACTACCACTATGCAAAAAATCATGTCTGATCCCTTGCTTTGTTAAAAACAAAAGCAAATCTACGGGAACCGTACATTTTTCCGGAATAAAAAGTAGCTTATGTGCTATTGCAGACTAAAATCTATCTCTGTGCCTAATTTTATCCAGATCCGTTCAGCCATTCTGGGGTGATTGAGCAACAAACATCCATCCAAACTTTCGAAATTATACAGCAGTAAGATAAACTATATACTAACTTTTTGACTCATTCTATATAAAATGTGATTGTCCCTAATTGTGATAGTGAAACAGAGTGTATAATTTTTTGTAGAAACGACGAGGTCTTCTATGAATGTATGATTATGTATTGATGACTTGTGACAGAATATAATAATGTTCATTTATTTCAATTGATGCACAAAAAACGAACGTGAACTTAAAACAAAAGATTAATCATTTATTTTCAAATTGAAAGTGACATAAAATATGACATGAGAAATCAAAATGACAATGACAAATTTTAAGAACAACATATCACTGTTACTAACATAGAAAGTTTAAACACACCGGGTGGTCCATTTAAACATGATATTAATTTGAATATTCCAGTGCTAAAGTTAAAAAATAAAATTATATTTTCGGTAATTTATGAATTACCTTGTAACTAACAATAATATACGTCATATGTTATACTAAAAATATTGTAAATAATATCAGTAAAGCATTTAAAAAAATATCTATAATCCGAATATTTTGTTAAAAATATTGAGGCCTTTTTAAGAAATTGCTGATTATAATAAAACATTAAAAAATAAAATATCATTATCCATAAGAAAAGTGCGTTGTCCTTATCCAGTTTGACGAAATAATTTAAGATTTTTTGAAAATAAATTGTATACAAAATAATTATAAAATATTTTTAAAAATAAATTAAATATTTAAATATATTCAAGATTTATTTTAAAAACAAAAAATTCAATTCCAACTAAATGAAAGTATTTAATTTTTTTTTATGATGTTTTTATTCAGTTTCACATCTTTTGATTAAAACATATCAGAAATAATTTTTGTTTGATAAAAAACAAAGTTATATATAAAAAGAATCAAAACAGTTTAATTACATCTAAATAACATATTTGTGGATCTTTTTTCGAAACATAACATATTTTTTTAGGAAGGACATCTTTATTTAAAAGGTTTCATTATTCAAAGCCCAGATAAAAAAACGGTTGATCGTATAGTAAAAAAAAATTGAAGGAGTTTAAACCCAGAGGAAACATTCGTTAACCAAAAATAAAATAAAAGATTAAAGAAGAAGAACTTTATTTAATAAATATTTTTTTTTTTAATAAAGTTCTTCTAAATGATTATATATCATAAAATCAGTTTTTATCGTTTAACACGAAACATTTTAATACTTTTCTCACATCCAAGAAAATATTATTTACTTACCATCTTTTTTAAACGTTATTCCCATAATAGTACCAGGTGTATCAGTTTCTAATTCGGCATAAGCCATGGCAAGTGCTTTTTGTTTCTCATTTAAATGCTTCGGCACGGCTACTTTGAATGTTACATAATGATCGCCATGTCCGTAACCGTTGACCCTTTTCATCCCTTTACCGCTCAACCGAATTTTCGTATGAGAAGATGTGCCCGGCAAAACCTAAAAAAATGTCACTACTGAGATTTTTTCTTAAATTATTATGAATATTTTGTGATGAAACTAGTTTTCAATGCCTTTTTAGGAACACATTTTTTTTCTTGTCATTTTTACGAACAACAAAAAATTGCTTATCTCATAATTAATTTCCAAAAGTAACACTTTGAAAAATCTCGAACTTGAAGGACAATACCAATCAATACAAAAAATGAGAAAGAAAATTAAAGAATTAACAAAACTGAATCTAGAGAAAACTATAAAATAGGATAAAGAAGAAAATAAAATAGGATCAAGAAGGAAAAACGAGATATTATTATGAAAAATTAAAAAAATAAAAGAACAGACACAGGATGAAAGCGAAAATAGGTTATGTAAGAGTAAAAATAAGATTAAAATAAAAATAGAATAGAAACAGAAGGAATATGAAAGAAAAATTTAAGTGTTAAGTAAAAATAAAATGGGGATAAAAGTAATGTGAAGTAGAAATACTAGGAAAAATGTTAGATGAAGATGAATGTATGAAAATAATGAAGAATCAAAAGTTGTAAAGGAGAGAGTAAGGACAAAAATAAAAGAAAAGATATAAAATTTTGAAAGCGGGATGGAATTTTAAACTTTAAAAATGGCGAGAATATGGACATTGACGTTAGTTGCTAATGAGATAAATGTGAAAGAATGTAGCGAGTGAAAGGGGATAATTTTATAAAATTAAATTGTTTAGATATAAAGAGTGAACTAAAAATATTATTTTTTGAAAGTAAGTTTGAAGGGTGCAAGCGGAACGGATCAGTGTGTAGTGCAGTGACAGAAACATTCTCTGCCAGTTAATAAATTCGTCATGAATAGTCCGCCAACACAGACTATTTCATGTCAAATTTGGGGGAAGTTGTTATAATTCCATCATTGGACTGTTAGTGCCATGTCTTCGTTCTGTATCTTTGATGTCAGTTAATTATTTGGAATGGTCTTTGGCTATTTGATTATTGATTGTCAGACTGGAATTTTTAGAAATGTCAAGGTATAAAATGTATAAAGAATATTAAAAGATTATTAGAAATAAGTTAGGAAGTTGTATAGAAGTTGAATAAAGTTAAAAGCAGTATAAGAAGGTAAACGTTTTATTTGAATTAGAATGAAGAAAATAGATGTAAGCAGATTTGAGTAAGATTAAAAAGAGTTAGAGGAGACCAGGAAGGAAATAGAGGACAACAAGGCAGACAGCAGCAGGTAGGAGAGCAGGAAATATAGAAAAGGAGTTGAAACAGAAGACAGGAAGTATAGAAAAAGGAAGAGGAAAGGGAAGATTTTTATTTTTTTTATTTAAATTCAAAATTTATATTTGGAAATTAATTTGTATGGAATTATTGTAGGAAGCCATTGAAGCCACAACCCTAAGAGATCGGAGAAGATTGTAATAGATCTACCTAGTACAGGATGAAACCATTAAAATATATATAAAAAAAAACGAAATTGAAGCATTTTTAATATAAATTGGCATCCTCAAGAGATCAAAATGATAATTTATAGTTCAAAATGACAATTGGCAGTTTAGAATGACATTAACAGTTCAAAATGAAAATTTACATTTTAAAAACCTAGTTAATCATGTCGATTGATGCCTTACAAATACAGTTAAGAACTTAAACTGACAATTTACATTTCAAAATGATAATTTATAGTTCAAAATGACAATTGAAAGTTTAGAAAGACATTGACAGTTTAAAATGAAAATTGACATTTTAAATACCAAATCCTTAAAGCCTAGTTTAATCACGTAGATTGATGGCTTACAAAGACAGTTAAGAACTTAAACTGACAATTGACAGTTCAAAATGACAATTGACAGATCAAAATAAAAATTACGAACCTAAAAATCAAATCAACCTTAGTTTAATCGCGGCGATTGATGACTTCAAATGACAGTTGAGAAGTTAACTGACAGTTATTATTGATAGTTCAAAATGATAATTGATAGTTCAAAATGACAATTGATAGTTTATAATGACATTGACAATTTAAAATTGACATTTTAAAAACCAATTCATCAGCCTAGTTTAATAACGTCGATTGGTGGCTTACAAAGACAGTTAAGAATTTAAAATGACAATAGACAATTCAAAACAAAAACTGTGAGATCAAAATAAAAATTACGATTTACATCAAATCAATCTTAGTTTAATCACGTCGACTGATGGCGTACAAAGAAAATTAAGAGCTTAAACTAACAAATAACAGTTCAAAACGACAATTGACAACCAAAATAAAAATTACGATCCTAAAAATAAAATCAACCTTAGTTTAATCAAGTCAAGTTAATTGATGGTTTACAGTGACAGTTGAGAAGTTAAATTGACAGTTATTATTGATAGTTCAAAATGACAACTGACAGTTTAGAAAGATATTGACAGTTTAAAATAAAAAATAAACATTTTAAAAACAAAATTATTAAAGCATAGTTTAATCACTTCAACTGATGACTTACAAAGACAATTAGGAATTTAAACTGACAATTAACGGTTCAAAATGACAATTGACAGATCAAAATAAAAATTACGATACTAAAAATCAAATCAACCTTAGTTTAATCACGTCGATTGATGGCTTACAATGACAGTTGAGAAGTTAAACTAACCATTATTGACAGTTCAAAATGACAACTGACATTTTAGAAAGATATTGAGTTTAAAATGAAAATTGACATTTTAGAAACCAAATCATTAAAACCTAGTTTAATCAAGTAGCTTGATGGCTTACAACGACAATTAAGGACTTAAAATGACAAATAACAATTAAAAATGACAAATGAGTTTAAAATAAAAATTACGATTCCAAAAATCAAATCAACCTTAGTTTAATCACGTCGATTGAAGGATTACAATGACAGTTGACAAGTTAAACTGATAGTTATTATTGATAGTTCAAAATGACAAATGACAGTTTAGAAATAAATTAACAGTTTAAAATGAAAATTGACATTTTAGAAACCAAATCATCAAAACCTAGTTTAATCAAGTAGCTTGATGGCTTACAACGACAGTTAAGGACTTAAACTGACAAATAACAATTAAAAATGACAAATGAGTTTAAAATAAAAATTACGATTCCAAAAATCAAATCAACCTTAATTTAATCACGTCGATTGATAGCTCACAATGACATTTGAGAAATTAAACTGACAGTTATTAATGATAGTTCAAAATGGTAACTGACACTTTAGAAAGACATTGACAGTTTAAAATGAAAATTGACATTTTAGAAACCAAATCATCAAAATCTAGTTTAATCAAGTAGATTGATGGCTTACAACGACAGTTAAGGACTTAAACTGACAAATAACAGTTCAAAGTGACAAATGACAGTTTAAAGTAAAAATTACGATTCTTAAAATCAAATCAACCTTAGTTTAATCACGTCGATTTATGACTTACAATGACAGTTGGGAAGTTAAACTGACAGTTATTATTGCTAGTTCAAAATGACAACTGACAGTTTAGAAAGACATTGATAGTTTAAAATGAAAATTGACATTTTAGAAACCAAATCATCAAAACTAGTTTAATCACGTAGATTGATGGCTTACAACGACAGTTAAGGACTTAAACTGACAAATAACAGTTCAAAATGACAAATGACAGTTTAAAATAAAAATTGCGATTCTACAAATCACGTCGATTGATGGTTTAAAATGATAATTGACAGTTTAGAATGACATTGACAGTTTAAAATGAAAATTGACATTTTAGAAACTAAATCATAAAAGTCTAGTTTAATCACGCCGATTGATGACTTATAATGACAAATGACAGTTCAAAATAAAAATTGCCTTCAAACTTTTATTTTTTTATATAATATATAATTGAATATCGCTAAATGTAGATTTATGATTACTTAAAATGTATTTTTTGAAAATTTAATAAAAAAATTCTTAATCAACGTACCTGGATGGTGTGATCCTCATAGAGACCCTGAATTCGAATGGTTCCACCTAAAAGTGCTTGTGCTACCGAGATATCAGCCTCCGTATGCACATCTGGACCATCCCTTTTGAAATAATCTGATTTTTCTACACGGAAAGTTACGAAAAGTTCCTTATTACCTACAGACATTCTCACCGTTTGACCATCTTCGATTCCTAAAAAGAAAAAAGTCGAACTGTTAGAGGCGCTTCAGTCATTAGGCTTCTCAAGAGGAACAATGACCTTAGTGGAAATGTTTAATCTTTTAATTATCTGAACAAAAATTGATAAAAAGTAACAACCTTTTCGGTGAAACAATATCTTAAATTAGATATTATTCCTAATTTATAAAGTGATAATTCTGTAACTGTAAAAAGTATGTAAATCTGCAATTTTCCAAAATATGACAGATTTGGTTTTAGAGCATTAGTTATAAAAATTGACGTATTTTTTTATAATGATGTAATTATTATTATTTTCTCAAAACTAATTTGCACTTTGATCAATGTTCCATCGGAAAAACGAATGGTTTGGAGAATTTATTGTTTTAGTTTTTCATTTATTTCACTACTAGATTGTTTATACAGGGAAGTCATAACTTTTGCTTCCATCTGGGATGCAATGAACACCAAAGCCTTTCCTTATGGGAAACAAAAGAAAAAAGAAAAAAAAAGAAATAAGGAAAGAAAAAATGTTTGTAATTATGATACTTGCCAAATTTTGTGACAAACAGGTTAAAATCAGAAATAAAAGAAAATGTAAACCGCTAGTCTATACTCTTAAAAAATCTGATGTGTCCAACACATGACTTTCCTATCTAGTTATTATAGGCTTTTTCCGGTATATTTTGTACAACCTATTGCAGCATCTCTATAAATGTTTAGAGGATAAACTAAATATATACATTGTCCACATACATTTACCTCGAAACATTTTTCTATAGATATTCATTGAAAACGAAAATACTAAAAAATTTAAATTTAGCACTTTTCCATTACGGTCCATTTTATAAAAATCATGTATAAACAAAAATTATAGAGATCGATATCGCAAACAACTATTAGTTCAACAATTTTCATAAAAATCAGAATTTTGCACATTTTGTCAAATTTCTCGAATACGGACCATTTCAGGAAATTTTGACATAAAACAAAAATTATAGATAATATTAGAAGTAACTTTTATTTGAACAATTTTCTTCTCCAAACATAAATAACAGATATATTCCATAAAATATAAAAACGGCCTCGCATAAAGTACCCCCCTAGATGTTCCGACTTTGTCCAAAATCTAATCATTTCACGTCAGGCCGAAATAAAACTTAAGTTTAAAATTTAATGTTTTTTTCTTTATCCGTTTTTGAGTTTTATATCGAATACGGTCCATTTTAGAGAAATTATGTATAGAATAAAAATTATAGAGAATTATAATACAAATAACTTTTATTTAAACAATTTTTATAAAAAAATTTTTTTTTACATTTTGTCAAATTTCTCGAATACGAACGATTTTAGGAAAATTTTGTATAGAACAAAAATTATAGATAATTATATTAGAAATAACTTTTATTTGAAGAATTTTCTTCTCCAAACGTAAATAACAGATATAATCCATAAAATATAAAAATGACCACCTATAAAGTACCCCCCCCCCCCAGACGTTCCGACTCTGCCCAAAATCTAATTAGCTCATTGGACGCTGGAACAAAGCTTAAGTTTAAAATTTTGTGTTTTTCTGTGTATCGGTTCATGAGTTATGCGACACACACACAGACATCATCGCGAAAATAGTCAAAACGGATTCAGGGGACCTCAAAACGTAAAAATCCGTCGAAAACTCGAGGTCGAAAAAATCATGATTCCTATACTTTCCTTATATCTGTATACAGATAGGAAAGTAAAAATTGTAAAAAAAATCCTGTATCATCATAATTGTATCTTTTAAGGTACGTTTTATATACACTTTAGAATTTCAGGAGTAAAATATTTCTTTGTTATTCATTCACTTTTTGTATTGGGGCTGATTGTAGAGCAGATAAGGATAACAACACTACAGCTAAATTATGATTATAATTATCAAAAATATTTACATTTTAAATAAAAACTCATACACCAATATTTTAAAGCTTTCCAGTCAACCACTAAGAGAAAGAGATATCATTTTATCTACAAAACTGTTACTTATAAATCAATTTTAAACTGGTATGTATCTGATGACATTTTAATATAATTGGAAGTCATGGAAGAATTAAAAAGAGAGAGAGATAAACTTAACAGAAAATTATAAATACATACCAGCTGGTACTGGAATGGTAACCTTTCTCCTTTGTACTGTAGATCCTTTACCCTGGCACTCAGTACATTTGTGTTTAATGTACATCCTAGATCCTTGACAGTACCTGCAAATATTGTTTTTATAAAACAAACATTTCAAGAAGTAAGCAAAGCCTCTCAAATGTGGTCATCTTCAAGGAGACAATAAAACTTATGAGATACTGGGAAATATCCTAAAAGCTACAGAATCTGTAAGACATAGTAATATAATTGTTTACAGATTTTGGCTTACAGATCTTATAGTCTCAGAATCGACTCATTAATAATTATTCTGTATACATAACAAATGTTAACTGTTTATAAATATTTGTATGTAGTGGTGCAAGACTTAGTCAAATGACCCCCAATTAAGAGTATTTGGGAGTTTTATCGATAAACCTTCCTTGTTGGGTCTATTAAGTTTGAACTACTGCTTTCTCAGAGTGGAAGGAATGTAAGTACTTAGATATTTTGTAATTCATGATAGCGTGGTGAAATGCAGAAAAAAATGGTCTTTATTGGACACTCTTGTCCAAATACAATCAGTAATTATAAAAAGTTTCCAAACAACATTCAATCTGCTCTACTAAAAAGTTGACTAGGATGACATAGTGCAGTTTACACATATTAGGAGTGGTATTTACACCAAAATTATGCTAGAATAAAAACATATAATTGTATGTCTAGGAACAGATATTTGATTCTATTGACCCTTTGGGGTTGATAAACACCCTATTTGAACCTGCAAATCGACTTCTTACAGAGTCGGAAGGGTTAATGTAAACTGGGGTTATTGTAAACAGTATTAATTATATTTAAAATTTTCTCCCACCATTTTAAATTGGCTCCAATTCCTAACCTTTAACATGTACCGACAAGTAAACTGTAAAGCTTGAACAGTTACTTCATGTTCACTGTAGGGTATACTTGGAATTCTGCAAATATTTTGAAATTCGTTTTAACATTGACATGGACAAAATATTAATGTAATTTTTTTTAACAAGGTATTTGTTTAAGAATAGTTTTAGTTAAAAAAAAAATGTAACGTGTTCTTCAATTAATAAAGATTTTATTGTATGTTTGCCTTTACTCCAAGATATGTTTAGGATAAAAGTAAATAGGTATGTTTTTAGATGCCTAGAAACCTAATAATTAATGCTGTCAACGATGTTACTAATTGAAATAAAACTTTAAGTAAATTACTCAGAGGCATCCCTTAAGAATTTAGTTCTAACTCTCCCAAAAAAAAAAACTACTACTATCAAAATCATGATTGATACAACTGTTTCGAATAAGTAGTGATTCCAAGATTAAGGCAGCTAAAATATAGGAAAGTGTTAACAACATCATATGTTTTAAACAGATTAAAACAAGCACAACTATTGGTCCAGAACTTCACAGAAAAAAACAGTTAAACAAAAAAAAAACCAAATGGATCTAATGAATTTAGATAGGCAGGTGACTTTAGAAAAGTAAAAAAAGATAGCATGAAAAAAGTAAAAAAAGATAGCATGAAAAAACTAAAAATTACAGAGATAACAAAGGTGAAAGTTTATAGATTTTTCAAGAGATTAAGACCATTCATCTTTTAAAAATAGCGATTGAGAGAACGTCTGGGAAGAATCCTTCAGCAAGGACGGAAAAGAAGTAGATCTCACCAAAACCCCCATACAATAGATCTGAAAAGATGAAGGTGGCTCACAGTCCCAATTGAATTGAATTTAATCTAATACCCTCATATCTAAACTAAGAAATGATGATTTTGTATTCGTACAATATAAAAGAGGCTAGAGAAATATGGCTCTACATAAATATGTATGTAGGGATAGAACTAAAGACTATTGATGACAATAAAAAAAATTGCCATGAATAATATAGGTAATTTAACTAAAGGTAGCAGTAAGCAAAAATCTAAGATTTTGTTTGAATATATGTATTAATATTTTTAAATTATTTATGCACACAAATCCTCGCAAACCTAGATGGTAAAATTTAATAGTTAGCTATCCAAGTAAATTGAAACTGTTTGTTAGTTCAAGGGAGGGCACCTATAATAGCCACCCGTTATACTAGGTATGAACCATAAAGCATATCGAAGGTCACAGTACAGGATCTTGTGTAAGTTTTTATTTTGCATTTTAGTTATGTAGTCAATATGGACAGAACAACATTTGCTATCTACCCAAAATAATTTAAACTATTTAATTTGGACAATAATATATGGATGTTTATGCTCTAAGTAATAATCCCTGTGTATAAAATGGAAAAATTTATGAAAAACATTTTCATAATTTTTCTTAAAATATTGTAAAAAAATATACGAGGTACTGCACTGTGACCCTCGATATGTGAACATCTACACAGTAAGTTAACCAACTGGCGAATTGGCGCTGTTCATTAACTCCTTGGTCAACTCTATATTGGTCAAAATAAATAACTAAGAAAATGCTTAGATATACACATCTAAGCTAAAATGACGCTAAATAAAAAGTACCCATTGTAATATACTTTGTAAAATATGAAAAATAAAAGGGTTTAAATATGAATTTTGTATGGTTTTATTTACCATTTTACACCAAATTTTGTATCATATCATGGTTTATTTTAATAAATTATCAATTCGACTACACAATCACTACTACTACTACTACTAGAGGAAAAAGGCCAAATACAGTAAGTATAGAATTTAAAGTAAAACAAAATTGAGGTAGTATTAAAATATAAAATTTCATATTTAAACAAAAATCAAAGGGCTATGGGGGTGGAAGTACTTAAAAGGTTTCTAGCCTCCAATACCCTAGAAAGTTTAAAATAATAATGTGGTATATAATTATTTCAATTATTATATTTGCAAATGCCTATATAAAACTACAACAAATCTAAGTAGTTATTTTTTCTGATTTTCTGCACATATTAGGGCATCTCTTAGGAGGTCGATATACCTATTTGTTAAAATAACTGTTACAATATGTAATTTAATCTGTAAACCAGAGTTTGGAAAAAACATAAGAATTTAAAAAAATATAAGTAGATTTCTACTTCATAATATGTCAAAAAATATAAGCAAAACAAAAATAGTATTGTATTATATTCAATTACATTCTGAAACCAAACAAAAAAGTCAAAATAAATAGATGCCTTTTTAATTTTTTGATAAAATTTATTTTTATATAGGTACATTAATTTTTGTACCCTTTCTGCTGAGAACTGATTAGTTAAATTGTGAATTCTAAAAATCTAAATTGTAGAATTTTCACTTTCAAGTTTTTTTAAAATGGAAAAACTGTACCTGCCAACTTAGGATGCCACCTGACAATTTCTGAAAATTTAATAGCTGACAATTAGTCCCTAACTTCACCAGGGTATGATAAATATAAATTATACCTGCAAGTTGATCTCATTACAAATGGTCCGGTAGAAATGGTTTCCATCCCAGTGCCATTACAAAACTGACATTTGGAAGCTTGCGTGCCCGGTTCACATCTAGTACCTCTACATTTAGGGCAATTATCTACTACATTGATATTCACATCTTTATTGGTACCTCTAGCTGCTTGAGTGAAATTTACTTTAAGTACAATCTACAAGAGAAATTGTTAAACTGTCTCATTAACTGAAAAACATCACATACAACATCAATTACCTCTTGGGCTTCTCCAAATCCATAAGTAGATTCTGCAAAATCATCAAATGGATTACCACCACTGCCACTTTTGCCAAAAGCATCTCCAAAAATTTTTCTAAACAGTTCCTCGGGGTCTATGCTTGACTGATACTGCCACTGTTGACTAAAACCTTGTGGCCCATGTGCCCTACCACCTCCACCACCCATGCCAGCGCCCATTTGATCTGCAGTAGAGCCCCATGTATCATATTGTTTACGTTTAGAATCATCACCTAGTATCTAAAATATTTAATAGTTTAAATATTTAAATAATGTACAGTTTATTTCATGAAATACCTCATATGCTTCTGAAACTTCCTGAAATTTTTTAGAAGCTTCTGGATCGTTTTTGTTCACATCTGGATGATATTTTTTAGCTAATTTGTAATAAGCCTTTTTTATATCGGAATTTGATGAATTTCTACCTACACCTAAGACATCGTAATAATCTTTTCTTGCACTAACAGCTGAAGTTAAATGAAATGATCTCTTTGATAGAAGAGAATCTAAAATAAAATAAGGTTATGTACATATTTTTTGTATAAAAAAAATGTGAATATTACTGAATATCATTACTTGAGAAATATAGAAAGTCTTCTTATTAACATTTTAAGTTTATTAAACTTGTAGTGATTAATAAAATACAATTTGTTGTTAAATAGATCTACTTACTTGGGACTATATTATGGTTGCCTCTACTTCTTACAATTAAAGATGTTTTGCACTGAAAACAATGATGAAGAAACCTTCTTGAAATTTTGCTATTTATTTGTGAATTTGTGTAAATTATTATATGTTTTGTATTCAAAATTCCAAATAGATTTCTCGCACTAGCCATTTTTTAAATGTCAAAGAACATGAGGAATGTCATTATCATTTTAATGTCAATGTCAGATATGTCATTTAAATACTAGCATTGCTGCCAATCATCTAAAACTCACTTTTGCCAATATATCCAAAAATTATAAAGTTTTGTCGTTAGTAAATGGTCACGGTTTTGTTTCGACAAAAGGAGTAGAGATGATTAACTATTGATATTTCACAAAAATAAATATAAATGATAAAGCTATCAAGCGTTCCATTCGAGTAGATTACTAAATTATTTGTAGTTCACCTAATCAGTTTTAGATGTCGACACACGTCAATTACAGAAAACTCATACATTTTTTTAACTACATAGGTGGTGTCTAGGTGGCAGTCTAATTAACTTATCTGTATATAAACGGCAAAAAAGCATAAATTGACTAGGCTTATGGGATTTACTAAAAATCTAATTGGTTTTGGGAGGGAAGTAAATGAATATAGCGGTTCCATACGATATATGTTTTTATAGGAAGATATTTTAAAGTTGGAATCTCGTGGAGCCATCTATCAGTGTACATAGTAAGTAATAAATGCTGGTTCTTTATTTTTCTATATGCAGGATTTTTAAAATTACATGCAACAACACTACAAAAATGTTTCATATTTTTGTGTCAAAGAATTCAAACTGCTGATAGATTTTACTGATTTTATTATTGTAAAATTAAACAGGATGATTAATAAAGACTTGTTTTTTTATTTAAAGATGTACTTATTAAATATATAAAAATATGTAAGTAAGGTAATAGAGAAATATTGCAAGTTTACTTAAGGTCAATCACTATTAGTGCCGCTCTTATTTTGACATTTGAGCATGCGCAGATCAATATTCTAGGGAGTCGATTCTCGACTTTTAGGGAATTTTTGACATTTTTATGTACATCGAAAATTTTCCTTCATATAGGAAAGTGTCACAAATTCCTATAGGAAAAGGTTCCTACAAGTCGAGAATCGACCCCTAGAACTAACTTTAATAAAGATTGTGCCTGTCCTTAATTGTGGATGTTTAACACCCGTATTCACCATTGTCTTAATCAGAGAGTTAACTCTTAACAGTCTGTTAACGTTTTTCTTTGGTATTCACCAATGATGGTTAGGGATTAACACTCAATTAAATCCTCTGATAAGTTAACAGAGGGAATTCGGGCTAATAAACCTGCTAACAGACTGATAACACAGTGTTACGTCATTTGTCATCTTTGATGTTATTAAACTAACAATTTCTTGATAGGATGGAAAGAATTAATTTAGTTGATTTTAATAATTTATTGAGTTCATCTTCAGATAGTGACGATGAAATTAGACGGCCAAGAATTATGAAGCATCGAAATAATTTGATGAATGAATTGGATGACGTCGATTTTAAAAAAAGATTTAGGATGAAGAAAGATACTGTGGAGTCAATATCTAACATGTTGCATGGTTTGTTTGAACCAGTAGATAGGCTAAATAACCCAATTTCTAAGCTAAATCAAATTTTAATATGCCTACGCTTTTATGCAACAGGATCTTTTCAAATCAATATTGGGGACCATTTCAATGTGTCCCAATCAACCGTATCCAGAATAGTGCGAAAAGTTACCAGAGATATAGTACGTTTGCGTCCTAATTTTATTAAAATGCCTGAAACTGATGAAGAGAAGCGACGAACAATATTAGGCTTTTACCAAATTGCAAACTTCCCAGGGGTAATAGGTGCCGTAGACTGCACACACATAAAAATTAAGTCCCCTGGTGGAAACCAAGCTGAAGTCTTTAGAAACCGAAAAGGGTATTTCAGTATTAATGTTCAAGCTGTCTGCAACTCAAACTTAAAAATAACTGATATAGTTTCTCGTTGGCCTGGATCTGTCCACGATACTACCATATTCAATGATTCCAATATAAGGGCACGATTTGAAGGTGGAGAATTTGTCCCTTATTACCTTGTTGGAGATGGTGGTTATCCCTGTAGAACGTACCTGCTAACACCACTGGGAGAAATTCTAACAGTAGCTCAACAAAGGTATAATTTTTCTCAAATTCGAACAAGAAATCCAGTTGAACGTTTATTTGGGGTGCTCAAAAGGCGTTTTCCTTGCTTATCTGTAGGTATGAGTTTGTCAACCGAAGTAATATGTGAAGTGATTGTGGCCACTGCTGTGTTACACAACATTTGTCTTGAAGAGCAGGATGATATGGAAGATATAGTGGATGAAAATAATGATAACGAGGCAAATTATGTTGACGTTGTTCATCATTATAACAGAAATGAAGAAAATTATACAGTTAGGAATTCATTAATTAATACAATTTTTCAATAAAAAATTTATTTTATAAAATACAACTTTTCTTTTAATCACTACACAATATTCCTACATCCTAATCAACTAAATGAGCATAAAGACAAGATGAAACTAAAGACTAAAAAACATTTTTGACTAATAATAATAAAAGGACTCTATTTGTAGTAAACAAGAAAGAAGTACTTGGATAACCAAGTTCCCAGTCCAACACTAATACTGTTGAATATAAATAATGAATAAAAAACTTTATGAAACGAAAAAAAAAATATTTTTGGCAAACAACCATTTTGACATAAGTATATCACTTTACTCTGACACAAGATTATTGTATTCTTTTTTTTTTATTTCTAGTTCAAGCATTTCTCGTTGCTTAATAATTTCTTTTATTTCAGTTTCAATTCTCTTCCCTTCTAAATTTTCTTTTTCAGTTTCTGCTATCAATTCCAAAATGCTATATTTTTTCTGCAGGATTTCATACTTTTTTTTGTTAATGGAATCGGTTGTTTTCCAATGAGATGGTTCTTTTTTAGTCTTCTTCTGAATTCCTCCAGTCTTTGATGGCTCACGCTCACCATTTTCCTCCACTTCAATGGAGTTCACATTTGACTTACATACTTTCTTTTTTTTTGATAAAGGATCTTCGTTTTTTGGCATAATGTCAGTAAGTATATTCTTATTGTCTTCATAGTTTTCATACATAATAATAATATTTTCTGTATTCACATCAGTGTCATCTGGTTCTTTACTGGAGGATGGAATATTCAATGCTTCATTATTGGAGTCAAATTGATTATTTATATAAAAATAATTATCTTTTATTATATTTAAAACTTTATTGTCAAAATCCGTAATGGTTGGTGTGAAGGTACCTCCGCCAGTCTTTAATAATTCTACCTAAAATATATTTGGATTTATTAATCAAGAAACTTGAACTAGTAATTGACTTTACCTTGTCTTGTGCCTTGTGCTGTTTAGCAGTTTTCTTGAACTGCTCATAAGCACTTTTCAGTTGGACACCAGTTCTCAATCCGCTCGTAGATGTTGAATTATATTCACAAGCTAATTTTTCCCAGCATTCCAATTTCTTCTTATTAAATACAGCGTTTGTTTTTTTATTTTCAATAATATCAAAATATTTTTGAACAAGTGTAACTAGAACCTCCTTTTCATGTTCTGTAAAGTTGGCAGAACGTTTTCGTTGTTTGTCCATTTCAATTAAACAAATAAATCAGTAAACTTATAACTTTTGCACTAAAAATTATTAAATTCTTTTCTTTCGTTCTTAAAATTTACAGACAGATGACGGCAATAATTTAATAAATCAATAGTGGTGAAGATAGCCACTACAGATCAGTACCAACATAAATTCTGGTTACTTTCAGTTAACTGTCTGTTTACTAATATTGGAATGAAATTTTATGGTGAATAGCAAATGTTCTTATCACACTGTTAAATTTTAACTGTTTGTTAGTTATCAGTCTGTTAAGTCAAAAATGGTGAATCCGGCTGTAAGGACCGCAGTTAGTGGCGACTTTATAGTTTTCGGGTGCGCTCGCCGACATTTGTATCCGATCGAAGTTTTTTAATATTAAATATTTATATAATCGTCATCTAAACCTTCTAAAATTACAATTTCTAATGCCACTTCAATATTATGTACTATTTATAGACAACAAAAAAGATGAACTATAATTTAGTTTTTAAAATGAGGTTAGAAATAAGTATAAGGACAAGTCTTCTAATGTCAAAATTTCAGGTTTGCAATAAGTCTGAATTTATTTGACTCTAATTACGATGTCAGTATTAGTGGCTGGCGTTATAGAAATTTGCAATACTTATCTCGATCTCCATTGATTGCCATTGTGGTTTTTATAATTTTGACATATAAAGAATATTTAAAGTTTTATCACCATTACTACTCTTACTTTCAATTAAAATTTAATAAATGGTTAACTTTAATTAAGTTTACGGCAACTGGTCACAAATATACAAAATTAATTTTACATAAAATCAATTCTACGTCATTAAAACGTCAGACTACCTTCTTGTAAGACGTACTTTTGACGTCAACTCAAAACGTCAATTTGACGTCGTAATATAACGTCATCCGTATGTGACATAGAAGGTCATAATAACGTCATTTGGACGTCATTTTGGAAGTTATCCTGACGTCAGTGATGACCAAATAATGACGTACAAATGTCGTCAGCTGATTTTCTGGGCAAGTGCTCATGATTAACTTTATGTAACTAGTTACATACAGTTGAACATTAATATGGTTAAGGAAAATTCATTATGTCATACCTATAAAACAAAAAGAAAAAGCCTAAATGGTTGGGAGTTACTCAAGGAATTCGAGCATGACCCAACTGATCGAAAATAGCTCGCATGACAATAGGCATCTAATCGCCTGTCAAAGCGATAAAAGATGGCGGATGTAGGGCACACATTTGCTTATAATAATCACAGTGTAACTATATATTATTATCTAACTAGTTTAACTTTGAAAATGACCATTTTCTTATTTTTTGATAGTGGATTTAGTCAAAAATATTTATTGTTACTTCTTTTATTTAAAGACATTGGAATTAGAGTCTGGAAGTATAAGGCTAAAAAAGATTTAGCACAAAATAAGAACGTTTCTAAATTTATACAGTGCTTCTCAGTTCATTTTTGTAGATAAGATGAAAATTGAAATATTATTAAGAGTGTTAATGAGCGATAGATTCTTAAAATTGCTAATTATTGCACCATTTAATTATGCAATTAAATTGCATAGGTTTAATAAAGCACTTACATGCAAGAAACAATATCTATCCAAATCCTTATCCCAATGTAATTAATTTAATGATAAAATGTTATTTATTAAAGGATTTAACTGAGAGAGCTAAGGTATCTACAGGTTTGGGTACATGGGTTGCTTGGTAACGACACGATTCCATCAGCGAGTATAAGGGTTTGTAAGTATGACTGCAAACTGATAAGCTTCTCTAAGACCATTAAGAACACGTTCCAACACATTTTCAACTACTTGGTGTCAGTAATACCAATGGAAAATAAGAATTATATAGGTATAGGTAATGGTGAATTGTAATAAAATTTTAATTTTGTAGATTTTTCTCCTATTTGTATAAAATTATCGCCATTGCAAATTTTTGTCTTTTATCTAATTAAAAAATTATTATATCAAGGTAGATGGGGTAGAAAAATTAAATAAGTCTTCATATTTTGAGAACAAAATTATTCACATTTCTACACATATTAGATTTAAAGATTTTTGTGTAGTTTTGATTTCTAAAAGACATTTTGTAAGAGGAATAATTTTTTCTAAAAGCAATATTCTATTAGGTATATAATTTTTGCAATTACGGGCCTGTTGAAACCCGAGAGAACCTCAATTTTATTCCCCTCGGAGGAACGTTTTTTAAACTGTCAAATCTATTCAACTAATTTCAGTTCTGTGAAATTACAACGTATGGAAAATATAATAGTAAAATAAATAAATAAAAATAAATTAGACATCTCGAATAAACCATGTCTTAGGTACCTAGTAGTACCTACCAATCCTATTCATTACAAAATTTTATTAGAAACATTTTGTTCATGCGTACATACCTAATTTCATCTAAGCCAAATCACAGTTTATAGCTTAAAAGAATCAGTTCGCTCACTCTGCGTCGGCACTTTTGATCTCAATATTCCAGTTTATACATTGCGCAACTCGGATTTGTATCCCTGACGCATACATAATCAAATCATAATAGCCCAAGAGCCCACTGTAAATTTTTACCGCCATCTGATAATGAAATAAAATATACCCCAAAAGCTTGTAAAAACATTGTACTTTACCGAATGGCACCTGTGACAATCCCAATCCTGAGCAAAGTGTTTAAAAAAAAATATTTTTTATTAAAAAAATCACATAAGGCATTACAGCGCTAATTTTGTTTGCCTTTAAAGTTTTCCAGATAATAACATATTCAAATATATCTTGATATATATCGTTAACGGCAAACATTTTCTTCCTCTTAACATCGCACAAAAACATCTGCAAACGATTAGTAGGTAAAAATCATTAAAAATATGAATCAATTTTTGCTGATTTAATAATTTATTTGTATGCCTATTGTTGTAATTCATTTTTACAGGTTGTCATAGAAACGACAAAAAAACTACCATGATTATGATTTAAAAGAATTGTCTAACAAGAGTTTATAATTATTATTGAATATCTCTGCCAAAGTTAGGTAAAAATATTAATAATTCAGTTTTAAAAGCTAGGTTCACAATGAATTAGTATTGTAATTTTCAGAGAAAACACCATTATCGCTGTCATGTCTTTTTTGAATATAAAATAATTTTTTTTTAACCACTTTGCTCTGGATTACAGATTGGCACAGGTGCAATTTGGTAAAGTACAATGTTGTTACATGTCTTTGGAGCATATTTCATTTTGTTATCAGATGGCAGTCGTAATTTGCAGTGGGCTCTCTTACTATTACCAATTAAGCATTCCAACGACCTGTCAAACAATAGCTGTCAGTGAGAAGGTCTGGTATATCTAAGGGGGTAGATACCAATGACATATATAGTTTAAATAGACTGCTTATCCATACGTAAATAAAACGATGAAAAGCGGGTCGAACTGGGAGATGTTTTCTCTTTGTCTAGTGCATGCAATGTTTGTGTTTTGTCTCAATTTTGAGTGCTCACTGGTAAACAAAACTTTCACAGGACCGGTTTTAAAGAAAGTTTAGTCTAGTTGAGATTTTGTTCTCATTGTCATTACTCAGTCGGACATTTTGTTGAATTGTTTATTTTATTTAGTTTTAATTATACTTATGTTCTGTTTTTAATTATTTTTTTATTATTTGAGTATAAAAACTTGTTTCGTTTTTAAATTTAAATGGTGAATTGCTCTATAAAGGGTTGTAAGACCAGCTACAGAAATATAAAAACATTTCATTTTTCACGGAAGTATCAATACAAGTATGTACAAGGTAAATACGTTTATAATAATTTTATGAATTATAATTAATTATAATAATAATATTAATAATAAAGTATTTATTGTAAATACAATTACATAAATATTATTATATTCAAAGGCCCGAGTTAGAGCTATCTGGGCTTTACTAGTACATTTTAAAATTTAGATACAGAGAAGTATCGTATAATAAAAACTCAATATAAATAGAAGAAAAACGAACATAAGTACCAATACAGAGAGACAAACACTTTTATTATTTGATAGGTTCTTTCTATGTGAATTCTAGCTCTGGCAATTTTGGCATTAAGTAAAGCCTCTTGATGGCTGAACTGATTTTTTTTTATTTAGGAAAGGAGGCTGCATAATTTGTATACCTTCAGCTTCTGTTATGTTTCCAATAAGAAAACCTTTGTTAAACATTTTACTATCGAGAAATGATTCACACACTTCAAGTATTGAACTTTGTTAAAAAATGTCTATTTCTGAAGTTCTACTACCATATGCTTCACTTTTGTAAGTAATGAGACCAGTAGGTGACACTCCAGTCAATATTTTAATAGTATGCCTCTTTTTGTAGTCAGAGTAATTTTTTAGCCTACAACAAAGACATTTGGCTTGCTGTATTGGGATTTCGGTACAATCAAGTAGTACTCTTACTTACATAGAGGCACATATTTTAATATTTCTTGTTTTGAAGGCCGAATTATACCATACTAAGAACTTCTACCAGTTTTATTAAAAAATGTTAACAAATTTAATGATAAAAAGTTTCATTCACTCCAAATAAAATGGATAAGACATTATATCTTGCATATCAGTTTTTAACTTCATAAAAGTAAATATAACTTGATCCTTTACACACATAACTGATCTCCTTTTTCCTATTCTTTAGAAACAACGAATTTCACAATGGTGGCTAATAACTGGAAGGATTGCAATCCTATTAAAGTAGATAGTTCTTTAGCACTGACAATTCTGTTTGAAAACGGATCAACTAAATCACCACTTTTCACTTGTGTTGAACAACCGATCCCAATTTTCTGCTTTTAAACGAAGTTTTGTAAATTAAGCAAAGCTCTTCAGCAGCACACAAATCTTCATTATCTGCTTCAGTAGTAGATATATGTTCATTAACTGCAAAAACACATTAAACATAATAATAATTAACCAAACATTTTAAATTATGCATACATACATCCATTGACTGAAGAAGATAACTCAACACTTAACATTCTACTAGTACTGGCAACATATCATTATTTAAAGACAGTAGCTATAATTCTTGTTTTAGCTGGATTACTTTTCTTTTTATTAATAGTCGCTTTCTTTTTACCACTAATCTGAGCTAACTTACATCGACTAAGCTTAGTTGTCCGTTCTTTTTGTGATTGTAAGTCAGAATCTTTCTTTCCCCCTTACCGATGCTAAACGGATCTTGACGTCAACTAAGATTGCACTTTGTACCTAGTTCATTTTGCTATGATGTTGATCAGATTTCCACTGGTGTAATCTAATTATTATTCATCAAATCATTCACATTCACCGCCAAAATAATCCTTAATTGTCCAAAGGGAACAAATTTTAGAATGTGAAAAAGCTACTAACTTTTAGAAAAATCTTTAAAAAGTTCATTCAATTTTTGCATAATATCTGCTTTTATAATGCGAAATAAATTTTAAAAGAATAATCAAGTGTCCAAATAGTGCCACTATACAGTGGTCGTAATCTAAAGTTAATTATATACACATGAGTGTAAAATTGTTTATATCTATCTTCAAAATTGGTTAGATCTCTTAAAATGTTTTTTTAAAATATCTAACGCAAGTCCTGTCTTGAAATAAACATACAGATAATTTTTTTTTTAATTCAATTCCTACTTTGATGAAATATGAGTTTTAAACTCATTTGGGCCAGACCGATTCTGCCTGGTGAGCACTTGGCAAGCCAAGCAATATGACCCGCTTTTCGTCGTCTTGTTTATATATGGATGAGCAGTCTATTAATCTATATATGTCATTGGTAGATACATAGTCTTGCATCTTGAACGTGTTTTTTTATTCGAAATAATAGTCACAAAGCCTGCCAATTTATGAAAAAATGTATCTTATTTTTATTGTGTTTGGCATAAAATATTTAAATGTAATCCATTATTCATGATTTTACGTATTGTAAACAGAATATATCGTATGTCGCAACCCTTGGATATATCAAATCTTCCCACTGGCAGTTCATTTGTTTCGAATGCCTAATACAATATATGACAACCGCCTATATTCAAACAGCAGTCTTCTGCGCATCCTGAATTTGTATCCCTGGAGTGGATGTTATTTTGGAACATCCAATTAGTCCGAGTGAGCGAACTGATTCTTTTAAGCTATAAACTGTGGCCAAAGCAAAAAGTGTTTATTAGGTTTTTTATCAAGATGCCTTTGAAATTCTTTGCTTTTAAAAAATGGCTGCTTGTGTGGTGCGCGTGTGGTGTGTAATGACAGAAACATTTTTGTGAAATAACATCGTGATATATCTTCCGTTTGTGTTAGAAAAATGAAAAATCTACTTTCCAGGCATTTATTTGATATTTGAGGTAAGTTTTATTTTAAATATAGCTGTTAAAATTGAGTGATTTTCCGAATACCTATATAAAATAAATTGTCTTGTTTTGTTCGACAATGTATCTACCTATGTTATTTACAAACACGAATTTCAAAATATATTTAACAGATTAAATTGTTAAATAATATGAAAATTAATATAAAATTGCAGATTATACACGTAAAAGTTATAAATTTATTGTAAACATTTCAATCTTTTTTTTATAGAAGAGATACATCTATTTTGACGTAGTTATACACCGTTGCCAAGTATGTTGATATGTAAGAACATATCTGTATATTTAATTTTCAAATTCATAGTATAAATTCTTATCTATTTATATGTTTTCTTGATAATACATTTCAATTTGATTGGTTAAAACAACGTAATCTACAGTGTGTTCCAAAAAGTTGTATACAAATGGAAAGAAATTTATTTTACATTTTGCAAAAAAATTATTCACTATAAAAAGGTTTACATCATTTGAAAGTAAAAAATAAAAAACCTGACTAATAATAAAGAGTAAATATTTTTAAATTTTACTTATGGAAAATGAAAAATATGTTTTAAATCATTGCACTTGTTTTTAAATGATTTCAATTTAATTCATTCAGTAAATTATTTACAACCAATCCTAAATGTGTACATAGTTTTTACAGGGTTATTTCTTTATTGTTCTTTTATTATGTAATTCCTCCATTATTCAAACAAGTTTCGAAAAACAGTTACATGGATTTACAAATGGCTTATTTTAAAAATATTTTTCGACATACAGGGTGTTACGCGTTTGCCTGATAAATAAAAAGGAATATTTTTTAAATGGAATACCCTGCAATTTACCTATTTTAGTTTTAGAATGGCCTGGTATACAGCATTTTTAAAAATATCACAGGATTGCTAAGATCAGGGGGGAGGACTCCTATTCGCAAGACAGGGGTAGCGTTAAAACCATTATACCGAATACTGCTATAATAACGCAAAAATGCAGTATGTGTGAACAAATCTTAATTTGGCTAACAGTTTTTAATGCGAGTAATTTTTACTGTCAAAAATGAATGGCTCCGCGCATTTCTTCTCTTTTTTTTATATGGCCACGTCCGCCAGGTGGCGCTGAAATTTTATCACCGTTTTCTAACATGGGAGTTTTAAGAGTAAGTGTTCTGTGGCCAACATTATTAATTTTTTTTGTAAAATTAGCGACTTCTGCAGATCTTATACAAAATTATCATAATTTACAGTTCATCAAATTTCTAGAGGCTTTCGACGGCTAGACAGAGAAAGCACTACTGACAGACATCCCGACGGATTTACGCAATGAAAGTACACTCTGCGCATCAAGTATTTCACTATTTCATTCAGACGTAAATGTCAGATGAAAATTTCGCTAAAACATTTCTTTTATTTTCGTTTGTGTTTTTTGCTCATGACAGTTTAATATAACCTAAGTATGGAGTTTAATAGCAAATTAAGAGGCCGTGTGATTAACAGTCAATCTCGCGAAATAATAGCCAATGTTATAGAGTTTATGAGAAGAGAAGGAAACTTTAATTCACCTTCAATACCATTTAAAAATGTAAATGATCGTGTTGCTGCAGCCACAGGAGTATCTAAAAACACTGTCGTCCGCATTTCTGGAGAGAAAAAAAGAATCGATAATCGTGAGATATTGGAATTTTCATCACCAAGAAAAACCATTAAAAACCAAAAACAGTTAATGATATAGATGAAGCTGCACAAGAATCAAATTTTATTTTTTTATTATTAGATAGCTATTTTTGTTTCTGAGTTGTGTTCATTTACAGGCTCAATTTTTTTCCGTTTCTCCTTTTTGATTTTATATGGGGTTTCAAGTTGTTTTTGACTTATTTCGACGTAAATCACAACAACACACTTTTTTAATAAAGCAAACAAGTGTTAAGAGGTATATGTACGTGTAAACTACAATTACAAAAAATTGATATGAAACCCATGAAACCGCCAACAAAAATGTAAAGCTAGCTTCCGTACTAGAACATGGTGTCATTCGTCGAGATAATTTATCGTTTTGTTTAATAGATCAAGAAATGTAAATATTCCCCTGTTATTTTTTATAAAATTATAAGAGAAATAAATTTTTTTCTAAATAGTATAGTTTATTATTTTGTAGAAAAACAAAATTTCGAAAATTTTAGTAATGTTTCAGAAACAACCGTTATTAATAATAGGTACCATTTTCCTTAATAAGGTAGAAATAAAATATAAACTATTTCCACGATTTACAAAGGCCTACAAAAAAATTATAGGTATTTTCCGCTATCCTATAAAATTTATATTTTCTGACTCAATTTCAAAAGGTTGAAGGAATTCCAAAACACCTTTTATGGCATAATAATTATTTTCAATTCTACATACTATCTTTAGCTGCTTTTAAAAACGTTCTAAGAAAGTCCAATCAGACCAATTTAATCCCTAAACTATTCCACACTTTTAAAATTTAATTACCTAAAAATATTAAAAACTATTTAAAATAACTTGTTTAGCAAACTGTACAATAGCTATCTTAGTCACACGTAGCGCGTTCTCTGTCTGGGCGTCGAACACCTCTAGAAATTTGATGAACTGTAGTTAGCAATGATTTTAAAATTGTAGCTAACTAAAGGGTTAATTTTGTAAAGAGCGTATTGAAAAATGCCATAAATATGGTTAATTTTGCTTTAATTTATTCAATTTTTTTAAATGTAGCAGCCTATATACTATTTTTAAATTAAATTCGTTATGAATTTACCTATAAACGATAGCAACATGTTAGCCTATTATACATATACAGGGTGTCCCAACAGTGCGTGATTGATCGCTAGACTATTTTATTATTGAAGATTTTTAATAAAAAAAGTTGTACGAGCATATTTTAAAATTAAAGTGTCCAGAGAAACAACGATGAAGGTCACAAAATCTTGAAACAGAGATAGATATTCACAAATTTAAAAATTCGTGATAAGAAATGTCTCGTGATTATATACAGGGTGTAATAAAAAGATTTACAGTAAAGGATCCCGCACTTTCCTCTTGTAAAGTGGCGACTGATCAAATTTTTTGAAACATGATATTTTTACAATTTTGAGATCAAAAGATTTGGCTATGTGTAATTTTTATACAGTGTGAGTCATCCAACCAACCACCAAAAAATAATTATATTTTTAAATAATTAATATATAATGGATGATTATTAAGATTGGTACTTTACAAAAAGAAGTCTCCTTTTCTAAAGTTTTTTTTTCTTACACCTTAATTTATATTTTTTTCTTTTGCAGTTCTTGGGTTTTTAGGTGCTAGTTAGAAATGAAACTCGTGTATGTGTGGGTAAAGCTTTCGGCACTGATCAGTACCTTCTTCAGTAGTTTTTTATTTTCTTTTTTTATTATTTGTAAATTATTATATTTTTTTGGCATTAAAGCCTTGTTTTTTAAAACATCAAAACAGTTCTTTAGTACAAAGTTGGGGTGTGTCGTTAGAATGATTAAAATAAGTTTAAACTTCTTTTTTTTTATTATTATATATTTATTTCCACTATCCTTGTCATGTCCGTTGATATGGTGCTTTAATGTCCGTTTGCTATTAAGGGCAATGTTTAGTCTTTAGGCGATCAAAAGCGGTCTTATCTAGAGCTTCTCTGTGTTCTGTCGAGATTAGCAACTTCATATTATGTAATAAACGTGGCCTCTAGTTGTTACAACTCCAAATTGGTAATTATTTTATTTAAACCTGTACCTGTTATAGATTTCAAGGACACTATAGGTTTTTCTCTTCCATTATAAGCTTGAGCACTTCCTCTAAGAAAATCCAACGGACCTGCAAACCCAGAAAACATCATCGTACTTGAACCTTTACCTGTTATATATTACAAGGCCACTATGGGTTTTCCTTTTCTATTACAAGCTTCAGCACTTCCTTTGAGAAAATCCAACTGACCTCCAAACCAAATCAGAACAAACATGACCTGTCAAATCGATTTGAATACATGCATTCATGGCAGTCATTTTGGGCAACGCTTTGATGACGTTAATATTATTATTTACGTAATCGACCACTAACATCTCAAAAAAAAGGGTTATCGTAAATAAATTTGTACAGTTTTTCTGAGCCAGTCAAGAATGATCCCATTATTCTGCCTTGATATAGTCAGTGTTGCGTCTAAAATGTTTCCTATGTCCATTTGTAATGTTGCGCCATTTTCTACTAATTTTTCGGCAATATAAATTTTGAAAAGCAGTTATTGCAGTTCATACGCAGTCTACGCTTGTGTCTAATGCGCAAAACCCTTGTATTTCTTTAGTAACTATTGAGTAAGTTAATAACATTACATTAGGTAGTAGATGACATACTTAACTATAAAAAATGGATAAAAATAGATTTTATTAGAATATGGAGGTATGGGGGATAATTCATACCTGCCCCCCAAAATCAAGAATGGGAAATTATTTGGAAAAATACTACCAACCAAATAAAATTAGTAGTTTCCTATGATGGCATACCCCATTATATTTGTATTTATTTTCAAACTGTACTATTTATTAAGTAAAAAACGTTATAAAACAAAACTTAAAAATACCCAAAGAAGTTTACATGCAGATATCACATACAAATGTACCCAATTATTTTCAGCCATTTCTTAAAATTATGCCTAACTTGATATTCTTCGATGAGCTGGTAAACTAAGTTTTATATTGATTTGGTGGTCAGATCAGAAAACCTTGTCTCCATGTCGCAAATATGATTTGCTAGCTGATTTTCTATCATAGTACTAAACACTGACCTTCCTCCCAAATTCCCCTTCTCTCCCTCTTTATTTTTAGCTAATCTGCGCCAACTTTTGTAGTCGGGATATTAAACGTTTTTGCGGATAAAAGTCAGCCCATTTTTTCTTCCTTATATTCCTGAGAGCTTCCTCCATTGCTTGTTCATCCCACTTCTGCCTTTGCTTCTTAGTTAATGACATATTACATCATTCTGACAAAAAAAAAAACAGGTACTTTAAAGATAGTAAAATATTATTTCCTACGACAGCACACCATGCCATCATAGGAACCTGGTATGTATGCCATCATACTAAATCATCTGTATTTTACAAAAATACGTCTCAAATTTTTATAGGTAAACATAACCTAAAAAATATTTGCCTACTAATACAACACACTAAATGATATCACCCTAAACGATTCTAGCATTATAAAGTAGATATAGGGTGCAAATTAACTTATTATTTTACTTCGATACTTACCAAATTATCATTTAGCCCTTAAATTAAACAAAACACGTTAGAGAGGCATGAAATTAACTTAGCACTACTAAAATCAACTAAACATACACAAACATCACGCATAAATTGAATGGATCTAGAAATTTAGGTAGTATGCCATCATAGACATTATGCCACCATATAGGGCACTTTCCCCTATATAACCATAGGATTTTAAAATATACAGGGTAATCTAACAGTTTTATAATAACCTACAAAATAAAATAGTATACAAATAATTTTCCGATATTAGAGACAAGTTTTTATACACGGATTTTGGCAACATAAGAAGAGCTTGACAGGCAGAGATTCAGATTATGAGAAGCACAGTGAACATAAGTGGTGGCTGAGAATTTATCAGATACTATTTTTTTAACACCTTTTATATGGATAAACATTACTGCTGCACCATCATATCCTGGACAACAAAGATATTTTAAATTTATTCCAAGGAATTCTAATGACGTGAGAATACTTGAAGCTGATAAAGTACCAGTTGTTGTTGCTGTTACCTCAACAAACTGTAAGAAGTTTTCGCATACTTTCTCAGTTTTAGTGTAAACGTATCTTACGCACAAAGTTAGCTGCTCTTCATTTGAAATATCCGTCAATACAACAAAAGCCTTTGCCGCGTTAACCTCATTTAAAAGTTTCTTCACTAAAATATTATTACAATCTTCTAGAATGAGGTTCTGAATATCCCAGCTTCAACAGATCGTACCGGATGTTTCCAAATATTCTCTGAGAACTTGGTCACCTGTATCGATCCTAACTCTAAACAAATTTCTGAAGTTGCCTTCGTTTTGACTTAAAAAATTGTCAAATAATAGTTTTTATTATGGGCGTTAATTTAAGTCGATTTTTACGAGCTGTTTTGGAAGATGCTTTGTCTAAAATCTTATACATTGACGATTAATTTTTTTTTTTTTAAGTTATCAGCGCGAAGAACTGAAAACTTGTGATAGTTTGTTGAATTATAATATTCAAATTTCTTCAGTGCCTTTTTCCATGTTCGAAACGGTTCATTACATAAACTTCCTATGCTTTGACTATTACTTTGACCTGCAAATTGAGATGGAAACAGTACGCATTATTCTGCCGTCCTAACAAGAAAAGTCCTATCTGCAAATTTAGCAGTTTTTTCAATCTTTTTGCAATTGTCTACAATTTGTCTTAATACCAAAACTAAATGTCCTATTTGCATCGTACAGATACAAAACGTAAAAGAATTTCACAAAAGAAGATAACAAATATATGTCTGCCAAAAATAGTCAAAAACTCGATTATTTCTAAACAAAAAATGTTCAGATAAGACCTTTCTTGCTAGGACGGAAGCATTTGCAAAAGGCTTTATCAAGTTATTTTGAATAGGCAAGCCATGAAAATCTTTTTAGTCAAATATAATTGAATTTACGATTATGTTGTCCATGTTTTTCCAATGGAAATGTAAATGTCTTGTTAGGCACCCATATGTTTTATAATATTTCAGGCCCCAGACCATCCCCCTGGCTGGGCCACTGGTATCCCAGCAAATATTTTCTATAACATTAGTTATAACTCGACTTTGTTAAAGACGAATTAACTTATTGAGGTAATTATTACGTAAAATTGACTAGAAAAATATACCTCTAATGTAAATTTACCAAACGGTTTTAATTTATATTTAAATTTACGTAAATTATACCAAGAAATCTACCTTTTACACAAATCTGCTTAAAAGTAACTTTAACCATATCAACAAGGGAAAAACTACTAAAAAAAATAACCAATAATTACTTCAAAGTTAAATTTCCTTTGTAGTAAAATTAGGTGCCATATTTAGGTAATATCTACCTGTTTGGCAACTAAAAATCGTCTTTTAGTAGAATATCCAACTAGGTAGATTTTGGTTAAAATTTCTACGTAATTTTATGCCTCCATAGTAACCTATTTGGCCGCTTTTATTTACTCTCCTTTAAAGTAATATTAGGTCGAGATCGTAGCAAAATTCTACCTCTTTATCTACCTAATTTCAACCAAATAGTCGAATACTCATTTAGTTGACCTATAAGTCATCTTGAAGAAATATTTATTAACTTTGTTGTAGCAATTACCTGAAAAATCTACCACAAAGTAAATTCGACTAAAAACCACCAATTTAAAAAGAGTCATACATCACCTATTTGTAAAATTTATATTATTTAGGTTATTTTAACAATTAGGTTGTTTAGTTACTGTCTTCGTCATTATTCTTAAGAATTTCGGCCATTTTAAAAAAACCATTACAGTCGTAATCTTAATTTACGTGTGGTGTAGATAGAGCTTTAAATGAGTGCGAAAAATAATTAATAAAATGAGTTCGAAAAATAATAAATCATATTGTTATACTTCCGATTTTTATCGTAAAGTGAAACGTCTAAAATCTCAAGTGCAGAACAACGTGACCTAAATATGTTATATTTACCTATAGGTAAATTTTTTATAAAACCTATAAGTTATTATTTCTTTAAATAGGTAAAGTTAACTAATATGTCGTAAAATTGAAGTTAATTCAACTTAGTAAAAAGGTATTTGTAAAATACGTAGATTTCCTTAGTCATAATAACTTTTAGGTCGAATTCTCCCAATACGCCATATTTTCTTAACGTAATTGAAGTACGATTCCAAATTTTAAATTTTTAAAATGACCATAACTAGAACATACGAATGAAAATACCGAAAAATGAAACATTATTGATTTTCTAAAGTGATACACAACAAACGTAACATAGTTTTAGCTCATAATATTATTATTATTTTTTTACACGATCATATTTTTTTCTTATATTTTTTTAATTAGAGAGTATTTTGGAAGGGCATTGTTATTTTTCTAAGTAGAACTGTTAACATGCACGACAAAATTTTCTTCGCATTAATTTCAACAAGCGTGAACTGTATATTCACCGCAATTACATTACATATATTTTTGTCAACGACATTTATTTATTTTCAATCTTTCATGTGAATTAGGTATATGTTTTAGTTGTGTTGGTGACTTGTTACAATATTTCTACTTATATATAGATAAAAATACCAAATAAGTATAAACTTTCTCTTCCTACACATCTGCAAATATTTTGGTAGTTTCTACCTAAACTTAGTTAAATCAACGTCGAATTAACGTTATACTGACGTCAAATTTCCTTAGAAAGGTATTACTAACCAAACGTACTGGGCTACTACAATGTGGATTTAGATGTAATTCTACCTATTTTGGTAAATAAAACCAAATTTCGACGTCGTCTTATTCTCCACTTATGTCGAATCCACGTCGAGCCAACGTAAATTTTACTTCATTATGGTTAAATCTAATTTTGCGACCAAATTTATTATATATAATTTAGGTAGTATCGACGTCAAATTACACCAAAATGTTTGCTGGGATATATAATAACTCTTGAGTTATCCTCTTTCTAACAAAAAAAGAATCATAGAAATCGGACAACGTGGTAAAGAATTATCGCTAAAACTACCTAGATCTGGACCAAATTTATGTGAAACCACCCTTGACCCTCCTGCTGTTTTTTAGATAATAAAATTCATTTAAAAACAGGACACCACTAAAATCCTACATCTATTTTTACATTTGTTTACTTGCTAGTATTTTTTTGTAAAAGCCTTAATTACTAAGCCCCTGAAGGAAAATCGTAGTGAGAAATACGCTGGTATACAAGTATTCTTGAAGACTCCGTATTTATACAAAAACATATTTGAGAGTTAACAAAGTTTTATATAGTCACCAATTTTGATTAGTATACTTTACCCTATTGGATTTAACGTTCAGCGGCATATTTATAGGGGTGAAGCGAAGTAATATTGAAGAGAGGTAATTCCTCTTTATCAGTCCTAAGGGCGTTCCATTCATCCCCTTCGTTCCGGTAAATGAAGTTTTCGACCACAAAATATCGAGCGCTAACCACAAATCATGAAAAATAATATCGAATCAGTTATAAATCCGGCGAAAATCAGAACATTAATCGGCGAGAGGCGCTAGAAGCAGCAGGTCCTTTGCTGCATAGGGCTGGGCGGCGCATCTCGAATATATACCGACGCCGACGCAACAACTTGAAGCGCCGTCGTCGACCCACAAAAGCTGCGGACGAATATCATAGTGCGGTGAACTGAACCGAAGAGCAGACACGCTGTCCTGCTACTTACCGGCTACCCAAACGCACGTTCCGATTCGTACGAACAAAACGAAAATAACCCGCAGTACATCGACACGACTCGCGACTCTGTTTACTTCCGCGTATCCGGAATTCGACCGAACAAAACTTTTTTTAGTGAGTTAATAGTGACTTTGAATCGCCTCGGCATGATGTTGTGCTTCGATAAACGTTTATTTTCGAGATGACGAGGAATGGCCACGTTCGCCCTGTTAGTTTTTTCCGTGGCGCTGGCCCTCGCAGCTCCGGATTGGACAGACTGCCCTAGTCCGTGCCGTTGCACTTGGAGTTCCGGCAAAAAAACCGCGCTATGCAAAAAAGCCGGTTTCACAGGAATACCCGGTACTTTAGACGAAGGCATGCAGGTTCTAGACCTTTCGGGAAACTTGATTACCAAATTACCCAAAGCCGCATTTAAATCCGTCGGTCTAATTAATCTACAAAGAATATACTTATCACGCGCCGGGCTTACAGAAATTCATCGAGATTCGTTTAAGGATCTTATTATTCTAGTAGAAATAGATTTATCGGATAACGAGATAACTTCCTTGCATCCTGATACCTTTCATGGGAACGAAAGATTACGAATACTATACCTAAACGGCAATCCACTTAAACAACTTATTAAATCTCAATTTCCTACATTACCTCATCTCAGAACGTTAGAACTGGAGGGTTGCCACTTAGAAGTTATAAACAAAGAAGCCTTTATACATCTCACTGCTCTAGAAACTCTCAATTTAAAATATAATCAACTGCAAAATCTTTCCGAAGCTACATTCATGAATTTTGCTCATTTAAAAACCCTCGCCCTAGATGGAAATCCTTGGAGCTGCGACTGTAAATTGCGAGGATTCAGAGATTGGTTTTTAGCCAGTAAACTTCACTCAATTTCTTTAATATGCTCAGAACCTCCAACGTTAAGCGAAAGGCTATGGGAAGAAGTTCCTTCCGAAGAATTCGCGTGTCCACCCGAAGTCTTCGCATATCCTCAACAACAAGTACAAGCTGAAGCTGGAGGGAACGTAAGCTTCGGTTGTCATATCCTAGGCGATCCCGAACCTCAGGTTTCTTGGCTCTACGAAGGTAACCCGATCAATCACACCTGGTTGGTTGTAGAAGCGGAAGAAGGACTTTTGGACAAATGGGCCAATATAAGTATTTACAACGTAAGTGATACAGACGTTGGTAGATACACCTGCGTGGCGAAAAACATTTTAGACTCGAACTCTGTAAATGTAAGTTTAGTGCTTCCGGAAGTGGTTACAGCGACGACTCTGAGTAAATCAGACACCAAAATCGTGTGGTGGGGTTTAGTGATAGTGACGATAACGGTGGGATTTTCCGCTGTAATAACAGTGATAGCAGTGTGTTGTGTTAGGAACAGAAACTCTGGACAAAGGAGACATTTAAAATCTAGCGTCAGCTTTACCGACCAAGAAAAAAAGCTGCTTGATGTTAGTATAGCTACAACGACTGATCGCGGCACTGAAAGTTGCGAGGCACTAGGTCCTGAGCAATTAAATTTGATGGATCCTCCAGTGCATATTACGATAGAAAGGGAGCCACCGTTACCTCCTTTAGCGGTGTATCCTCCACCTCCTGAATTTTCTAGCAGCACTCTTCCTGCTGGAGCTTACGGGAATATTTTTATTTCGGTTTCAGTGAGTAGAGATCCTTCTGTAGATGTTTCTAGGTGTCCAGATCTGTTGGATCTACCCCATAGGCCGAAGCCCATCTACCATGGTATGGCCACGTTACCGAGGAGGCCGTACGCCATACCACATTACGACAACATGGGACCTAGAGTGACGGCAGGTGGAAGTTCTACGTTGTCGCTTCCTGATGCTTCGGCTGGCATTGTAACCGCACCTGTAGTGACTGAGTTGCTCCCTCCCCCGCCGCCCCAATGCGTTCCGCTCACCCCGGAGTTCGTCTCTCTCTAACCTCCCTGTGGTTAAATCTTCAATTAGTGCCTTTGCTCACATCAATATGTTAATTTGTAACTCTATATTTATCAGCAGGATGTTGTCACTAAGGTAATTAATTATGTTGAATTATTAATTTTTTAAAAATGTGAAAACGTAATAGCATTTATGTCAATTAAATTAATGTACTTGTATTATAAATGTCTCGATCAAATAAATATGCCATTTTCTCAGCAAACATGGCCGTATCTGTGACGTAGTTTCACTTCATTACTAACTCTAATCTATTATTTAAAAAAAAAAAAAGATTATTCGTTTTAAAACCAAACTACTTAATACGGGGTTGTTTAATTTAGAATAGGACATAGATGAACTGGAAGGTCTCTGATTAAAAATAAGATGTTTAAACACGTTTAGGTTAAATGATACTCGTTTCCGAAATACAGGGGTTAGTGTTGAAAATTCAATAATTATTAATGGAAATAATTTTTTTATTATTTAGTACAATTTTGCTATATTTAGCAAATGTTTTTTGTGTCTTAAGATACACCTACTAACAATTAAACTTTTCCAGTAGCGTAGGGTATGGGTAAGTAATGCCTTCGTACCTTTTAAATTTTACTACTTTGGACTATAATTTTAAAATTTTTAATTTTTTTAAATAAATCATTTTTAAGAACTTATACAGTGAGATATGCACTCTCTAACATGGATAATATTTATTTTCATTTATTTTAAACATTTTAAACTTTGCATTTTTTAATAAATTTCCTACAAGAGTTTATGATTTATTTAAAAAAATATAGTCTGATTAAGTTTAAAGACATACCATACGCCACTGGAAACGTGTTTTTACTTATATTTTTGCTGATAGATGTATCTTATGATATCAAAAACGTTTACAGAATTAAAAAAAATTATATTGGGTAATACAAAAAATGGAGCCATTAATTATTATTGAATTTTCAACTTTTGGAAAAGAATAACATTTTACCCAACCATCTTTCGTTTAATTGTCTTATTTTTCATCAGAAAATATTTTGTTTTATATCCTATTCTTAATGGGACATCCTGTATACAAATAAATAGTATTTTTAACAAACTGATAATATACTTCTAAAGGAACTAAACTAAATTCATTTAAAAATTTGCAAAATGGTGCAAAATTATTATTTTAGACAGGGCTGTACCCAGCCCCGTGTTTCAGGGGCTAACTAAAGTCTTGGGTAGCTAAAAATTTGTTTCTTCATTATAGTATAGAAATATTAATAAAAACATACGAGGAGATTAAAAAAAACACGCAATCGCAATCGGATATTTATTTAGAAAAACATTTTGATTAAAAAAATAAACTCTTTCAAAAGATAACTAATTAAACATCTTTTCCAATGAATTTTTATCGTAGAGACTGATTAAGGATTGAGCTATAGTACAGTTAAAGCGGTAACAAATAGACCTAGAAGATAATTAACACTATTTTTCGAACGCTAAATAGTTACGGTCAGCTAGTCTTGGATACAACATTGATTTCCGCTGAGGTCTATCAATTCCAGTACAAGTACAGGCGAAAGTATGGCAAGTCGTTAGAAATTCATAAAAATCTTTAAAAGTAGTTTTTAGCTAAAAAAATACCATAGAAAATATTGAGATCCTCTACAGCATTCTCGTTTGTCTATTGATGCGTATATTTCTTAGCGGCACTAGGTAATTAAATGACTAGTTAGGCCAGTGATTGATATTTTTTAATTTATAATATTCCCCCTAAATGTAAGCTTAAATTAAATCATTGTTTATGTTAAATATACGTTTTAACTCTACTTATAATATGTCAACAAAATCTGCTTCGATAACGAGACTCATAAGTACAAAATTTTCCAAAATTTTGCTGGGTTTTTATTTATTTGGATGGATTTTCTGAATCATTAATTGAATATTTCACACCTCTACTTTTCAACTAATAAGATGCCTTAATTTTGACTAGTTACCATGGCAACTAAAAACAGTTCCGGAAATTTTTTCGAGGCGCCTCGATATTTAAGTGGAAATTTTTTGACAGTTGAAAAGGTAAACATATGATCTACAACCATTAAATAATATAGATATACCTGTGAATAATGAAAAATATCTATACGAATTAACATTATTATTTATTATTCGCTATGAACGCTATAAACAGAAAACAAAAATTTGTTTATTATGCATAGACAATTTATGTTTCAAAAAACGTAAGATTTAAATTTTGCTTGAATTCTGACACATCCTCTCTTCTTAATGGTGAATAGGAAGGTGACGAATTAATTAGATGTCTGTGTTTTAAGACATATATGTATTATTTTTAAACAATTTTGTTCAAATCTCTTTTAGGCAAAAGGCCATATTATTTACTTGAATTTTTCTGCAGATTTTCTTGTATTTTCGTAAACAAACCATTCGACTCTAACGCTTCCTCTTAACCTACTAGATGATTCAGAACATATAGAAGAGTACAAAAATATTTTAAATTCTTATGGCCACATTTCTTACATTAATCAAACCACAAGACCTGCAAGCAAAACCTGTCTAGATAATTTTTTCATAAAAAATATCGACAGTTGTGTTACCAATATTAAATCATTTATTTTTGAAAGTGACATTACATATCACTTTCCAATTATAGAAGCCTTTACCTCAAAATCCAAAGAAAATAACGAGAAATCAAACAGTCAATATTATAAAAGTTTCATGAATTATAAAAACTTAAAAAAGGTCTTAAGAAACGAAAGCTGGTCAACAATATGTCAATCAAATGATGTTCATTTGGCCACTGAAACATTTATTAAAGAAATAATAAGAAAAAATATATACAACAGAATACAACAACTGTAAAATTGAAGAACAATGAACGTGAAATAAGAAAATCCTGGATTACAATAGGTATATTAAAATCTATAAACGGCAAGAATGGTATATTTTCACAAATAAAACAAAATCCAAATAATTTAGCACTGAAATCTATTTACAATAATTATAAAAATTAAATAACAAATCTAGTTAAAATATCTAAAAAAAATTAAATTAATACAATAATAAATAAAAACATAATATCATCAGCTTCTTTATGGAAATGTGTTAATACATTATACGACAAAGAAATACCTAAAACAAAAATTGATACTGTACAAGGGGAGAACAGGGAAAAAATAACAGATCCATTGAAAATTACAAATATCTTTAATAACTACTATAGTGACCTTGGTGAAAAATACACAAATAAAATCAAAGTTCCTCAAAATTATGGGGAAGATATAAACAGGGTGGAAAGTACTATATATCTTGTAGATACCAATGAGAATGTAGTAAAACAAATTATTAAATATTTAAAATCAAACAAATCTTCAGGTTGGGATAGTATTAGGGCAGAAACAATAAAAGAAATAAATGAAGACATTGATCGACCACTTACCCATCTCATTAGTCAAAGTTTTCTGGAACAGGAATATCCAATCTGTTTAAAAATAGGTATAATAAAACCTCTTTTTAGGAATGGAAACAAAAGCAAAATAGAAAATTATAGACCTGTCTCTTTACTCTCTGTGTTTTCCAAAATTTATAACAAAATTATTAAATTAAGACTACTAAAGTTCCTCAATAGGCATGAAGTGTTATCACCACATCAATATAGTTTTAGGGAAAAGTTCAAATATTCTCGTTTAGATTTTTTTACGGAGAGAAGAAATTTTACTAAGGATGTCATGTCCTTCGACTCGGTCATTGGCCTCCTCTCCTCACTAATTCAATTTATTTAAATGCTTGAGGGCCTCTAGAAAGAATCTGGTCCGTGAAAAATGCAAAATTCACGTACAGTTTTTTTTACGGAGTCGATTAAATTTTACTAAGGATTCCATGTCCTTCGACTTGATCCTTGGCCTCCTCTCCTCTCGAATTTGATTTATTTAAGTTCTTAAGGGCCTCTAGAAAAAATCTGGACCGTGAAAAGTCCAAATATTTACGTTCAGATTTATTTACGGAGTCGATCAAATTTTACTCCACTGCTTTCTTGCTGGCCAATGTGTGCCTAGGCCACTAGCTTCAGTGTCGCGGGAAAATCCACGGAAGATGCAATATATTCACTTACATCTATTATTTATAAAGCAATTGACTCCAAAACGCCAACTCTTTGCGTATTTCTTGACCTCTCAAAAGTCTTTGACACGGTGTGCCATAAAAAATTGTTAAAGAAACTGGAGCAATATGGGATTAGGTAATTGCATATAATTTGTTGGAAATTTACATGATTAACAGAGTGCAATATGTAAGTATTGATGGGAAGAGTAGTGGCCCAAGAACGGTTTCGTTTGAAGTGCCACAGGGAACTGTTTTTGGGCCAGTGCTATTCACACTCTACATAAATAGTTTAATGTCTCAAAAAACTCAGGGAAATATTATGAGCTTTGCCGATGACACCGCTATTATGTATCAGGCAGACACATAGGCAGAAATAAAAAATAAAGCTAAAATGAATTTGAAAAAAATTAAGTCATGGTTTGAACTTAATAAATTAACGCTTAATCCAAAAAAATCACATTACTTACCCTTTACCTCATATGCCTCCAACCTATCTAATCTTGGATCGCTAAATGTGGATGACATCCAAATCCCCAAAGCTATTTCCATTAAATATCTAGGCATTACAATAGACAAGCATCTAAAATGGGATCTGCAAATAAAAATTATTATTAATAAACTCAGGGGTTTATTATCAAAATTTAAATATTTAAAAAAGTGCCTGAGCATAGAAAGTTTAAGAACACTCTATTTCTCGTTGGTACAAACTCACCTGACATATGGAATCCTGGGCTGGGGAGGAGTCGGAGAGTCTCACTTTCAAAATCTAAATTCAATCATAAAATGGTACATAAAAATTATTTATTCCAGAAAAAGGACGTTCTTAAGTAACTTACTTTTCAAGAAAAGTAAACTTTTAGATATTTCTCAGCTATACCGCTTTAAAATATTAGTCAGCATATTTACAAAAAAAATAAATAAAAGAACTCACCCTTACCCAACACGAGCATATCATATCACTACAAACATGTCGTCAAAGACAATAGGTCAAAGAAATACAGATTACTTCAGTTCTAGACTATATAATCTAGTTCCTAATGAAATCAAAAACATTACCAAATTATCAAGGTACAAGATAGAAATTAAAAATTGGATACAACTAACTACTAGAGATACCTTAAATGATCTTATAAATCTAAAATATTTAAAATAAAAATAATAACTCAAATATAATTTAGTTCTGATAAAACAATATTGACACTTTACCCTAATTTAAAATTTTTTACGGTAATGTCTTAATTAAAATGAAATAGTCACGCACAAGTATTACAATCTAATTGTTAATACTTCAGTGACTTAATTATGTTTGTTCTCTATTTATTTAATAAATATTGAATTGATGTAACTCGTAATAATAGTTTGTTATATATTTGTGATTTTGTCATATATCTATTATTCTTATTGTATTGTATTATATTAATATTTTGAATAAACTTTTTATTATTATTATAATAAGCAAAATAATAACGAAATACATTTAATTATTATATGTTTTTAATAATATTAAAAACACAATTATTATAAATGTTTGTGGACTGGCTTAATTTGGTGGTTTGAATCTGGGTACTTTTTGTTTTATTTTGCATTGTGCTCTGATCATGATTAAACTTGCAAGAACTTGATAAAGTTCTCCTTATGGATTCAATCATCTGATGATGATGTTCAACTTTCACTTGTAAATAAGGTTTGATTGGCTATTACTGTGTCCAGTAATTTTAATGAGCTGTTGTTTACCAACTCCTTCCTTGGCCAAATTCGAAACATCTGTTGCTCTTACAGAATGATTGGTTATTTTAACTTTTATGGTATCAATTTCTATATCAGAGGCTGCTAATTTAAATCATGAAGATACAATGTTCTTACCAACTGGGATATTCTTGTACCATCCTTTTGAATTGGGTTGACTCCAGTATAGGTTTGGTGTTAAGAATAATGTATCGGTCTGAATAAGAATTCCCATTTTTTCCATCAACTTCTTAAACAAACGAACCGGACACATTTTTGGATTGTCGAAATTTCTAATCAACCATTTACTACCCGATAGTTTTTTAGACACCTTGTGTGGTTTTAGAGAATATTGGATTAAATTCTATCCGACTTTGTGGGTTTCCTAAATTATTAATTTCTTCTTTGAAGTCTTGAATACCCGCAGATTATCTTTCCCCTCCTCTCCATGCCAACTCATGTGAAACTATGTAAAAAAAATTACGCTGCAATTGATTTGGAGTATTTTCATCCCACATTTCAATATTTTTTTTTTGTATTCGTCACTGGTTAAGGCTGAAGCACTCACTTTTATTTTTAATGGGTATCTCTATAATGTTTTGCACTTAGCATCGCGTGCTGCTCTGGCGGTCGCAAATTACACATCAGAAAACGGATTATTATTTTATATTTTTCATAATAAATTTCTTGTAACTGCTTAGCAGTAGAGTTCCACATCACTTTGATCACACTTTTCTTATATTCTTCAAACATTTTCTTTTTGATACCTCCAGTAGCAGCCAGCTGTATAAACTCATATACTCTTGATTTTGATTTTTAGATGTTATCTGATGTTATATTTTGAATTTTGTCTAATTACTTGTTGACTTTCTTAATCAAATCGCGACATTCTGATATACACTTATTAAACTCAACGTACAGACGATTTAAACCAGTAATTATTAAACTTTGTGACAGAACTGGATGAACAAAAATGAACATAATATGTCAAAAATAAGAATACTCTGGCCAACTTGACCAGCAATGAAATTAATTTAAAATGTCAGGTTGGAATAATAATTTTTTTTAAAATTATGGTGTGAAATGGTGTAAAAGTTTCTTACCGAATATCACGCAAGCTTAAATTATTCCTGGAAATTTTTTGAGCTCTTGTGATATTATATGTGAACATTTTTTAAAAACTATCAGTTTAAGGACCTATATTATTAAAACAAACAATAAAATAATGATTAAAAACGAACAAAGTTTAAAGTATTAAATATGAGCAAGTTGATGCTCCTGTATAATATCGTCTATATATAAAAAATTACTTCTGATCCTCCCAGGCGTTTCAGCTAATCCCAATCCTTAATTTACCATTTATTTTTAATTAACTGTTAATAACAAAGTTTTTTAATATTTTTTTTGTTGTTTTCATATTTTCTGCCTTAAACTAACAACTTTGCAGAATTAAAAAAAAAATCCTTAGTATTGGAACGAAACATTTTATGCTTAAATCAATATTAAAAAAATATACAGGATGAGTCATTTAAACTGTCTCAATGAAACGTAACATCCTGTAAATATCGAAATATTTTACAAATGTGTAAAAAAGGTGACCTTTTAACTTTTTTTTTTATTTAACAATTTAATGTCGCATCCACCCTAAGGTTATTAGCGACAGGATACATACAATGAAAACATTATAAATATAAATACAGCAGTTTAGATTTACAGAGTTTGTGTTATATTTTGTTGATAAGGTTTGCGTCTTTTAGGTATTTGAACAAGTTCGTTATGTGGGAGTCTTCACCTAGTAATGTTCTTATGTTTTCAGGAAGGTTATAAGCATGCCTGGAGTTAGTGTATTTAGTACACTCTATGAGTATGTGCTGTACTGTAAGGGGTCTTTTAACTTTTCTATAAAATATTTTCTTATTTTTCTTATATTAAGAGAAATATTTGACTTCCTTGCACTAATAGGTCACCCTGTATATCAATATTAATTTATATATTTAAATCATACGAAATATTTGTTAAAAATAAAATTTTTTACTTTCGTATTACAGAATTTTATTTGAAAATGTTATTTTACTATATAATTAATTTTATTTATTTTATTTTTGAATTTTTTAAAAATTAACCACATTATTGTATATCTTAGGCAAAATAAAATTAATTTGAGCATTGTTAAACAAACATCAAATACTACTTTGTATATTTTATTAACCTTTGTTTGTTCAACTAGACAAGGCTAAATTAACCTAAATAGAAACAGAAAAATTTACAATTCGAAGAATTTAATAAATAATTTTAAATCAATTTTATTACTCAAATATTTTCACATATAAATAAATAAATTGTTTCACTGGCGTCAGTTAATAAAAACAAAATATATAACATAAAAATTCACTACAACAAAATATTTTGATTTCATTTTAAATCGTTGAGTTGTTATCAAAGATGTAAATACCAAAATATTTTTCTTTAAAAGGCTAATATGTTAAATATTTTAACATTAATTAAAGTTATCTGTATTAACTTCAATAAGTTTTGATAATAAAACTCTATAATATATATTTTTTTAATTTATCAATATCCAAGAATAAAATATCTCTTGCTGCTCGTGTTTCCTAATTGTCCTAATCAGATCAGTAGGAAGGGGGGTGCCAATGGGAGCTAAGTTCCTTCTAAAGCCCTTCTAGAAAATTTGTCAATATTTATAAACATAAAACATTGGTCCAAGCTCTGAACTAACATAACAACTTTTTTCTACGAACTCTTACAAAAAGACATCTTTCGCCACAGAATCCTTTACGCGAAAACTTGATTTCCGTCACTAGTGAGAAAAAATCCCATAACGTTTACTTTCGTCTCTAGTGACGAAAGTAAGTTGTTACATATTTTCATATATCAGTCGCCTCGTATAATATTTTGGCAGCTTATAATTATTAATAATGAAATAAAAAGATGCTCATTAAAATCTATATGCGTTTTTACCTAAACTTTAATGAATTAAAGATAAAATAAAAATGTATAAAAATAGTGCAAATTAAACCAATCTACATCTAGTTTCCTGGTTTTCATTTGTTTATTTGAAGTTTCATCACTTTTGAGAACTGTCAGTTTCAGTTCGTCCTAAATTTAGCACATTTTCATGATGTCTGAGTCAGAAAGCGATTGTACTCCCCCAGAAATTATTTTTAAAGCTGAAGAAACCTCTTCAGACTTATTACCGACCAAATCAAAAAAGAGATATGAAGAAATTTATATCAAATTTTTGGACTGGAGAGAAAAAAATAAAGTGAAATCATTTTCGGAAACTGTACTACTAGCATACTTTGGAGAAATATGTTCAAATTTTAAACCGTCGACGTTATGGTCCATTTATTCGATGCTAAGAACTACACTCTCTGTTAAAAATGATGTCGATATTAGTAAATATCCAAAGTTACGTTCGCTTTTGAAAAGAAAACCTGATGGTTTTAAAAGCCAAAAATCCAAAATTATTTCGCCTGAAGACATAAAGACTTTCCTAAAGAATACACCTGACTATAAATATTTAATAACAAAGGTAACGGAATTATTATTTTTATTTTAACAAATACTTAATACAAAACTACTAATATTTGTAGGTAGCATTAGTTTTTGGATTATCTGGCGCTTGTCGTTGCCACGAACTAAAAGATTTAACAATAAGCGATGTAAAGGATACTGGAAGTATTCTGTTAGTTAAAATCCGTAATACAAAAACAAAAGTTCCGCGTTCTTTTCATATTTCTGGACCCTTTTATGATATTTCTAAAAAATATATGAGCCTACGTCCCACAAACATGGATCAAATTAATTCAAGATTCTTTATTAACTATCAGAATGGAAAGTGTAGCAGACAGCAAGATTACACTGGGCACTGTTTCCGCAGAACATCCGCAACTCTATTAGTGGATGCAAGAGGTGACTTGCTTCTGTTAAAAAAGCACGGTGGTTGGAAATCTAGTAGTGTTGCGGAAGGATATGTTGATGAATCCACGAACAGTAAAAACCAAATACAAACCAAAATTTTACAATCTGTACAAAGTAAGGAAACTACTAGTTCATCCGATTATGGCGCATCATCATCTGAAATGACATTTAACAGTAGAACAAATATGTCGGCATCTACCTCAATAAATAAAAAGCTTGAGTGTGATACCCCCATAACTTTTGTTCAAATATAACAATAAATCAATATTTAAATAATAAATAATATTTCTGAAATATTTAATTGTTGGTTAATTTTTTTTTCATTTTAGTAGGTACCTACATGACATAATAGAGTTCGTAGAAAAAATATAGTGGTTTACTCGTCGAAAATCATTTTTCGTCACTCGTGGAACAACACAGAGATAGGCACAAAAATTGCTTGAAATATTTCCTTTAAAAAGTTTTTTGGATAAAAGGGGACTAAGTTATAGCCGCTAAAATTAAGTTCTTATTTTTTACAACAAAATTGATTTTTATTCAATAAAAAAAGCATTTTTACGAATGTGTAGAATGTGTTGAAAGTCACAACTAATTATTTTTAACAATATTTTTTTATGATCAAAAATATAATTTTTATAATAATTTTTGCAATAAAAAGTATTTTGGAAGTTTATTAACATTAAAAAAATGATTTTAACATTAAATATTCATTAATTATACAAATTATTTACATTATTTTATATCTCTTTAATAATATTATCAAATTGGATATCGATTTCTTCAAGTACATCGTCTTCTCTAATCTTTACCACTCGTAAATTTTGGCAATTGACACCCATGCATTGTTTGCAAAATATTGAACAGGTTATTCCTAACTTTATACAACCCCAGCTTCCGTGGCAACTTGTGCTACATCAGCAAGCCACTTTCTTCAGTAAAATCTCTGGCGTTGGTGGATCATTTGTGCCAATCGCAATCAATCCATTTTTTAAATTATTTTTTTCATGTTGAGATTTGTAGTTAGCAAACTAATACAATAATAATAATTATAAAAAAATCAAGATATGCGATTTCTGTTTTTATGTTATATTATTGATATATTTTCAATATTAACTGTTAATTTAAAAAAATAATATAAAACGTCTTTCCAGAAGATATAAACGATTTTACTTACAGTAAAAGTAAAGGTAAAATAATTAATCTGAACAGGTTAGAAGCCCAGTATATTCTGAGTAAAAACGGTAAAAGTAAAAACAATAAAAGTACAAATAAGTCTTAATATGGCTTTATGAAGGTATTCATATTGAACAACTTACAGATCCAGAACCAAAATTTCAAATTCAAATGTTATTTAAATTTGAAACAATGTTTATTTAAAAACGAAAAAGGAACTGGGTATTATTTTTAGCCATTTACGTTGATGATGGCTTACTTGTTGGAGAAAGTGAAGAAAATATAAATAGTTCGAACTATATTTTTATCCATTTACGTTGATGATGGCCTACTTGTTGGAGAAAGTGAAGTAGATATAAATAATGTGAAATGACAATATTTGACAAAGTAGGTACGTTTTTGAGTATTAAAATTACAGTGGGTCAAGAAAACTTAAAACTAGGTCAAAGTCAGAAACGTAAGGTTAAAAAAAGAAAATAAACAAGGAAAAAATGAAGGTGGATTACCATATCGAGAAGATCTACTTAGCCTACTCTATTTATCGAATAAAACTAGACAGGATATTTCGTTTTGCAGTTGGCTATGGAAGTAGAAAATTGGAAATTTCTTCAGGTATTTACATTAGTAATGTAAAACGAATAATGAGGTACTTAATATATACAAAAGGAAATGGTTTGATTTATAATAGATTTACCGAAGAAACATATGACTTAATTGGGTTTAGTGATTCGAATTTTGCAGGAGACACTGAATCGAGAAAGGGTAGTGGTTTTATAATCTATTTTTGTGATAGACAGATTAGTTGGGTTCAAGAAAAAAGTCTGATGTAGCATTATCCAGCACTGAAGCAGAATATGTTGCAGCTGCTGATTGTGTTAAAGAATTGTTATACTTAAAATCGCTAATTGAAGAACTTTTAGACATAAAAATTAAAATAACCTTAAAAATGGATAACCTAAGTGCTATGAAAATTATCAAAAATGGACAAGGTAATATACGCTGACACTCGAACGTTGGATGTTACTATTGAAATTTTACACAAAGTTTATAGACAATTTAAAACACACTATACATAACAATATTGGGTCCGCTGACACTAAAAAAACTTTTTTTACCCTAAAAACATTTAAATTTGTTGTCGGGTCTCCGCCATAAAAAACATGTGAAATAAACCATTTTCACTGATTTCTTATTGTAGAAAAAGATAAATATCAATATTAGACAATTCATAGAGCAATAAACCATACCAAATTTTGTTCGTAAACGATTAAATTTTCTTATTTTTTCGCGAAGCATCTCGCGATGACTCCAGGCCGCACAGATTAGGTTATTATTATAGCAATATAGCAATATTTAAGTTTAAATAATTAAAAGCTTTTTAATTAATTAAATTTTTAATATATTTTTTATAAATATTTATTTTCGAGAATAATTACTTAAAATTCCATCACATTTTTATAGATTCGTATAAATATTGAATTTTTATTTACATATGTCCTTAAAATACTTTTTTTAATGAATAAAAATCAATTTGTTGTGAAAAAAATAAAAAACTAAAACGATATCTGATAAACGCTAAAAATCGAAAAAAGTGGTAAATTTTGAACGATTATATCTTAGTCTCTTTTTATCCAAAAAACTTTTTTAACCCACCATTTTAAATAAAATTTACTTGTTTTTATATAAAGCCATGCCTCAGAAAACGAGAAAAAGAAAAATAGTAAAAAATACCTTATTTTTTAAATTATATTTTTTGATACTTTATTTTGATGGGAAATCGCATTCTCTACAAAAAAATTGTATTTTTATTACTATCTTTAACTTTTACCCTCTAATTTAACAGCATTATTTAATGGTTGTTGATCATATGTTTACCTTTTGAACTGTCAAAAAATTTCCACTTAAATATCGTGGCGCTTCGAAAAAAATTCCGGAAATTTTTTGAGTTGCTATGGTAACTAGTCAAAATTAAGGCATCTTATTGGTTGAAAAGTAGAGGTGTGAAATTTTCATTTCAATTCATGAATTGATAATATTAAAAATAGAAGAACACAGGACTTCTAGACACTAATAACTTTAATTTAAACGGTTGTAACAATATTCGTCTTTTCACTCAAGAATACTTTAGAAATACCCTGAGGAAAGTTGAAGCTATAAAGCTTCGGTTTATTACGTTTAAAATTTTCTCTGTACATGAAAATAAATTTATTACATTTTTTGTGAGGCGATTTGCCATTTTCTTATAATTTTACTTTTCCTTTTAAACGTCTTAATTGTGGCTACATAAACACATAGGCCAGAATTTTTGCTTTAGCGGAAAAGCTGTCAAATAATAACGAATTGCGGTACAATTTAACTTTACTGACCCATCTTTCGTATGCCGCTCGCGATTTTTGCGGAAGTAAACTCTAAATTGCTTCCACGCGGTAGTATGAACACCAAATAAATTGCTATCGACAGACTCATTTTTCTCAATAAAACATTGTAGACAAATATGAAAAACAACAAAAATTAAATGCATAAAAGTAGGTTTTTAGTCGATAAAAGGTTCATGGGACTTATATCAAAATGAACAGTGTGTTCTTTATCTCTCCGTTCTTTTTATGAAGCAATTTTATACAGTCCTCCTTTATTTATCGATAGAAGAATTTGACAACTTTCTAGAAGCCGTTGAAAGATTCACTACTAATAAATTTTTGTTATTAGGCGACTTTATTTAGCCTTTTTCCTGGAAAGATTTAAAAAAGATCCACTAGAGGCAGCACCGGTGGGGGGTACATATGTTTCGAATTCTCTATTGACAACAACGTCAAACGTACGTTTTATTATTATTAGAATAAATAAATATTGTGATAAATAAAATTAAAAAACAAATTGTCATGCCTACAAAACATTGTGCATTTTCAAATTGTACGTCTGACAATCGTTACAAGCAAAATGGTGTAAAATTTGTGCCTTTTATAAAACCACAAGTTGATAAAAAAAAGTGTTTGAAGTGAATACATTTATCACGAAGGGCAGATTTAACAGCTGAAAAAATAAAAAAAACATACTTTAATTTGTACAAAACATTTTATTAATTCAAATGGACCAACAATAGAGAACCCAAATCCATTGCCAGCGACAGTTTCAAAGGTTAGTAATTGTTTATTTAAAGAGGTTATATTTTATATCAGTCTACATATTATTATCATTATAGATAGTAAATAATGAACTTAAACTTATTTTTAATTGTGTATGAAATATAAAAGACAGCAACGATGTATTGAAGAGGACTCAAGCACTGGAAAAAATAAACATCAAAAACTTATCTGTTCTACTGTTACTTATGTTGAATCACTACAAATTGGTAATAAAAATGCTAATAGTAATCAAGAATTCCAATTAAATAATGATTTAGCATCTGATCTTGCACTTTTGTAACTTTCAATTTCGCTCATTTTCCGTTCATTTCCATTATAAATCTATACGTTTGACATTGTTGTTAATAGAAAATTCAAAACATATGTACCCCCCACCGGTGCTGCTCCCAACGGATCTTTTTTAAATCTTCCCAGGAAAAAGGCTAATTGAGCGAATTTTACTGGGAATAATCTAGAAGGCAGAAAAATTCGTACAATCTCTATTTCAGACCGTACTGAATATGAAACAATATATTTACATTTTAAATAGTTGAAGACATGAATGGGTAAAGGACCTACGTCGCATTTTTTAAACAAATTAATTTTTGTATACTAAAGGTTAAAAAAAATGAGGAGTAATGTTCATCTTCAATGTTTCAGCAGAATCTGATTATAATTAAAAGAGTATTCAGAAGATAAAGGGCATAGGTACAAATAAATATTTTTCCTACGACCACTTAGGAAAGTGACACATATCACACTATATAGACCTATGGAAAGTGCCCTATATCACACGCGTATGAATAAGAATTTACTTTCCACCCAAGTGAGAATATGCTACTTTCCGCAGTAGCTGTCAGAAAATGTCAAACACATAATTTCTATTTTGATCTATGTAATGTCCATATTAATACTAAAATCGATATGATTGTTAAATTATTGTAAATTAGATCCTAGATATTTATCTTTAACAATTATTTTTAAAATAATTTTAAAATAACTAAGATATATTTGCTTTTTATTCTGGTTAAACACATAAGCGATTAGATCAATCAATTACCGTAAGGCCTGTTAGCTCAGTTGGTTAGAGCATCAACTTTGCAATTTGAGACCGTCCAACGACCGCGATCGAATCCTGGCTGTGCCAAATTTTTTTTTTTATTTTTTTTTAATTTTTTTTATTTGTTTAGAAATTATGAAAATTTAATAAATACGATTATTGTTGATTATTTTTTTAAATACATTTTAATTATTATAATAATCTGGTTTTACATTTTTTGATGAAATTATTTTGTGGTCGTAGGAAAAATATTGTACATCACTTGTGTGAAAAGTGATTTTCCACACTCGTGTGATAGTCGCACTCGGCTTACGCCTCGTGCGACAATATTTCCCACTCGTGTGAAAAATGTCACTTTCCACACTCGTAATGTAATATACTATATCCTTTGAAAACGGATATCGTTATATTTGTTTCTCTTTGAAAGCATGTCCTATGTTTTAAAAGATGTAAACGTTCGTTCAAGCACACATTAATAGTTTTACTTGTTTGTTCTTGTAAGTTTCAGTCTGTATTAGTACCTATAAACTTATGGGCCCCTCATCCTGATAAACGAATTAGTGCATAAAGGTCGTATGTATATTATTTGTTTTTTTTGTAAAAAAACTAAACGTTCTTTAGGTTATGTTATGTTATGTTGATAATGGGGTGTTAATACACTGCGACCTAAAAGATCTATTGTGCCCCCTTCTGTCGCCACTGCACCAAGGAAATGTCTCAATGCCTATAGCGACCCTTCCAATCCTATTTTCTCAAGGAAGTGTAGGATTTGAAGTGGCTTCAAGTTAGGTAAGTCTCCCTCTTCTATTTGATATCCTCCTAGATATAGTGCCCTTGGATTCTGGAGTGCTACACATTCAGGTAGGATGTGAATGGAGGTTTCGTCCTCCTCCTCACAGAATCTGCACTCACTATCCTCTACTACTCTCAGTTTACTTAGGTGTCCTTTTAGTCGGTAGTGCCCGGTAAGGATCCCTGTTACAATACGTAGCCTGTTCTTGCTCAGGCAGATGCAGGCTTCCGATCTTTTTTGGTTATATTCACCCAGAAGTATCTTGGCCTGTCTCAGCCCCAAGAGATTGTTCCAATTATCGGTTCTTCTACTACCTTTTTTAGGTTAGATTTTATATTACAAATATTTATTCAGTAAATAGGTATTCCAAAAAAACTGTTGTTTTATAGTAGCCCTTCTAAATTTTGATAACTTTTTAGAAACATTTACAGGTTGTGAAATTTTACAATCTCAGAGAGATTTGAATGTGGGAAATTTTAACTGTACACATTTTGTCATAAACAATCTTGATGATAATAAGTTCCGCTTAGTTACCAATCTATTAGCATTTTTTAATATGAAACAATACAATAATTTTGGTCGTTTATTGGACCTGGTAATAAGTAATATGAAATGTTCGGTAATCCACGAACACACCGTACTTATAAATGAAGAAGCCTACCATCCTTCACTATTCATTGAACTTAAAGAAATGTATATGAAACAAGACAAGTTTAATACAAATAATAATCAAAAAATGTACAACTATAAAAAGGCAACTTTAATTTGTTATTATAATGCCTTGTCAAATACCGATTGGTATTTTTTGGATAAGTTCTAGAAAATACTAGATGCTTATGTTCCACTTTACAAAAACTTCAAGCATAAATATTTAGTGTAGTACTTAATAATTTTATCAAGAATGAAGCAAAAATCCATGAGAAAAACTAACAGTATTGTTTATTACCAGGACTTTAGCACACCTAGATAATTAGTTAAGCAGAAAATTCACGAAGAATATGCAAATTATTTGGAAAATGTTCATGCTTGCTTAGTAAATGAACCAACATTTTTTGGTTCTTTGTTTATTAAAAAAACAAATCTACAAGGATTTCTGGGAAACTGTAATATGGTGAGGAGTCTTACAATACTCCCCAGGCAATGCTTTCTGAGCAATATTAGCCGAGATATCCACTTTGGTCCTTTTGGCATTGCCATTGCGTGTAATTTTTCTTTTCAACGGGTGTAATTTCACGCACTTCCCCGTTTTTCTGCTTGAATCGGACCAACAATAGCTGAGATATACGCTTAGGTCCTTTTTCCATTGCAACTGAGCGTAATTTTTCTCTTCAGCGGAAATATATTTGTAACTTCTTTCACTCTTCCATTTTTCTATTTGAATCGGATCAATAATAGCTAACATATACGCTTACGTCCTTTTGGCATTGCTACTGCGCAGGATTTTTCCCATCAAAGTTAATCTATGCCCCCATCCTCTACATAAAAACCTTTTTCTCGCTTGAATCGGCCCAATAATAGTCGAGATATGGGTTAATGCCCTTTTGACCTTGCTACTGCGCAGGATTTTTCTATTCAACGGTTATCACTCACGTAAACGATGACCGTCATCTTGGATCGCTTAGCCGAGTCGCAAACCACTTAGCTTATTTTTAATTGTCCACCACTGACAGGTGAAGCAATCTTGCGGCGACTTTGGAAGCCGTGAGCCCGTGCATGCTTTGCACATCTACTGTTAACAAAATTGAATATGATTTAATACGGCAACGCTGTAAACTATAATGGTCCGCTTATGTTAATAAATACAATTCTATGAGTTTACGTTTTGTTGCAGAAAATTATGTTAAAAGTTAGGTTAATTAATGAAAATAGTGGGAATTTTAATAATATAAATTAAGATTAATAAATAAACATAATACCTATGTTCCCGTATGCATATTTACACATCCTCCTATATGACGGCACCAAAGTGCTGAAACCTGTTCGCCTTTGTAGCCTACAAGTACGCTACAGAAGCTCATTGATTTAGACACGCATACATATTTTATGTTATGTGAGACTTTACTTTTCAATTTTAGCTATGTCCAGGTCGTTGGCGTCTATGCCGGTAGGCGTAGCCAGGTATGGTTTAAAATTTTTTGGATTCCTCACCGAGACTTTTAAACATAAGTATCTTTAAAAGTAGTAATTCTACAATCAATATATTTTTTATTTGTAAGAGATGTTGTATTTTACGAATTTTACGTAAATTAGGGTTTAGTTTTTAGTCTATCAAATGAAGATATAAACTTTTCTTATAGTAGTTTTGCAATATTATGAGGAAAAAATTTAAATTTATAGCATTGTTTTTAATTAATTAATCATTTACAGGAGAGCATTTTTAACTTTAAATAATAATTTTTATTATATTTTTAATTTACTTGTCAATCAAAAAGGTAAAAAATAAAATAATAATTTAAAAACAGATTTAAAAAGGACTTCTTAAAGTGTTACTTTTGTTTTAATGGTGCGACATTATAGAAAGTACATAAGCAAAAGATACTACTAAAAATCCACTGAATGGAAATAGTTAGAAGAGTGAAATGAAGAAAAAAAGTGAGAAACAAAAAGATAAAGCGTATTACGATTTTTTAAAGTTACTCATTGATAATAATCTTGTTTTAGGGATTAAAAAGAAGTATTCACTAATTTCGTCAGCTCATACAAACAAACATAATTATTAGAAAGACGTGTTAATTGTTGAATACTAAAGGTAAAAAAAAATAAAGTTCTGAGATATAAAATATGTTGATAATAATATATGTATATTCATCTTAAGTTCTAAACTGTTTCTGATACCTGCACAAACAGACCATTCAAAAAAAAAAAATATGATGCAGTATCTCTGGTTTCAGCTGGTTACATATTGTGCAGATTTCTCCGAACATTAATTTTGCAAACGATGCGGTTGAACGTAAATCGCAGATATGTTTTACTAGCTGTACGAATTTGGCCAATACGAGTAACGCAAGTGATGTACATCGGCAGTTTAGCTTTTAGGTAACTCTGAGAATTGGTTCGTAGGGATAAATGCTGATGGATTAAAGGATAATATGAACTAGTCTACTTAAATCAGGTCCAATCAGCTTAGTTTAAATTTCGGTTAGTATTTTTGAGAACAGGGATGTTGTAGCAAGGTTTAGGTAGTGTAATACTGTCTATATAAAATAAATGTATTATGTTTGTTTTATATAATAATAATGTTTATTTTTCAATGGTTACAAATTACATTTTTCGTTTACATTAAAATAAACAGTTATCCCGTAGAAACCATAATGGTTGTATGGGGATGGCTGTTAGTGCTGTAGTATAAACTTAAATAATGTATGAACTTAAATATAGTACAAACTTAAATGCAGTATAAATGTACAATTATCTTGCATAGTTATAAAGAGAATTAAAAATTAAATTAAAAAGACAAAACTTAATAAATTTAATCAGTATAAAAGCGCGTTTGTATATCAGACATTTCAATAAAATCGCGAACCATATAACTATCTAATTGAAATATGAAGGATTTAAAGTATTTTTTAAATAAATTAAAATTGTTTGGGTTATTAAAAGAGTTTTGTAGAATTCTGGTAGATTATTAAAAGTTTTTAAGGAGAAGTATGTATAGCACATTTGGCCTATTGATTTATTGGCGTAATTAGTGATTACTAATTTATTTGATTTTTGTCTTGTGTCATAGCTGTGCTCTATGTTTTTTAATATTTCAAAAGGAAAGACTTGTATTTCGTGCAAAACTTTTTAATTAATAAATGCAAAGCGCTTTCGGCTTATTTGCCATCATCAGTGCTTATCTACAAAAATGTAAACAGAATGTAAACTTACAATTTAAAAAAATATATTATAAAATCTGAATAAGACTTTTAAGTCAAAAGTTAAATTTTAAAGGTTTCTGTCAAGGCAATTATTTAAAAGTCTAAAGTTATTTGATGCAAATAAATCTTGTACTCATCTAAATTTTTATTTATGCTTTGAATGTTTTGGTGCAAAATTTTAAAACTTTTTTCATTATAATAACTAAAGTTTTTATTTAATTCGATAATATTGTCGCATTCTCTCGTGACAATAGGAAGGTAATTAAAATCTCTGATAAACTGATTCATTTAATTGATTACTTATTTAAAATTTTAGTGAATAAGAAGATTAAAAATAAACAGTAAAAAGTATCAAAATGCAATAATCATTATGAAAACCAAAATGTTTACAAAACTACAACTGTGCAAGATAATAGAGTGTGATAAGAATAGTAAAAATTAAATTTGTGTATACAAAAATAAGGTAGCAGCAAGCAAAAACTAATAACACAAATCCTCTAGAATGGGCGTGTGCCGATTGCAAGTGCCCTGCCTATTTAAATATAATATAAAATAAAATTAAAAACTTTTTTTTAGTGGAAATATTTTTAAATAATATAATAAAGTTCTTAATTGTTATGAGTATATGTGAACCAGAAATAGTCCAACGCATATTATTTAAGGATACAGTTTATTTTAAGGATACAGTTTATTTTCCTTTTTTTTAAGTTCTTCATTTAAGATTATTCAGGCTATCCAATGATTCAATTTTACGAACATTATCTTCATTTTGAAACTTCAGATAAATGTTTCCGTAGCTACTCCATACTCGGCCTTCTTTACCAACCTTTGTGATTGCAGATTTTAATAATTTTTGTTGTTCAGTACTTAAGTCTTCTCTTATAATTATTTTACTGTTTTTAAGTAACTTTTTGTTAAAAAATACTAAGTTTCTTTGACGAGTATTACAAAATTTCACCAACACTGCTTGTTTGTTTTTATTATTCCCTAGATTGTAGCATCCTTCGATATCAATGTCTTGAATGCCTAGGTTCATTTTATCATTAAAAACATTCAAGACGGCATCGGTAACTTTTGAATTTTTAGTTTCATTAACACTAAGCCCAAAGAGTATAATGTTGTTCCTGCGGGTATATTTTTCATAGGTTTCATTTCGTTTTTCCAATGTTTCTATCATTTTACTTTGGTTATCCACTGTCTCTTCCAGCTCATTTATTTTTTCCACCAATGGTTTTAATTTACGATCAAACTTTTTTGCCAGAATATAAGATCCTGCATCACTCAATTGTGAAATGAACTCATCGGAAGTATAGTTTGAGAAAAAGATATAGTGTGACTTTAAACCTTTGAAGCCAGCCGACAACTTACAAAAAAAAAACTAAGGAAACTGATACCCCTGATACATCGCAATAAAAAATAGTAGAGGAGCATTCAAGAGATTGAGTATACTTATTTTATTTGTACTTTCCTCGATAAAAGGGAAGTTTTGTAATCGTGAAAAAGTCACCCTACGAGAATATTTTAGATTTTCACGTGTTCGGATCCCTAGAATACGAAAAACATGTTTTCCCCATTCAGTAGGTCTATGTGCCGTCCGGCGTTTGTTGTCTGCCGTCTGTCTGTTGGCGCGATAGCTCAAAAACGGCTTAGGAAAAAAACTTTTTGTATGCCGATATATACAGGGTGAGCAGTTAAAAAAACATCTATTTTAAAAGTCAGTAGATTTCGACTAAAATTGGTATCTGATCTAAGATAACAGACATAAATTACTTTTCAAAAATTCAAAATGGCTTCCCTGTTTTTACAATTTATACAGGGTATTTTTGAATGATATGCTCATATTATAGGGTGTGATTCCTCAGGTTATTTTATGAAGAAAAGTTCATATGAACATTTGTTTTTTAAAATCTCTGAAAATAGTTTAGATATAATTTTTAATTTTAGCATGTGAATAGGATATAAAACCTATTAACACATATCTACCAAAATTGAAAATAATAAAAGTAGATCGAAAAATGTATGCAGTTGCGGACTATGTTCATATTATGAACTTTATAAAATGACCTGAGGGATCATACTCTGAAATATTAGCACGTCATAATATAGAGGGAAGTTCTGTGTAAAAACTTCTCAAACTGGAATGAAGATTAAAGAAGTTCTTAAATTGATAAATATTAAACAACAGCATGGTGGTTTATGTACAGATTTATGTACACGTTGAAACATATTTTCTGTGCTTGATAATTCAAATGACTTCGTTTTTTCTTGACTGGGAGCTCTTCATCTAAATCACTACCACAATCACATTCAAAACTACCACCGTCACTTCTACACTCAAAATTTTCACCTTTGTCATTGCACATCACAAATTTGGCGTCGGTTTCACATTCTAAAATATTACGGTCGTTATCAAATTCTAAAATATTATTATTATTGTTATTATTATTAATATTATTATTATTATTATTATTAATATTATTATTATTATTACCATTGTTATCCCAAGGCCTCCATAACTCCATCGTGTTGAATGTACTCCTAAGAAGATGTTCGCTTGACTAAATTGTCTATACGAAGTGAGTATAAATAGCCATAAAAACGTAAAACTGGACTGGCTCCAGGCAGAGGCGTGCAATGCAACAATATAAATGAAAAATGATTATTTTATTTAGGTACATTTCTTATAGAACCTACATAAAATACATCATATTATTATATTATAACGCTTGATTGCGATCGTAATAGTGTTTAAAACGCACTTTGTTATGTGAGTATTATATAAAATGGTAATAACAAAAATAATAATACCTACCAGGTGGGTGGGTGGCTCAGTGATAGAGCCCAATTTTTACATCTCGATTGAAATGAGATGTGAATGAGATGTTCGTTCCATGCCAAAAAGTAGGCGTTCTGTGAAGCCAAGTTTATCGATTTAGCCTTTATTTATGAATGCATGAATATAAAAGTGATTTGTTTGTTTAATTTTTGTTTAGATTTCATTTTATCACGTGACCAATAAAGTCTAGAGCTTTTGTTTATTACATCTACTAGTGTTGGAAGAATCGGATGTTTTTCAGAATCGAACATTTTGAATTCGATTACTTTTGAGAATCGAGCAATTATTCGAATACAAAAGAATCGAATTATTTACGTTTCGTTTCGAGGTCAGCGTCAGCGACATGAAAATAAACGCAAGCACAAGCGATTCAGCCTCTCGACTCGAGTTCCCTAGTGCTCTCGGCAGTCTCAGTTCTTGTCTCAGGTGCCGCCTACCGATTTGTTCTATCTAATAATATATGGATTATTAATTATTGAATAAATAATAACCATTTTTTTATAGGTCGGTGTCGGCAAATATGTATCGCCGTGACTGCCACTTTTTTTTCATTGATTAAGTTATGACTTGTTCATAAAATAATAAATCCCAAAATTCCTATACTTCTAAAATTATTTACGTAATATGCCGCAATCAGAACTACTAAAGTACTATGTTAAATTAAAATTAGTAAATTACGCTTCCTTTGTAATTTTAATCGGGTCGAATGCACGCTAGAATCGAATACTTTTATAATTTGTATTCGAATAGTCCCATCACTAACATCTACATTTAGATCTAATCCTTTACAACGTGACAAAAAATTCACAACATCTCAGATGCATCCGATGTGGATATTATTCAAACGCGGCATTTATTTCGAAATTCTAAAACTTTCGATGTTACGACACTGGGTCGTGCCACATGTCACAATTCAATTTCTTGCACATTTCTGAATACAGTATTCAAGAATTTGACCAATAACAATTTGGAAGCGACCAATTACATGCGCCGTATTAAACGTGGGAGGTAACATTTGCTGACAGGTAGATGTCCAGTCCATGTGGACCATTCAAATAAGCATACAGGGAGCGATCAACACAAATTTTATTATTTTATTTCAGTGTGTTATGCAGTAAATTAATCGTGCCTCGTATTTATCTACTATTTTTAAAGGTGATGTATCAGTCTCCTTAGTTTTTTTTTTGTATGTTTGCCGGCTGGCTTTAAAGGTTTAAATCACACTATATCTTTTTCTCCAACTATACATATTTTGGTAAGGATTATTTTTACTGCTGCGTGCAGTTCGTCGTCTCCCCTTCTTGTGGTTGGCATTATTTTATACAATTTGGTTAGAACTGCTTACAACACCAAAATTACTATGTATAACCTTCTTTTGAACAGGATGTGGTTGAGGTAGACTATCAGACGTATTTGTGCAGAAAAATCTAATTTTTTAACACTTTTTTCCACCAAGATTTAAAACTTTTAACAGAGCACGTGTACAACACGTCTACTCGGTCGACATACGTAATAATCATTGAAACGTTTTTATCTTACATTAATTTATCTTCTAAATGTTGTACAATGTTTATTGACATAAAAACTGTCATGTGTCACTTTTCTTTTTTGTTAACAATATGTTGAGTGAATTAGCTTAATAAGCAGAGCTAAATAAGATCAAATTTAATAATTTTCTAAACACTGAATAAATTATAAAATAAAGTACCTACTCTCCGATTTTCCCCTTGTTGTTTTAAATTGGTTTTACAATGGAATTCTCAATCCTTATTTATTCAGAGAGGCAAACCAATATGAATTTAATTAAAGAAAAAACCCTTCCTCAGCTTAAGGATTTTTAAAGTGGGTTCCTACAAGCCTTTTCAAGCCGCCCACTTACCTAAAAATGCTTTGTCAAGAAAATTCGAACTCCAAATTTTATTCTTTATTAGTGTCCTCTCTTGATATTCCGAAAAAAACATTTTCAACCTTTTCAAAGTTGTAGATACCATTATTGGCTTTATATTCCTATTTGCTTCGTATTATATTATTTATTATCTCTATTCTCGTAATAACCATTATTGCTCATTAAAAATTATATTCAATTGTGTATGGAAAAGACAGTTAAATTGGTTTTGTCGTGTTTCTAGGACACTTCATAAATTATGAACGAATTATACAATTCACAAAAGTTACTAAATTAGATGTATAAGAACTTACAAACTGCTATTAAAATAACATCATAATTTCATGCATTTAGTAGTTAACCCAGTTCTCCTATTTCGGGGAAAACGTTGGCTTTCGTTAAATTGTATACAGAGTGGTCAAACAAAAACGTTACAGAGCCATCACTATTTCATAGTGGATTTTATTTTTTGCACTAGGTGTAAATTTTCTGCACTAATCGTATTTGATTTGTTCATTGTGGCTTCAAATATTTGACAGATACTTGAGTGTAGAGTGTAGTATATACTTTTGACAAGTATGACAGTTCGAATACAGTGTGACACTAGTGCAACAAATAAAATCTATTATTAGGCATTCCAACGATATGTCCAAATGGCTACCAGTGGGTAATGACAGTTTAGATATGGCAACCCTGTTGTCAAGTTGTCATTAACAGGGTCAATGATACATATATAGTTATATATATATATATATTGCTCAAAGCTGGTCGTTTACGAGCGGCCATATTACCTGGCAAATATTTATTATGAAAATAAAATGAATTTAACTCCAAGCCGAATATCACATAAAACACAACGACCGTTTTCCCCTTCAGAAAACAACTACTCCTTTGGCTAATACCACAACAGGCATTGAATTACATCCGAAGGAAAAAAACAGCAGAGATAGAAATTAATTTTCAACACTCTCTACTTTGATTTTGCTCACCAAGGAGAACATCATTCTTGGACCGGTTTCGTCCTTAACCAATTTTATGGTATACTGGTGAAATGTGTAGCATTTGTTAATTCCATTAGAGACTGGAATTGAGAACCTATCTATTTCTTGCTGAGGAGTCCTAATAAGGACGAAACCGGTCCAAGAATGATGTTCTCCTTGGTGAGCAAAATCAAAGTAGAGAGTGTTGAAAATTAATTTCTATCTCTGCTGTTTTTTTCCTTCGGATGTAATTCAATGCCTGTTGTGGTATTAGCCAAAGGAGTAGTTGTTTTCTGAAGGGGAAAACGGTCGTTGTGTTTTATGTGATATTCGGCTTGGAGTTAAATTCATTTTATTTTCATTTTGCATCTATCACATTTGAGTTTTGATATTTTATTATCGTTTACAAATTGCCCGCCTGGTTTATTTGGTTCCACCTAGTTTTCAAACTGGGTACCATAGCGCATTTTGATTTTGCTTACTAAGAACAGATGGCGACACCATTTTCACTACTTGAATTTTATTCTCTCCGTAACCAATTTTATGGTATACTGGTGAAATGTGTAGCATTTGTTAATTCCATTAGAGACTGGAATTGAGAACCTATCTATTTCTTGCTGAGGAGTCCTAATAAGGACGAAACCGGTCCAAGAATGATGTTCTCCTTGGTGAGCAAAATCAAAGTAGAGAGTGTTGAAAATTAATTTCTATCTCTGCTGTTTTTTCCTTCGGATGTAATTCAATGCCTGTTGTGGTATTAGCCAAAGGAGTAGTTGTTTTCTGAAGGGGAAAACGGTCGTTGTGTTTTATGTGATATTCGGCTTGGAGTTAAATTCATTTTATTTTCATTTTGCATCTATCACATTTGAGTTTTGATATTTTATTATCGTTTGCAAATTGCCCGCCTGGTTTATTTGGTTCCACCTAGTTTTCAAACTGGGTACCATAGCGCATTTTGATTTTGCTTACTAAGAACAGATGGCGACACCATTTTCACTACTTGAATTTTATTCTCTCCGTAACCAATTTTATGGTATACTGGTGAAATGTGTGGCATTTGTTAATTCCATTAGAGACTGGAATTGAGAACCTATCTATTTCTTGCTGAGGAGTCCTAATAAGGACGAAACCGGTCCAAGAATGATGTTCTCCTTGGTGAGCAAAATCAAAGTAGAGAGTGTTGAAAATTAATTTCTATCTCTGCTGTTTTTTTCCTTCGGATGTAATTCAATGCCTGTTGTGGTATTAGCCAAAGGAGTAGTTGTTTTCTGAAGGGGAAAACGGTCGTTGTGTTTTATGTGATATTCGGCTTGGAGTTAAATTCATTTTATTTTCATTTTGCATCTATCACATTTGAGTTTTGATATTTTATTATCGTTTTTAAATATTTATTAATTTGAATCGGTTTAGCAAAAATGTGTTTTAAAACCAATTATTAGCCTTTAGATATTTAAAAAAAATAATTGCTTACATTTTTACTTCAAAGCATAAGCTTATGTTTATTTTGAAAAATATGGATGATCAATCTATGTAACTATCTATTTCATTGACCTTGTCAAATCACCAGGCCTACAGGGTTGCCATAATTTTGCCATATCATAACCCACTGGTAGCCATTCAGTTTGGAATGCCTAATTAGCTAGGGGTAGGGGAGATCGGTGACGGTTGTAACAAAAATTACATTATATTTTTTTTGTCCTTATAGTAAGCCCTAGCAGAATCATTTTTTTTAAATAATAATCGAATTAAATTACGGGTTTTGAGCTTACATTAAATTGTAATTAGATGAAACAAAATGGATTCTATGTATTTTGAGGTGATCTTTTCGAAAAAAGGCAAAACAAAATGTAGCAGTTTTTTGAAAGTGCTGAAATTTTGGATTTTGTCAATTTTTCAATTTTGCGCAGGCGCATGTCGGAAATAAATCAATATTTTTAAAACGCAGTTTACGACATTTCAAAGCTTAGGAAAAATGCTAATTTTTATGTCTCTTGAGAAATTTTGATCCGATGCACCGTTCTCGCGGTATGGACGATTGAAATTTGTTTAGTATTTTGAGGCGACGAAGGTTGAAAAATTGAATTTGTTAAATGTTCAAACACTAAATTCTTTATAACATTGGTAAAAATTAAGATATTTGAAAAAACAAAATAGCGTTTTGAACTTAAGGGATGTGACTAGTGATTCCCAGAAGGGGGCAAGAGAAATCCCAAAATTGGGCATATGGCGGAAGGGCAAAATGCACCGCGGTCCTAATTTCATTGTTTGCCTATAAGGGCCAAACTATTTGAATTTTTTTAATGCCACTTACAAAGCTTACTCTTAAATGTGAAGTCTTATGTGTGTGTGAATTTTACCGACATCGGACCATAATTGGCTAAGATATCAAACAATTAAATAAATTTTTTTCCAAAAAAAAAAATAATTTTTTTTTTCGAAAGTTTGAAGTGGCACAAAAATGCCAAAAATGCACCCAATGGCTCAAAACTTTTTTTTGAGTACTCTATTGTGTCTAGAATACGATTACATTACGGAAAATTCTACAAATATATTTTATCTATTTTTTTGACCACTGTTCATTGAGTGACGACCAAAAAACACGGTTTTTGAGAAAAGTTGCCTAAAATTGACAATTTTTAGTTTTTTTGTCTGAAAATTAAACAAACCCAAATTTCATGTCTTCTAAATGTGTATACAAAGTTTAAAGTGTGTATGTTTCTTCTAAGTTGTAGAATTCTCCCGACAAAAGTCACATTACACGCGCTCCGCGGGATCCAAAACTCGTGTATACACTACATTACTGTAATTTTATTTTTTTGCGATTACCAGTTTTAAATTTCTTGCATATCTAAATTTATTAGGCTTAAAATTTATTAAATTGTATTTTACTGACTTGTTATAAGACGTTTCTTGAGTTTTGTGTAAAATATAGAATTACCAGATATTAGCAAACAAAAAGCAAGCTTATCACCAAGTTGGAACTTACACTCAGGCTTAGGATTAATTTCCTAACATTTTTAAAGTATACCTTTTTGTGTATTTTTTTGTGCTCTTTTCGATGGCGAAGTTAGTTTTTTCAAATATATTTATTTTGTTAGATGTTTTCGAAAAACCCGGAAAAAATCACATGGGAAAAAATTTAAAAAAAACTACGCCTCTGGTTTCCTGCGAATTCCCGAAAAATTATGTCAGATTTCGCCGCGGGACTTATTTTATTTGAGAGCCAACAAAAAAATACGCAACTTCTCTCATGGGCACATATGTCTAACATTTATAATTTCGCCACAAATTCATCGCAAATTTCATGTCCATGGTTCTGATCAAAAACGAAAAAACTACTTTTTGGTAAAAGCACTTCTGGCGGCGAGAAATTCGCCATTAAAACTACCTGTGCAATGAATTTCCGAACTATTTTTGCCTCCTCTTTCGAATGATGCATTTATTTTCACTATCGGAATGATACTTGCCCAGATAATTAGCATTTTTACAATGGAAAATTTCGGAAAACCTGGTTTTTCCTAATTTAAAAAAAAATTGAAAAACTGCTACATCTTTTTTTTTCTTGTTTTCGGAAAGATCACATCAAAATACACAAGGTCCTTTTTGTTTCATCCAATTACAAATTAATGTAAGTTCGAAGGGGCTTTTTTTCGTTATTTAATTGGACTATAAATGTTGTATAATCTAAAAAGTGGCCTGGTATTTTTAAAGTTGAGTTTTTAAGTAAAAAATTTAAATAAAAATGTTACAATTGACAACCCAAGAGATGCCAGTTGTAACAGGGGTAGGTGTTGATTGTAACAAGCATCTTATATCAGAAAATAATTTAAATAAAACAATTGGACCGTTTGATTTAGCCAAAAATAGTTATATAATGTATTTATTTTATTTTTTAAAGTTTATTTTAAATCAAATAAACGATTTTAAATAACATTTTTAAACGAACAAAACTAAATGCATTCTTCAAGAAGAATTATTAAAAAATAATTTCATTGTTTATGAGTGTAACAATATCCTTTCTAAAAGTTTTTTAAATAGCAACAAAATTAACAAAACTATTACCAAAAAGTTAACATACATTGGCAAATTAATTTAAAATTAGTCAAAATCCTCAGAATTCGCAATTTTGACAAATAAAAAGTTATTTTTAATATATTTAAAATGTGCCCATTCTCTATAATCCGTTGCTAGATAATCTAGAAAGCGCAATGATATGGCAACCTCTTGAATCGTTTGGCGACATGCTGATCAGAGCCGACTTAGGTTGAGTGTTATTTGTTCAAATGTTAAAGATAATTTTTAAAATTTTCTTTTTACAAAGATCTTTTTGCGGTCTAAATTGCATTGAAAAAATATAACATTCATTTCATTCATTTCAAAAATACTTTATTTACAATATGTACATAGGATTTTTAATAACATTTAAAATACATAAAAAATATAACACGCTGAGAACTTGTATTAAAATAAAAAAAAAAAAATAACAAAGGTTTTATTTCCAAACACAATATGTTCAACTAAAAAATATATTAAAAATTAAAACTAACTAAAATTATTAAGAATTAATTTGAATTATTTTGTGGAAATGTAAGTAAATGAATTTAAAAACGTCTATATTTCTAATCACTTTCATAGTCACTTATTTCATGTTCTGAAATAATCACTATCATCATCAGTATCATCCAAATTTATTTAATTTTTTTTGAATTGTATTATTAAATCTCATATATTTCTCTTCGATTTTTTTTAACATGTTGAATAGAGTTATTCCAATTTTCAACAGTTATACAGTTTTTTACTACATCAATTACAAAAGAAGTGGACTTAGGAGAAGAGTTATTTGATCGAGAATAATTTTTTAACTGCGACCATAATAATTATATGAGGTTCAAAATACAGTGGTAGGGTGGTAAACGTAAAACTTTAAATCCGTGTTTTATTACTATGATGTCGATAACATATTCAGGTTGAAAATCAACCAAGTGTAAAAGTTCTATTTGTATAATTTTCTTCAAAAAATATATCATTCTCCATCAGAAAGTCCTGAATCACTGATTTAGTAGAATTTGTATTTAGTTTTTTTCGTACCAACCGAGAATGGTATGGGGCATCATCTAAAATTATTACGCTATTTTCATTTAGTTTTGGTAGTAATGTACTCTTAAACCATGTCCTGGTGATAGTCCAAACTACTATTCCGTACATCCTTTGCAGACAGCAAGAGAGCTCCTTCTAACCAATTTATAAATCTATAAATATAGGTACCAAAAGAGAAAAACAGTTTTATCCATTGTGTTTATATACATATAATACACATATAATTGAAGTACTTAAATAAATCATCAAAGACCATATATCTCAGATTTATTTTAGCAGCACACTTTTGTAAGGTTGAAATCCCCAGTAAAGGATACTTTTGAGTATTTCTGTAATAAAACACGAAACCTTTCTTAAAGTTTTAATAAACAGAAAGCAACATTGACAATGAAATAAATTTAATACGGACATACGATAACTAAGTAACTAACTCACCACGATACACATACTAATGGTATGCCGACTTTCGATTCAAAATTCGTCCAAACCGCGCATGACGTAATGCGGGACGAACTTTCAAGTTATTTTGACACTTTTCGATTGAATAGTATAAAATAATTTAATAATTTATTTGTTTTTGTAGTGACTATATTTTCCTATATATACTAGGGAAGAACTAAATTAATGTTTAAAATGCTGGGATGCGCGGTGGAGATATTTCTGAATGCCACAAAATGTGGGTAAATTCTTATCGAAGAAAGGACAAACTTAATTGAAGTTGCCCTAGCAACTTTGAGGAAAGTAGTTGTGAGATTCCTCTTAAACATAGACGCAAGAAAAGGAAACTGAATTTCACCAGGTGCACGAGCCTCATTAAGCAAAGAAAATAAATCGGTATTTAAACATTTTAGCAGATAAAACAGTAGTTTCCTGTCCCAATACAATGGTCCTATTGAAATAATGCCATGCATGAGCAGGACACGAACTAATAATAAGATAACTGAACAGGAAAATTGGTTTTGAGTATTTTTAAAGTAAACTTGAAAAAAAAAGTTTAAATTTATCAAATAAAAAGTAATGTTTTTGTGTACTTACTTTTTATAAGTAAATAATTTGTTTTTGCAGACTTATTTTTTTTTCACATAATATGAAAAGCGATTGCAAGAGAACTACCACTTCCAGAAAGTACAAATTTCAGTCAAACTTTGTATTTTTAGTCTATATCTTCTACCTTTCTTATGGCCAGGTTATGGATTTTGTCATAAAATACCTATAATTTATGAGAAAAATTAATATTTTTATTAGTAATATTTACCTTAAACCTTCACATTTGTAAATGAATTTATTACAAAATAACCAATAAAGCTTGTAACTGCGTAAAATCTAAAATTGGCAGAAGAATAGAATTTTAAACACTCCCATTTAATGCTTATATTTCTATGTCCCACGTGACATCATCGTCAGTCAGTTGCATGCGCAGGAACATACCGTTAGTCTATATATCGTGTAACTCACTTAGTATGTAAGTACATTTACTGTTTATCACTACATTTTTCTTACCTTTATAATCTTACATAATCATCTAAGAAGGTCGGGGCTTTTCTTAATCGCATTAATCTTCTCGCAATTATTAAATTTACAAAGTAGAACAGGTCCAGATGATGGTAACCATGAAGTAAGAACGTCAGGGGTGGTTGAAAATTCTCTCATTAGGAGTTGCATTGGTGGCAGTACATAGTAATGAAGCGCTTCTGGTAATACTTTCTCCCATTGGCTCAATTTCAGTCCCTTTGACCGAAGTGCAAGGTTAATGTCCATTGCCTTGAATATTGTAAGGAGTAGATCTACTAGTGGCAATACCTTCAGCATCTAAGTATAATTTGAGTTCATGAGAAATAAAAGATGTACCATTGTCAAAGTGGATATAGGAGGGAGTACCGAAGATGAAGAATAATTCTCTCAAATGATTGATTACTTCAGATGAAGCCGTGCTGATACATGGAAAAACAAAGGGAAATATAGAGAATTCATCATATACGGTTTACATAGCACCTTTTACTCAAATATCTTCTCGTGAATGCTTTACAAACTTCTTCTCAACTGTAAAAGGGTCTTGTTTTCTTATTTAACATGATTTGTAATTATGTACTTTCTACTAAAATCTTCCTGTAGCAAATCCTTTTTTTATAAATGTATGTTCTTTTAGTAAAGCCCCTTGACTTTTTTGCTCTTGGTTGTTTTTAATGCTTGTAAGAAACCATCTGGTCTGCTTTTACATGTAGGGTGGACAAAACTGCAACTAATTTAAAAATAGTGAATGATATTTGCAGAATAATTACTCTAAAATCATACCATTAGTCCTTAATTTCAGTTTATTTATTTATTCTCAACGATTTTTGTGTGTAAACAGTAAAACTTGTATGCCAGCACCAAAACTAAAAACTACGGCTCGCTCCAGGCTTGTCAAAATTTCAAAATATTTTGGGATATATTCAAAGTGTGATCCGAATTTAGCAAAAAGGTAGTACACTAATCCAAAATGTTTAAAATAAACCATTCACACAATTTAAAAAGTAATTAATTTGAAATTTGATGGAAATCATTACACGATTTTTCCATGCCGTTTTGTGGTTTGTCTTTAAAAAAATTAAATAACCGATTTTATAAAAAAAAAAAAACTCCAACGCAGGTGTATAGTCCAAAAATAAAAATATAAACACCACTAAATGTTAATGAAGTATTAGATTTTTTAAAAAACTAATGTACGAACCGCAGCAGAATATTTTCTTTTAACTCGATTTTGCATTCCGTGACGTCACCGTGTTTCTTAGCACTGGATAAGGAGGCCAACGTGTTGTCTACGAACCGTGAACCTCACACCATGTTAATGTTAACATAACCCAACTTTTTCTTCTTTTCTGTTCTTTGCTTGCTTTTACTTGGCCCTTATCCGATCAGCGATCAGGCTTTAAAATATAAAATTTATAATTTTCTTCTGTAGGATGACAAAAATTTGTGTTTGTCATTCTGGAAAAATTCAATCACCAACTTTGTTAATTAAATTTAAAAATATATGATCAAATTATGACGTATTGATGTTACATTTCTGAGCGTCTGGTGGGACAAGGGACTCCAACGGATGGCCAGAGCAAAGCTGGCTGGAATACAACGGCTTGCGTGTCTCGCCATAACTGGAGCAATGACAACTACACCTACGGGAGCCATGGAGACCATGCTGGACCTAACCCCTTTCCACATTGTGCTGGAAAGGGAGGCCAGAATGGTCTCCTACAAGCTCCTGAAAGTGGGTAGTCAATGTTACGAAGAACTGCGGTGGGACAAGACAGGGCTGGTGAGTGAAATTAATAATCACCCTATCCTCGGCATGGTCTTGGACTCGCTAGTTCCCCGACAGCACATAGAAAAGCCATACAGCGTCCTCATTCCAGAGAGAGACGCATGGAGCAAAGGGGAAAAAACCCTCTTCCAGGCAGACTATGCGCTGTACACGGACGGCTCCAAAACTGAAAAAGCAGTAGGAGTGGGAGTTTTCGGCCAGAGGCCTAGAGTTGACATATCAATAAACCTAGGCTCTCTGGCCACGATCTTCCAAGCAGAAATGATTGCTATAGAATTGGGAGCGAGAGAGTTGATCAATTTTCTCCCCGCAAACAAGACTATAAATATCTTTTTAGATAGCTAGGCAGCCCTTAAGGCCCTGAGCTCCAATCGAGTTGACTCAAAGCTGGTTTGGAACTGTATAAATACCCTAGAGTGTCTCGGTGCCCGGAACAAAGCTACTTTGATCTGGGTTCCGGGACACAGTGGTGTGGAGGGCGACGAAAAAGCTGACGCACTTGCTAAAAGAGGAACCAAATCTGTGTTCATAGGACCAGAACCATTCCTGGGCATTGCAAAAAGCACTGCCAAAGGAATTATCTCAAAATGGACGGAGGGTGCAACACTCACGAACTGGAGATATACCCCAGGGTTAAACCATTCGAAGGTGTTTATAAACAACCCTTCCATGAACGCCTCTGCTCAGATCCGAGAATGGAGTAGGAGAGATCTACGCATTTTCGCTGGACTGATGACAGGACACTGCCGTCTGGGCAACCACATAAGAAGGATAGGTCTGCAACAAACATCGGACTGTTGATTCTGCAGGGTGGAGGACGAGTCTGCAGAGCACATTCTATGTACCTGCTCCGCTCTGGAAGAAACCAGGTTCCAGATCTTCGGATTTACTCGACTGGAGCCTACCGACTTTAGAGAAGTCTCACCCAATTCAACCATGACCTTCATCTAAAGGTGTGGCTTGTACGGTGAACTATAAGTTAGTTATGAGCCACAATAAATCCATCTGGGTCGCGGTGGAGGGCGATGAGATCATCCCACTCATTTTCAACCTAACCCTACATTTCTGAGACATGGCAGTGACCTTAGTGTGTTAGCTGTGTATGTACCATTATAGTCAACAACAAAAATGTGCTATATATTAAAAATTTTAAAATGAAGTTAAAATATGTATATTTTGTGTCAGAGTTTTAGGTTTCCAATAAGTTTTATTTTAGCATGACATTTATTTGTCTTCAATTACTTTGGCACTATTAGTGGCTGACGTTTTAGAAATTTTCAATATCTCTCTTTTCTTTAATAAAGTTTGCCAAAATACCTTTATTCTTCTACTTTATAGAAAAGGCTAGTTTTAACATAAAATTTAATAAGCGCCATATATGGTACACTGGCAAGATAATTCATAAGCCATATTTATTACAAAGTAGTTTTTAAATTACTTCTTAATAAATTGTACCCTCAGTTGATCGAGACTTCGACAGAGTCTATTTAGGGATCTTTGCCATAATATCACCGGGTTTAGGATCTTTTTTTAAATTTGTTAAAGTAATATTTTATAATATCTAAGTTTATAGTTTTTATGAGACTCATTAATCTTAATAAAACACCGAACAATTAGTTGGATTTTCACCGGCAATGTATAAAAGTCCTAATCTGTTACTTAATTAATAACCGATAATCATCCACCATGAATCTAATTAAATTGATAATCATGTCTGGTCAATTCACACATATCGAGCGATTTAATTGGTTATTTAGTGTGTAAACACGTCAAGATTTTTAATTAAGCATACATGAACATATGCAATTGATTAATTAAAATAAAGGTTTTAAATTAAGACGAATAAACTGAAAAATAAAACTCTTCAAATCGATATTATTAATAAATACATGAGATAATCAATACGATATCAAGATAATCAAGACGATAAATGTAAGAAATTATTTTGATCAGTGTAGGTTCTATTGTGCACGAAAACCGACCACAAAAATAGCTTCCTAATAATTAAACTAATTAAAAAAAACAAATGTCCTTGCCCGTCCTCGCGAAATTGCCGTTAGTAGAATATCCTGTGGGTAATTTTTTGAAATTAATCATCGGGTCGACAGACACCAAGCGCGGGAATATCAATTTTCCGTAATTAAGTCAATTCATTAATTAAAAAAGGCCTAGCGCAGAGGGCTATATACCTTATTTTCCAGATTATTTTTCATTTTAATCGCTGATGCCGTGTTTTGGTCACCATTTTAGGTTTATTTGTCGAGTGTTATCAAACTAAAAGCAATTTAAGTATAATGAAGTTGGAAGACAAAATAGAAACATGTGGGTAACAAAATAGCTATTTGTGTAATTACTACTACAGATATGTTTTTTTTACATTGTTGTACACAATATTTTTTCTACTATTGAATTATATTTGTTTTTATTTCAAATTTATTGAAGAATATTTTACAATACAAGAAATATTACTAGGTAATTCATAAAACATTTCTAACAAAAACTATGAACAGTTATTTATTTTAATAAAACTAGTTATTTTTTTGAGATAATTTTAATTATAATGTCGCAGTTAAAGCAATTTATTATGGTAACTAATGGACATACTTCATTTTCAGTATTTTTTCTGTTTTCGTTTTTACAGTTTCTTCATTTAAAACTCTTTTTAAAATTGTTGTGAAGTTTCCCATACTATACTCTGTTTTTAAACTAAGAGGAGCGATTTGAAAAGTCCTATTTACACAGGGAAAAATAACTAAAAAGTAACTAGATATCATTTTAGCGGTAAATTTGAATTTGTCATGTATCATTTCAAGAAAAACATTTCAAAACTTTGTTATGAATACATTGAAGTCAACGTTTTAGATAACCAACGAATAAAGATAATACTAAATTGTGCTCATTCCGTTTTTGATTTATAATTATTTTACTTTTATTTTTTCGTTACTTCGTCTCATATCGAAGCTCGCACCTGTATGATGCGGAGAATCACCCAAGCCAAGCAGCGAATAAATGTCAGTAGTTTTGTATTTTTTTTTTAAATATAAGTTAGAAAAACAACATATGAATAGTAGTATATTTATTTTGTAAATTTGCTATATTTGAATTATTAATAAAGTTGAAAAAAAAATAGGAAAATGCATAAGAAGTGCCTATAAAACATAAGTGAAAAGACAAAGTAGATCTTGACATTTACATTGAAACAGAAACAAAAAAAAAGTACTCAATATGTTAATCTACATAAGAAGATTCGTAGTGTTTTTAGCTGCCACCTCATTTATTTGTGCCTCTATAAATTCTATGGGATTTAACTAGCAGTGATATGAGGCAGCCACTACACAACTTTATTGGTTTCTTTAGCCATTTCATCGACAACATACAAATTATGTGCATCTTTATGTTGTCAAATTAGTTGTAAAAGTTGATCACTTCATATTTAAATAAATTTAATATTTTTAGTTTGTAACCACTCCTGCATTTCAGATTTTCTTGATGGCAAAGGAATTTTTTCAACTTTTCGACTATGATATGATACATTTTCCATCACAAACATAGCATTATTAGAAAACTTTGTAAAAAAGTAGAAAACCAATTCTAAAATACTTCCTTCATGGTAAATGCATTTTCAGAATTAGCATGTATAACATTAAAGCATCTTCACTTTCTTGTAAGGCTTTTCAGGCCCATGGATAAACCTTATGACCTTCATCTAAGTAAAAGCTTGGCATGTTTTCTTTTCTAGATTGTTTGATGGATTTTAAATCTACAGATATAGCATTCTATCAATACACTTTGACAATTTCTTTTCAAATATCTAAAATAATATACATCATGAATTTGCAAAAGAAATCTTGTACTATTTTCGAATAACATTTAGAACCTCTCATCAAATGTTTTTAGAAGTCCTCGTCTTCCATAAATACTTTTTGGACTAGATATTGTTGCAGTATTATTTTAATAATCGGTAAGTAGTTGACTTTGCAAAAACTATAAGAAAAATGTTGAGTAATATATTTTTAATTTGAAAGTGATGAGTAAAACTTACCGGTGGCTTGAGAAATTTTGGATATAAGATCAATAATTTTGGTTGTTGTATTATTATCCAAAACCTATTTGTACATATTTATTATTTACTGCTTTTCTGAGAGTCCTGAATGGCCTAAACTCATTCATTTTCGTTGTTTTGATGGACTCCGCGAGGAAATGCTTTAATAGAATTTGATGTAGAAGGACCCATAATCGTAGAAGTTCAATACAATTGCTTACTAAAGTTTTGTAAAGAACTGTTATTAAAGAAATAAAATAAAATCTTAAGTAATAATGATGAGATATCAAAGCAATAACAAAACTTAAAATATAAAATGTCAGAATAGAACTGTCAACAATAACAATTATCAGCTAAAAAGTAATGTGTGAAACTGACTGTAATCTGACCAATCAGCAGTCTACAGAATTGCCAACTTAACTTCAAATCGCTCCTCTTAGTTTAAAAACAGAGTATAGTACCAAAAAGTACAAAATATAACTATAAAAGAGGAGTCACTCGCCCAATTACCGCCTTCTAACGCGATCAGCCGCCAGTCCTCCACAGTCCTTTCTCGATCAGCAGTATACCGGTGTAGTTCAACGCGTAAGGCTCGTTTGCTCCGCTACGTTAGATTCCGCTGTGTATTGGCCATTACATTCCACTATCATCGCCGCCGCGTCTTACCGCTTAACCCCGGTATAGCTCTTTATTCTTTGAAAAAACGCCGACTTGTCGACCCGCAATTGAAGCGCGATTTTCTTTGTAAATGCCGCGAATGACTTCTCTTTTATAGTTATATTTTGTACTCTTTGCTAGTACTTGGTTCATCTTCCAGAATTTAAGCAGCTATTAGAGTTTTCTAGAAATTGACTCCTCAATGAAGCCCTCAGCTACAGTTGAAGATGTTCATGCTTTATAAAATTTTACTGTTAATATGTCTGCCCCCAATCCAACAAGTAACGTTGCAGAAGATCTTCGAGAACAGTGTCCTGCGTATCTGTCTATCTCTGACACGTATGGAGGATGGGCTGTTCCCACCAAATATGGAATACCCGGGCCACCATTAAATCATAATTTACATCTAAACGCAATATTGGGATTCTAGAAGAATATACCAAGATTCTAAAATATTTTGCCGAATTACTGGAAAAAGTAATGAATTTTATATAGGTACCTCTTTATTGTATCCACAGGCTAAACAAAGTTCCGCCATTTTTCTCATAATTTATAACAAAAAAAGTTCCAATAATTTAAATATAAAAATAAACAAAATCCGTATACAAACACTACAATATAAAATAAACACATTAATATTAATTAGGTAACAACTTTCCAAAACAACTATAACAAACTAGAGAAGCTATACTATAAAATAAACACAACCTTTAACGAAAAGCTAGGCTATAAATGTAACTTGCGTCTAAAGGACACCGCGACTGGCTTGTACGCATGCGACGGTTTCAACTGGAGAGTGATTTACGATTCCTAACCTAAAAAAATTGGAAAAATGGAATGTAATATTTTTTGAAGTAAAATCAGGATTTATATTGGTATTTTTTGATTCTTGTTAGAATGTGAAGAAAAAAAAATGAAAGCAGAATCCAAACAGTATTTATTCACAAAAACCATACCTGGCTATTGTTTCTAAAAATCTAAAGTTACGATGTAATTTAGACTCAATTTAGGGCAAGTTTAAAAGTGGACAGGGCATGAGCAGTCATGTCGAGTCAGAGAGCGAACGTAGTAACATCGCGCTCTGTCACTCAGAGTAAAAAATCATAACCTCAATCCCGTATGTCAGTCAATGGTCACTTAATTATTATGCATTACAATAGAATAAAATAAACTTTCAGAATTTACTCATAATAATCTATATGAGTTAAATAATTTTAAAATACAAATATTACCTAGTACAAACCCACAGATTAATAATATGTGCCGTTCATTGACATAATTGACATTTCATTATTTAACAGATCTCGATCTTCTAACACAGAGTTAAAAGAGTGTACTCGGAGTTCATACTCGACAAATCACACTCCGAAACTCTAAAAAAACGCGAAAATGAACTCAGAGCAACCTGAGTTTCTATTTGAACTCACGGTTAGAAATGTATGACTTTTGATTTTAACTTTTAATGACAAAAGTGACAGATATATTTATGAAAGAACAGAAAGAGAAGGGGGCTATGGTGATGACATCTACCCATTGCCTTGAGTGCTGTGTAAGTAAGACAGTCATAGTTTATTTCTAAAGAATCAGTTAGCTCACTCGGACCAGTTGAAAGTTCCAAAATTACATCCACTTTAGGGATACAAATTCAGGATGCGGAGAAGACTGCTGTTTTATTATAGGCAGTTGTCATATATTGTATTATCCGAGTTGGGCAGTATATAAACTGGAACATTGAGATCAAAAGTGCCGATGCAGAGTGAGCGAACTGATTCTTTAACTATAAACTGTGGCAAAGGCATCAAAATGGCCGCGCCCTATGTTGGGCGTGTCGGACCTCTCTCTTGCATCGCAAAGTATGTGATGTTGATTCATATATGACAGCAAGTGCTACTATCCTAAGAGTACGTTCCGAACATTTATAATAACGTTACCAACGGGTACGTTCATTATTTAACACAATTTATACAGTATCTTAAAAGTTTAAAATAAAAGGAAATTGTGTTAATTAATAGGGGTCAATTTGTAGATCTCGTCGATTTCCAAAATTAGTTTTCGTTTATGTCGATACCTGGGAAACCGATTTTGACCCCAATAGGATGGTATCCATCACTTTGGGAATCCCTGCTCCTGGTCTAAGGAGATAATAAATAAAAAAATTTTAAAATAAAATTATAACATAATACCTTAAAAATACAATAAATTATTTTAATTATCCTTTTAATCATTCAAAATTTTCTAATATTACAATTATGTTTAATATTGTTTAATAATACTTTCTAATTTTTAATATTTTTTCTGTATCTTAGTAAATAAATTATACTTATACTTTATGTAAATATTAAATACATACATGACTTTTAAGTAAAATAATTAATTTTTTGCAGACAATTTTATCGTATATAGTGGATTTTGGATAAATTATCTGTAGATACCATTAAATTTACTAAATTTATTCATGAAAATACAGTTGAATGTTTTGAAGCTTTAATACGAAGATTTAATGAATCTTATTTAAAGAAAAACAAGAATACATTTTTTGCAAACAATCTTGGTGGTTATAGATCATTTATTTGTAGATATTATTGAATTAACTGAATAAGTCAAGAAAAGACATTTGAATGATCTGTATTTACATTGTGTGCAGAGATAAGGGACGTGTGCATTTATAGATCTTTAAAATCTAGAAGGTGATATTATCTGGAGATTTCAATATTAATTATGATATCAGTGATGAATTATTAATTGATTACTTTTATTAAAATGGCATGTAATAAGGCAGTTTTAACAACTGTGGTTTTTAAGGGTGATTCTAAAGTAAATCAAAGTAACTGGGTAACAGGACATATTTAATTATATGTATACTCGTATGTGTTAATTTCAACTGGTTGGAGTATATTGGCGAATTTAGCTGATCCTTTTAAATTCTTTTATAAAACGGTTTATATGTTTTTTTATTTTTGCTTTTCCTAAACAAAAATAAACATAAAAATGATGGATTACTTTTTAAAGTTCCCAAAAAAACTATTTTAAACATATTTAAGTGATGCTTTTAAATAAAAATAATAACAGAAAATAAAATTAATATAAAATACACAGTTTGGTATTATAACTATTTACATCTGTTTCGTCGTTATTTAAGAAAAATATAGTTTGTTTATTTTGTGTTACTAGTTAAAAAAAATTGTCAAATTATTGACAGTTATTTTACTTTCAATTCGAAAATTTGTAGGTATATTTAGAAAAATATAAAAAGTGCTTTTACGTTTTCACAAACAATACATTTTTTACCTTTTTGCCACTATCCTTTTTTTATCGAACTGTCCTTTGGAAAGAATATTTATTATAGTGTACAAAGAATCTAACAGGTACCAAATTAATCCTAAAATAAAAACGATTATTAGCGATAAATAATTCCAACAGAATCTTTTTCAGAGTGTTCTTATTTTTGTATTATTTACTAAAATTTCGTATAGTATCTCTAAAATATGCTTGTTGAGATATATTACGGTACCTTATTAAATTCTTTGTACTAACTATTGGTTGTTTATTTGTTGTTGTGTGTTTTTATTAAAATTATACCCCTAGTTAATATATTTGTTACTACTGTTCAATCAAACTCAATGTTTTAATATGAAAAATACCATGTAGATTATATTATGATTCTATTTTTGGCATTTACAGGTTTATACTAATAATATACAATTAAAACATTTGACAGATTTTCATAATAAAAATGTACCTTTATTATAAACTAAATCTTTTAATTTGATTTAGTATATAACGATGGTGATGACAGTACAAAATACATTTGGTGAGAAACTTTTACATTATTTTATATTTTGAATACATTTTTGTATTGAGAATTGACCATTTCTAATAAAAAAAATAATAGCCAAGTTAATAACGAAACAATTGTGAATCAATGCCAGCTTTTCTCACTCTTTTATTTTTTGCAATAAGTCAGATTGGATCCTTCGAGTATCTTCTTAATTACTGTCGACGACCAACCTTTTTTTTTAATGAAATAAAAGCACACTCTTCAATTTTCTTTTATTCCCTATTTATTTTTCATTAGAATTTCAGAGTTGCGGCGTTTATAAAATGTTTAGTACCTACTAAGAAAAATAAATAAGCTGTATAAAACGAAGAATTCGACGATTTGTTTTTATTTCATTAAAGGATTTAATTGCCAAATAAAAATAAAGTTTTTTCCATGTCTGAGATGTTTATTTTCAATAGCAGTTACTTGGTCATTAATCGAGTAAAAAGAAATCAATACATTATGATTTTCTCTTTCGAACTATTCAAGTGTTACTCATTGACTTGCTTCAGTTTCTGAACTATTAATTATTATAGGTGTGTTTCACAGCGAAGTTTGTGGACAGTATTATTAGTATTATTATTATTATTATTATTATTATTATTATTATTATTAATATTATTATTACAAACAAATTAGGGTAAATTACAAAGTTCAATAACAAAGACAATTATAAATAATTAGCAAATGACATAATGCAAACAAAACAATAAAAGTAAACTTTTGGTTTTCATTAAAAAAGTCATCGAAATCTGTTTTTGAATACATTTACTAACGGTGCGCTAAAAACACTCGAAAGTAAATTATTCCAAGCATGAAAACTCGATTACAAAAAAGTTTTGTCGGGTACGTGTTTTAAAATTTTCTTTGCCCAACTTATAAGGTACCTGAGGCAAATAAGGCTCACCTAAGGGACCAACTCATTTTATTTGAAAAAAAAGTTAAAATAAAATGGAAAATACACATAATCAAAAACAGTTACGCTTTTTGGAACAAATGAATATATTTTGTTATGTTATTGATGTATTTTCTTAATTACTTTGTTTGGGTAAATTACTTCGCATATACAGGGTGTCATTGAAATAGTGTAAAAAAATTCGGGAGGTGATAGTACTCCTAAAACTAGTAAAAAAAGTTCCTATAACTATGGGTTGTTAAATGCATATTAAGGGATTTAGGGGAGTCAAAAGGGCAAACTTGGAAAGTGGTTTTTTTGAAATTGTAAGCTTAAAAAACACGATAAAGCTTCGAAAAAAATCACTGCTGACATAAAATTTACTGCTGAATCCAATGGTAATATAGAAAAATTACTTATTTAATCAGAAAGGGTAGTTCTTGCAAGGGTAAGGGATCGATTTATGATTAACTTTTTAGGGGATCTATTTTTTAAAAACTAATTTTTATAAAATATAACTAATAAAAGAGTCAGACTGATATGATAAAAAAATACGGTACTTTCCATAATAGTAATAAAATATTTTTCACTTTAATTTCTCACTCTTTTATTATTTAAAATAATTTCGGCGCTTCTCTTGTTTAACAGGACCATTTGGTAATTCTAAATTGAAATAACCACGCCATAATTTTCATAAATTTAAGTTGATTAACCTGTGAGCAACCCATCAAAAAATAAATACATACTTGTTTTTTCAAATACGGGTTCAGTAAAATGTTTGCCTTCAATTTTCTCGAAAACGGTTGCTTTAAGCGACTTGCAATAAGAGTAACTTTTTTATGAAAAAAAGATAGTTGTTTTTAAAAAATAGACCCACGTTGTAAAAAAATCAACCCCTAAAAAGTTTCATATATCGACCCATTACCCTTGCAAGAACTACCCTTTTTGATTAAATAAATAATTTTTCGATATTACCATTGGATTCAGCAGTAAATTTTATGTCAACAGGGATTTTTTTAGAAGTTTTATCGTGTTTTTTAAGCTTACAATTTAAAAAAAAACACTTTCCAAGTTTGCCCTTTTGACGCCCCTAAATCCCTTAATATGTATTTAACGACCCATAGTTATAAGAACTTTTTTTACTAGTTTTAGGAGTACTATCACCTCCCAAATTTTTTTACACTATTTCAATGACACCCTGTATACGTCATTGTGTTTAACTAGTCATGTTCTATTGACCCCGGTGTGACTCGGATGGTCGCAAGGCTGTTTAGATGGTTCGGTTAGTAATTTTTCTTCTTTTTTTTTGTTTCTGGTGTTTTGTGGATTTGAGGTTCAGTCGCTCTGGGACGTCGGGTTGGAGCAACAGGTAAAGGCGAAGAGCCACCTTTTCTGAAAAAAATTTGAAAGCCAGCAGACTGTTCTTTTTGCGAAGCAAGCTTGTCTTAAACAAAACTATACAGGTCATCTCGAATGGAGAGGTAGATACAAAAAGAAATATGTTATTTACAATTAAGGGATTCCTTGTGTTTTTTATAGACCAGACGGCCTTGTTGTTAAGAACAGAAAATTAAATTGGAAGACACGAAGCTTGGTTTGACGGTCTTCATGGAGGACATCTTGTGGGGTCTTCAAGTGGCTATGATTGGTGCAGTCTACCTCTTCCTGAAAATGAAGTAAAAATGATATCCTGTTTCAAATTGTCCTGTATATTTATTTTGTTTTTAAACAAAAATCTAACAGGTTACATTTTCTAAATTAAACAATGTGGATTTTGATCTTGTATAAAGGCAAAAAAATCAATATTTTAGTAGTATTAACTGTAACTCTGTATAATATCTGATCTGTTGCGGATTTATGTTAGAAAGAAATAACTTGATGATATACTGAAATTATCCCGTCTCCTAATAGGCAATATCCACCATCTAACTTTGTAGATAAAACTTCAAATAAACAGCATCAGCATTTGCATATTAAGGATTTAAAGTTTTCATAATTTTCTCATTTTTCCATATTTATCCGAAAACTCATAAATATCATCAAAAATTCCGTCTCGCCATTTTCAAAGATGATACCTAATAAAAAGATTCCATGCAGAAGCAAGTATTGAGTAGTTTTTATAGTTTGTTTGTCTCATTTCTAAATTTCGATCGACCTGGATGTTTTCATAGTTTGGAAACTAGGGCACATGCATTTGAGAGAAATTTCTGAAATGTTACATATAGCTGGAAAGTATGAAAACAGCGTAATAAGAAAATTATAAATGGTTTCATTTGCGAGGAAAATTAGAATAAAGGGAATTTTGAAACGGAATTGCTGCATTATAAACGGCAATTGTTAAATTATGGAATCAGCTGTTTTAATTGAATTGGAAATATTATCAATCTTTCGAAATTATAATGGTAGATGAGGATATGACTATGGTTACATTAAAAAATTCTATTATTAATTTTTTTCTTGAGTTTAATATCTGGAATTTTACGAACTTCAATGTTTTATTGCCTTTGAGGAATATCAGAAATTGTCTAAATTTAAGTTTGTTACTATTTATCAGGTTAATAAAATTAACTTTGTTATGGATCCCAGCTCTATAGGGCGAGCTTTTGTAAGGAGGGCAAAATAAATATTTTCATATTTATCCCTAACACTTTTATTATATAATTCATGTTTTTTCAATAAAACTTATCATGTATTACAGTTGTAACGTATGTCACAAAAGTTTTGGGAAAATCATCATCGGCTTAAAAATAAATGTAAATGCCTTGCAATCTAGTCACAATGGTAAATAAATGACTATACTCGAATAGCAAAGAAGTAATCACGTTCTTCTATAGATCATATTTTTCTTGCATCGCCATAGTATAAACTTTATTCCAAATACAAAAATGATCCAAAAATGAATGAATGATACAGGGACAGATTAAATAAAATTATTAAAAGAGTGAAATGTAATTACTGCGGAAAACAAATAGAATAAACAAAATTCAAAACAACTTTGGCTTATTGTGTTTTACCCCATTTTAGTTCATAGCTCACCTTTGTACCTTGTACAAAATTGTACAGATCCTTGGGTGAGTGGGTTCTATACGTTGTTGTATCAACCTGGGTTTGTCCAAAACGAGCCGATCTTATGTGATCTAGAGCTTCGCATTCGCACAATATGTGTTTGGCCGTTTCTGGTTTCTTGTGACATAGTCGGCACATGAGTTCCCATTGTACGTGTCAATTTTGTTCAAGTGTCCCTTTACTGGGGCGTGCCCAGTCATGAACCCTGTTATCACTTTCAACTGGTTCCTATTCATAAAAAGTAGTTCTCCAGTTTTTTGGGACATGGTCTGCCTTTGAAGGCTTTTCCATGTGCCTGTTTTGGGGTGCTTCCCCAATAGTTAATATGTTGTTCCCAAATCCAGTCGTTTATGAAACTCCGGACTGTACTTTTTTGGTACTCCTGGGTTTGTATCGTGATTCCGGTGTTTCTTCTGACCCTCATTTTGCAAGTTCGTCAGCCTTTTCGTTGCCTTCGATCTTTTGGTGACCTGGCACCCAAAATAGTTTAACTCTATTTCGGCCTGCCAGTGTTCTTAGTTTTTTGATACATTCCCATACCAGCCTCGACGTAACTTTGTGACTCGATATCGCCTTGAGAGCCGCTTGCCATCTGACATTATTTGAATATACTGATTTTCGACAGCTCTTTCATTGTTCGTTTTTGCACATTGCAAAATTGCGTATACCTCGGCCTGAAATAACAAGGAATGTATTCCTGTAGTATAGCTATGGTTAGTATTAGGGTTTTTCGAGAATACTCCCGCCACAGTGCCGTCCTCAGTCTTAGACCCGTCTGTATACCAGGTTTGTTCCTGTCGTTGGGCATTGGGCTCCGTTATGGTGATCTCCTGTCTTTCCTGTAAATGGAGTATTAAAAGAGTACCTCGTTGTTATGTGATCTGATCTTATGTCTAGCACGTCTTCTGTCAGTAACTTTGAGATACTCATGTGACCTGTCCTAATGTCATGTTACTAGTCCCTCCAATTTCCTTTTGCGGGTGAAAGCAATTATGTCAGATTTGTTAGGGCTAATATTTAGTCCTTTCGCCTCTGTCCATTTTGTTACTATATTTAGAGCCTCTTGCATTCGATCTTTTACTGTAGTGTATTTTCCCTGTGCCATGATCACTAGATCATCGGCATATCCCAGGGTTCTAGGTCCCTTATCTTTGAGAGCCCTAAGCAGCCCGTCCACTACACGGTTTCATAGGAGTGGAGACAGCACTCCACCCTGCGAACATCCTCTCGCTACCCGTGCCGCTATTGTCTCTCCCATAAGGGTTGTGTATATAGTTTTCTCCCTTAACATAGAGTCGATCCAGAACACGCACGTGTCCTCGATTCCTCTGTGTTTGAGAGATCTAATGATCTATTCAACGGAGGTATTGTCAAATGCACCCTCGATATCCAAGAATGCAAGCATTTTCTGTCGTCCGGTTTTGCTACTTCCGGTGTAGAAATTTTGGCCACACGACTGATTATTACCATTTTTCAACGAAATTTGGGATGTAGCTTAAACGCGTTTTTAATATTTTAAAATATATGGTCGACATTTTTTGCGACGAAAAATAAAAAAAATAGTAATTTAGTAATTTTGAAATAGGTGTAAAATCAGAACCAAACGTCAAAAAGTGATTCAATTACTCGCAAAATGTTTGAATATATTAGTTTAACCATTGAACCTTCTAGTTATTCACTCTGAAGTTTCAAGAAAAAAAAAATCAAAATAGTCTAATTTATTGCAAATGGGGTGGAACTACTGAATAAAAAATGCTTCTAAGGGCAATACTCGTAGTTGAGAGTCATATACAAACATTTTGAGAACCACCATAGTATTCTGTAGTGGTAATTTGACTTTTTTAAATAACGTTTTTAAATAACTTTAAAAAATAAAAAATAAACTTATTACAATAAATTCCAAAATATATTCAATTCGTTTATTTTTTCGTACACAAGTTTAGACCCCAATTTAGATTTATGAATTATTTATCTTTCTCATTTTTGAGGTTCTTTTTTTTTAAATTTGAAAAAGATGTTTATTTTAAAAAAGTTTCAGATATATGAAGTGCTAATTTTAATAAATTTTAAGGGTTCTTAATTTTTGAGCGACGTATATCACATGTTAGGTAGCAACTAACTATTTATTATTGAATATAATACACTACAGAGTGTCCCATTAGTCCGTAATTGTTTAATATGTCAATTTGTGTTATTGACACGCAAACAAGTTTTAAATAAGAGTTATATGGATTTAAAAAATACGTATTTACAGGGTGTGGTGTTTTTGTTTGGGAAATAAAAATGAATATTTTTTAAATAGAACACCCTATATTTTATTTCAGTTTTGGAATGGTTTGGTAATACTATTTTTAACCCTAGAATTTTGTTACAAAATATTACAGGGTTGTCAAGCAATTATTTCTTTTATGAAATTAGACAATAATGCAGACCCCAAATTAAATTAACATAATTTAGGTAGATTTATGATGATTTTAAAATTATTTAAAATACAGACCTATAAGATACTAAGCTAACGAATAGTGGTTATAGAACTGGTCTGTTCATACAGAGTGTCTTAAAACATCTTTTAATTTTGGCTAATTTTAAGTTCAATTTACTAAATTTTTTCAAATTAAACACCTTGTATATTATTTTAGCATAAATTTTTTTATAAATTTACCTGTCCAACAAGACCAACACATATACAGGGTGTTCCATGAGTGCGTAATTGATCAACAGCTGATATATTATTGGAAATAAGAAAAAAAAATAACAAAATTGTATGACCATGTTTAATAAATATTCTTAAGTATACAGGGTAATTCATAATCGAGAGGCTAACCAAACTTATACATTTTTAAAGCAAAACACCCTGCAGGTAGTTATACATATTTGATTGTTTTCACCACATCGTCAAACAATTTTAGTTGACTTCATTTATTTGCTATATTGTATATAGGGTGTGTTAAAATGCAGGGTAACGATTTTTTAATTGGAATATCCTATATTAATTAAATAGATTATTCCATTTAAAAAATTTGAGAAAATCGTAAATATTAATTTATATATGGTATTTCATTTAAAAAATTGAAAAATTCGTAAATATTAATTTATATAGGGTATTCCATTTAAAACATTGAGGAAATCATAACTTCACGTTTTGACACACCCTAAATACAACATAGCAAATAAATAAAGTCAATTAAAATTGTTTGACGATGTGAAAACCATTAAATATGTATAAATACCTGATAGCTGATTTTCTTTAAAAAAGTATAGATTTGGTCAGCACCTTGTTTATGGACCACCCTGTATATTTAAGAATAATTGTTAAATATGGTCATACAACTATTATATTAAAAATTTCTTTGTATTTCTAATAATAAAACAGCTATCGATCAATTACGCATTGATGGGAAACCCTATATACGTGTTATTGGCTAATACATTGGTATCGTTGTATAGGCAAATTTATAAAGAATTTTATTTTAAGATAATATACAGGGTGTTACTTTAGAAAAAAATTAATAAACTGAACTTAAAATTGCCCATATTTAAGACATGTTTCAAAACACTCTATATTAAATAAACCAGTTCTATCACTACCATTCGTTAGCTTAGTATCATAGGTCTATATATAGAACAATTTTAAAATCAATGTAAACCTACTAAAAATTATGATAAAATAATTAGAGTCTGCATCATTCTTTAATTTCAAAAAAAATTAATTGCTTGGCAGAACTGTATTATTTTTTGAAAGCATTCTAGGGTTGAATACAGTATTAGCAAACCATTCTAAAAATAAAATTAAATACAGGTTGTTCTATTCAAGAAGTATACATTTTTATTTGCCAGGCTAAAACGCAACATCCTGTATATCCAAAAATATTTTTCAAATCCATATAACTTTTATTTGAAACACTGAACAATTACGCACTAATGGGATGCGTTTTATAAGATTTGTAAAAAAAACTTGTAATTAAGGGTGACTTAATCCTTTCATTTGAGTCCTTATAATAGCTCATCCTGAGGGGTCCATAAGAAAGTTTTTTTTAATTACCTGAATAACAACATATTTAACTTTAAACAAATTTTCCAAACTCTACGTATTATTTTTATAACAATTTACCATTTAAATTGATTTAAAAAGTTTATGAACATTTTAAAAATTAAAAAAGGATTAAGTTATGTTTAGTAAGCAGTAGATTGCAGAATAATACAACCACATTGTTTTATTCTATTATTTAAAAGTATATTTGATAGATGATTTATAATAAAAGTACTGGTCGTCACCCTATGAAAACTATTTATTTAAACATCTATACTTGAATTTTTTACTATATTTTTGAGTTCATAATATGGGTATAATACCCACTGAACTGTATAGTTATAATATATAGTTCAGTGATAATACCAAGTAGAGAATTTTCTTTATTTAATTCTAAATTATTTCGATTTAATTTCAAATTACTTTTTAACCTAACAATCTCATCACATATTTAAGAAAACTGTGTTTGTTTTTATTGTATATAAACCTGTAAAAATCTAAAAATAAATTTGAAAATTCCTGCAACGTTTTCCACCCTTCGACACTTTAGACTAAGTGTTTCTAAAAGGTTTAAACACTTAAAATAACTTGTCTAGCTGAGCTATACGCTTCAAAGAGGAAAAATCGATTATTTTTGTTTTGTTCATGTTAACTAGTTTCTAAGAATAATTCTACCAAAATTTTATTGTACCAAAGTTTTATTGTTTATAAATGTGTTTACTTCTTATATTGTATTTTTATTCTCCAAATAATTTACAAAAATTGTACTTTTATTCATCAAATTTAATTTACAGCTTTAAATTAGTACCAAATTTTAAATTACGTGTTTCTCAAAATTACAAATTCACCCTCTGAACATACCACCATTTTCCTCATTTGTATATTGACGTTACAAACAAGCGTAATTCTGTTTTCATTAAAATAAAACATCACACGTGTTGATTTTAAAATTGGGTAAAACTTTTAATTAATACCTGTTAAAATTTATGTTAATTAATGATATTTTCATTTTCCACAATTTTCATTTTGTGACAAATAATAATAATGAAAAAATATTTTGTATTATTGACTATGAGATTATTTTAATAAATTTAGCAAAATATTTTGCAAAAAACCAAACGTTTTTACCTACATAATATTTTTCAATTATTATTTTTATTATTATTAATTCATTGGTCAACTTACTAATTTAGGCAATTTTTTATCTTATGAAAATTAAAAAAAATGATTTTTTCTCTTTGAAAAAATACAAAAAGAACGAGATATTCTCTCGTGGTAAAATACTGTTCGTGGCGATATTAAATTGTTCTTTTTTGAAAGGCAGCATGGAACTCTAGAATGGAAAGTTTACTTTGTAAAAAAGCTCTAGTCGTATTATTTGATTTTAAAAGCTGCAAAACTGCAATCGTTGTTGGTTTGTTTGTATTAGGTGAGGAAAATTTGTGTCTGCTTTTTTATAATACTTCAAGAATAGGTAAAAAATATCAACAGAATTTATGGGCGTCCCAAAAAAATTAATTAATAATGCAAAAATGCAAAAATTTTAAAAATTTATTAGATTATTTTTTGCCAATGCAATATTAATATGCGAAAAATAATAAACTTTTAAAAAAATGGGATTTAGGAAAATATACTTTGGACCTTTAAACACCATTAACTAAAAGAACGGTAAGCTTATAATTTTCAGTAATTTTGGGAAATGTCTGACCAGAACTGGGCAAATTAAACAATAATGATAAACTGAAACTTTCAAATTTTTAAATAGCCCATAGAAAAGTTTAGGTGAGTAGGTCTCAGAAAAGTCATTACGCTTCTAGATAAAACTAAATTTTAGAAATTGAGGGCTGCTACGTGTAAATTTTTTTACTGTAATTTCTATTACTGGAAAAGTTAAAAAATGTATCTGAAAATTTCAAATATTCATTTATTTTAATTATTTACTATATGTAATTGGGAAAAATTGTGTACCTAAAATGTTTATATATTTCAAGTACATACTTTTGATGTATTTTAGATAAAATATTTTCTTTTTTCAGATAATTTTTCACTAACTCTTGATATACTTTTGTATGCTTTATCTATTCAGTATTCGAACAACAAATAAATTAATAATTATTACAAATTAATAACGGGTATTTCCCCCACGTGCGCGAATAACTGCCTCAATGCGTCATGGTATACCCTCTATTAGATGTCGAATCTCCATCTGGTCAATCTGGTAAATTCTTGGAATAAAGCATCTCTCAAAAAAATTTAAATTACTTGGAAAAGGAACTCGGTTATACACTCGTCTGCCCATCATGTCCCAGACGTGCTCAATTAGATTGAGGTCTGGGCTACGTGATGACCAGTTCATCCTTTGAATTTCTCTTTCGTCCAAATATTGAGATACAATCCTCGCAATGTGTGGTCGAGCGTTGTCATGCATGAACATGAATTCGTTTCCTAAAAACGGTGCAAATAAAATTACATGTGGATCTAGCACATCACGAATATATCGGTTAGCTGTCATTGCTCCGCCGCCAACAATGACTAAATCAGTACGAGCTTCCATGCTTATGCCGCCCCAAACCATTACCGATCCTCCTCTGTAACTGAGTCTTGTGGAAAAATTTGCTGGGTCAAACTTTTCTCCTCTTCTTCGGTATATTCTTTCGCGGCCATCAGGGGAACGTAAACAAAACCTTGACTCGTCAGAAAATAAAATCTTACTCCAGTCATCGAAATTCCAATGCTGATGCTCCCTGGCAAATCGAAGACGTGCTGTTCTGTGATTTCTAAGTAACTCCGGACCAGTTGCAGGTCTTCTGGAGCGTAATCCATGTTCTCGTAATCGCCTGCGAATCGTTATTTCATTAACAGCTATTTGATGTACTTCTTCTAAACGATTTCGAGATATGACAGCAGTAGTATTTCTTTCTCGCAAAACATTTAATGTTACAAAACGATCATCTCGAACATTTGTAGAACGTTGTCTGCCGGATCTTCTTCGTCTCAAAATACTACCAGTTTCGTTGAAACGTTTTACAGCTCTCTGTACGCTACACCTTGTAACACCCATAATACTGAGACCTACCGTCTTGTACCAGAACAACTGCTCGTGCTGCATCAGTAGGCGTTAAAGTTAAAACCATGATGTTATGCTGATAATGAATATTTGTTATGCTGATAATTAAACTGCAATTACCAAGTGAAGAATATTTGACAGTTGTCATATTGTGAGTTGGCCACAGCACTCTACTTATTTTGTGGTTTATTCTCTACCTTCATTTAAATTATGACCGTTTCTAAACTGTATTATTTTTTTTAAACCGTCACATTTCACAAACAAATTAGAATATCTGGGTAATTAAAAAAACAAAGTGTTGGAAACAAATTAGTCTTCTTGATAAAGTTAACTGTGTGCAGATCTACTAGCAGAATTAATCTCAAAAGTATAGAAAAAAATTGTTTTCTCTTTTCCCCTGTATTTACGGCGAGTACTAAATTACTTTTAGATGTCCGAATAATAATCTTAAAACTACAGTACTTTATCTAAAAGTTGCTAAAAACTTCAAATAAATCAGCCTCCGCATTTGAAAGTTAGAGCATTTTTAAATAAATTTTGAATAAATCGAATTTTAAGTCGGTGAGTGTATTATGAATTCTAGATAGACTAAAATTAAAATTTTCTCTATATGTACTTCTTTTATATATTTCACAAAGTTAAAAACAACAAATAAAATGAACAAGTGGTTATGTTAAATGGCATTAAAGCTACGTTTTCCTAGCTGCGTCAAACGCGAGCGCAAGACGCTTGCGGTAGGTTCGATTCACGTAATGTGGGTTACGTGAAAAGTTTGTTTTCCAACTTGGCACAAATCAGTTCGAATAATAATTATTATTTATAATATGTCAAGTATTAAAAATGGCTATAAATAATGATAATATGATGAGAAATAGAGTTATAAATCTCATCACGATGGGGCTACGAGAGGAAAAAGCAAAAGTACTTTGTTGATAAAAAAAAAGAGGTAGCAATATGAGCTTTCTACATTAAGGGAATTAAAATACTGTTTTAAATCACTTATTATTCATTGAAATTTATCATATGTTATAAGTAGTCCAGCCACCAGTTCATATTTAGCTGCAAAAAATTTTGGTTGAGGTTCTTTGAAACCCATATTCAAATAAAAACAAATCACTTCTGCACGCAGGGATGTAATCTTTGTTGAGATTCTTTAAAATCCATATTCAATTAAAAAAAAATCACTTCTGCATGCAGGGTTACCAGGTCGTGTCAATTTCCTTCAAATTGACATTAAAAATCCCCCGAAACCACAACTTTATAATGAAAAATTCCCCCAAAAATTAAAAAGTACACAATTTAAAATAAAATATTTACTTAAACCAAAAGATTGTGAAAAACGTTTGTTCGTTTTGACGAAATTTTTAAAAACCCCAAATATTAATAATATGATAAAAAAAAGTGACAAAAAAATTTACAATAAAAAACAACAAAAATTAGGATTATTAGTATTAAAAATAAAACTTAAATTCTAATGTGTTTAAACAAATCTTAAATCCTAATGTGCCAAATTAAATACCCATCAAAATACCTCCGAAAAAATTTTCTCCCAAAATTTACCCCGAACTGATTAAAATCCGTCAAATTTGGGGGAACATTTCCTCATTTTGGCAACTTTGTCCACACGGCTGTGATAGACTGCTCTCGAGTCACAGCCGACTTTTCACGCAAGCGCATTGAGTTTAATGCTGCGCTGCAGTGTTGCCGTTGCTATTACAATTTGTAACAAATCTATTACACTTAAAAGTTACACCAGTACGTTATTATGACTTTTAATACAGAGGAAAAAAACTATCGAAATATTATGAGTGGCTTTATCTAAACTTTAGAGCTTATACTTAAAAAAATAACCTAACAGACTTGTTAAAAAAATTAAATAATCATTGCATAATATTAAAGATTTTTATCGACGGCTTTGACTACTTTAACAAACAAAAATAATTAGTAAAAGATAAGACAAAGAACTGTTAAACTATTAGAATATTTTATACAAATTACCTGTCATGATTGTTTATCTTTTCACAATCACAGAACTTGACAAGGAATAGAGGTCTGACTCTAGAGGTGGAAGAAAAATAATAGTATCATAGATATATCGCTACAACATTTTGCAAAGTTACTGAAAACAGATTTTTTGAATAAATTCATTCTTTTGTTTAAAATTCTGGAATTTTACGAATTGCTGGTATATTTAATATGCCTGCGACATCATAAATACCAAACTGTAAAAACTTACCATAGTTTAGTTTTTTCGTAGTAATTATTACCAAATGACCGAAAAATTTCTTAAATTATTATTAAATGATCGAAAAAAGAAAACATATAAGTTAAAGGTAAAATATTTAATATGGTGCGTTAAGGGTAAAGGAAAGTTCTATTTATATTGACCTTTTATACCTTTTCTCTATTTTAAATTTTCAAAAATACGTTAAATAAAAATTATTTTTGAGTTATATAGAAAAGGAAGACACTTAATTTTTTGTTCACCTTTTATGAATTGTTGCGGATTCTTTGTAAAGGACCATTTCGTAGAATAGTCTAAACAACCGAAGGTTCGCTATTTCCCCTAAAAGATTAAAGAACTGAAATTTTAACATAAATACCATTCCCTATTTTTTCCTGTTCCATCTGTTGCTTAGACTGTTTTGAATTGTTAGGAATGTAACTCAGAATAGCTTGAATACAAACATTTCTGATGAATTATTATACTGAAAGATACTTGTAAATAGTAAGTGTAATAAAATATCATCTAAATTATATAACTTTGTGTTTTATTTCCAGGTACCTACCTATTCTTAAGTTTTTTCTTTTTACTAGTTTTGTTTTTGAGTTATCGGCTTTAATTAATATGGTTATTAGCCCCGTGTTCTGTTGCGGATTTGCCACTGTTTCCCAGCGCCACTTTAGGAGCAGAACTGCTAATTAGAGCTCAACAGTGAATGGTTGATGAGGAGTCCTATCTGTGTATTAGAGTTATTAGTCCTATCTCCAGCGAAATTCGAACCCAGTACCATTGGATCAGAAAATCCTGACTCTAATCACAGAGCCACATACTTCATTCTATTAGTTTTATTGAAAAATTTAAAAATACTAGTATTATAAAGTAGGTGAACATTTTTTGGTTGGTATTGTGTTTATTTTCAATCAAAATATATAAAAAAACAATTAACGGTTTTAAATTTTTTATTAGTATATTTATAGCAACGTTGCAAGATATTTTTAATATCATTATAATGTGCGGGTTTGTATTTACAAAAAGTTAAACCCCGACACAAATTGTGAGTACAACCCTGAGGGCTTGCTTACCTATTGGACTGATTTAAGCGGTGCTGGTTGTTACATACTTCCACAGAGAATAAAATGCAACATTTCCATATAAACACTTTATTTCATGACGATGCATGACAACTTTTCATATTTTACCTTATTAAGTTTTTAAAAAATATATCCTCAGGCTTAACAGTAACATTAATGATCTAAATCTTTTGCTCCCCTTGTTAGGAAAAAAAAATGCATAGTGTCAAATACGGGCGAGAAGTGGTTCACCTTAAAACTTTTTGTCTTCAGGCGTTGAGTAACAATAAATAATGCAATTATGTTCGCTTGCTCACGTCACCAATGCACATATCGCACCCTTGCTTCAAAAATGACACAACTTGAAATTCACCTCTTTTGAGTTAATACTTATAAATGCAACTCTACATCAAAATTAGGAACTAAAACCTAAAAAATGATACAGGCGCCATATCTAGAAGATTCTTTTCTCTAAATTAAACAATTTTGATGATTGACGTGTTGAAAAAATACCGGTGTTACTTCCGAATATTTCTTTGGTAAAAATGTTCTGTAGCATATGTCGCTGGTGTTAGAAGAATTGGGTTCTTTTGTAGAAATAACTAACGAGTCATAGGTAGTAGAAAAAGAAGTGTTTTTAATTTACTATTTTCACTGAAGTAAATACATAGTGGTTGATTCACTTATCTTCACTAAACAGTTTTAAATATTTACAATTTTAGTTCATCACAATTTGATTAACTAATATAGTTGATTTTTTAGTTACCAACTTGAAAACATTTGTTTGTAGATTTTCTTATGCCATAATAATTGTAGAAGATATAACTTTCACCAGAAAATAAAATTCATTAAATGCTTGTAAAAATGTAGAAACTATATAACGTGCCGTCGGCAGAAAGCACTTGAACGTTCGGATAGCAAACAACTGTGAGCGATGATGGCAAAAAGACAACTGATTCTTTGGTGGCACTAAGACAACTACTGAATGATGGCAAACATACAACTGAACTGCTCGCGTCGAGCTCACCCAAATATATACTGTTGGGACGCAATGAGTGTCCGGGGCATAGTTCACGCACCTATTCGGTTTCAACCAATGAAAACATCATGACATAATGAAATACGTCATTTGTGCTTCGTTAACTATGCGCCGGACACTCATTTTGTTCCAATGCACAGCTGTGCACTTAAAAACACAGGTGTTCGACGTTCGGTATTCTGAGATAAATGCTATTTATAGTTTTATGACTTCACATTATATTAGGGTAAAAAGCAGTCGAACTATTTGAGAATTGTTTATTTATTTAGTAGATGTAAAATATTAATTTGTTGATGTTTTTACTGGTGAAATTGTAGAATTTAACCACGTGTGGTTGTTTATTATTCACAATCATTGCATTAACTCAAAAAATGTGAATTTTGAGTTGTGTCACTTTTGAAGCAAGGGTGCGATATATGGGTTAGCAGAGGTCCGGTATTTAAATTTAAATGATTTTAAGATTTATTTGTTATGTTTAAATGTATTTTACACAATCAGGAATATAAAATTTGTAGATTTTCACATTGTTACCAATAGGTTAAGTTACAAAATAATAAAACTTATATAATTCTTATTTCACTTCAAAATAACAAAGTTTTTACTAATTTATAAAATGTCTAATTCAAATGGATTCCTGTCTGTTTTATAATAAGTGTTCGATTTGTCATATTTTTATTAATAATAACAAGAGTGGATTTGGGAGTTCAAACAATTCTCTCTTTAGAATGTCTAAATACATTCGGGCCCCCGTTATGATCTTTTTATGCCCCCCTGGAAGGCGCGCCCCACTGGTTAGGAAGTCCTTCTCTAGACCACCACAACATTAACTGGGAATCTCGACATGATGATCTAGAGGTAAGGCATTTTTATACAGAACAAAGATGTGTGGGTTCGAATCTCAGCGACGACAGATTTTTTTTAAAATATCTGAAGTATATAAGAAATGAATCGAAAGTATTTAAAGTGTGTAAATTGAGTTTTATTAATAAATTTGTCTAAGCGCTTTCAGCCTATTAGGCCATCATCAGAGACTCTACAAAGAGAAAAAAAACGGAGCTGTAACAATATAATCAACTCGTAACATTACTAAACAATGAATAAAAAATAAAACTAAATATAGCTTGCAGCTTGGAAAATTGAAAATAAAAGAACCACACCGAAAATGTGGTTAAATTTTAACAAATGAAGTAGGGGTTCATCCAAACAAGTAAAACTAAACACTCCAAACCATTCAAAGGAAAAGAAACTGCTGGTCTTCAACATATATGTTTTCACCTTTGGGGTTCGCGGATCGTCTTAATAATTAGTAGAATGATTTTTAAAAGTTGTTTCTGAACTATCAAATTATTTCAATAAATATTGTATTTAATAAAAAGGTATGTAACCATTATATTGGATAAAAATATGACAAAAAAAGTCTATAAAGACTCGATAAAAATTAAATATTGTATTTAACAAAAAGAAATGTACCCACTAGATTCGATGAAAATTGAAAATTGTATTATTTGCGATAAAAAAGGTATGGATTGTGAGTACGAAATTTTGAAAACATGTTTTTGGTATAATATTATAAGTTCAACAGAAAACAAAGGTGCCAAATATAAGAACCTATAAAGGTATACAAATGGACAAAAAATGTAAAATGTTTCTTATAAATTCGACAAAAAATAAAGGTACCAATGGTAAGTACCTATAAAGGTATAAAATTTGAAAAGAAAAATATAAAAGGTTTGTTATAGATTCGACAAAAATAGAGGTACCAATTGTGAGTACCTATAAAGGTATATAACTTAACAAAAATGTAGGTTTGTTATAAATTTGACATAAAACAAAGGTACCAATTATGAGTGTCTATAAAGGTATATAATTTAACAAAAAAATTAAGTTTTGTTATAAATTTTACAAAAACAAAGGTACCAATTGTGAGTACCTAAAAAGGTATAAAATTTGACAAAAACGTAAAAGTTTTGCTATAAATTCGACAGAAAACAAAGGTATCAATTGTGAGTCTCTATAAAGGTATAAAATTTGACAAAAATGTGAAAGTATTGTTTTAAAATCAATAAATAACAAAGGCACTAATTGTGAGTACCTATAAAGGTATAAAAGTTTAACATATAAAATTTTTAATATAAATTCGACAAAAAACAAAGGTACCAAAGGTGAGTATCTATAAAGGTATAAAATTTTACAAAAAAAGAAAATGATTCTTTTATGTTTGACAAATAACAAAGGTACCAATTGTGAGTACCCATAAAGGTTTAAAATTTGAGAAAAAAATAAAGTTTTGTTATAAATTCGACAAAAAACAAGGGTAGCAATTGTGAGTAACTATAAAGGTATATTTTACAAAAACATAAAATATTTCTTATAAATTCGACAAAAAACAAAGGTACCAATTGTGAGCACCTATAAAGGCATAAAATTTTACAAAAAAGTAAACTGCTTCTTATAAATTCGACAAATAATAAAGGTACCAATTGTGAGTACCTATAAAGGTATACAATTTGAGAAAAAGTTTGGTATAAATTCGACAAAAACCAAAAAATCTAGTTGTGCTTGCATATAAAGGTATACAGTTTGACAAATAATGTAATGGGTTTGTTAAAAATTTGACAAAAAAGGTAGCAATTGTAAGTAACTATAAAGGTATAACATTTTACAAAAAATTATATAATATTTCTTATAAATTCTTGAGTACCTATAAAGGTATAAAATTTGACAAAAATGTAAAATCTTTGTTATAATTTCGATAAAAAATAAAGGTACAAATTGTGAGTATCTGTAAAAGTATGTAATTCAACTAAATATGTTATAAATTTCACAAAAACAAAGGTACCTATTAAAAGTACCGTTTACATAGTCAATATATAAACAAAGGTACGAACATTCGATAAAAGTATGTAGGAATATAGGTATTATTATGGTCAGAAAATTAGGAATTCGGCAGCATTAAGACCGACGGTACCACATCACACCTATCGCAATATTCAAGAAAGAACGGGAACACTTGAATTTAAATCAGCCGAACGCAAGCAAGTAGGAATTTGTGCCCTTTAAAAAAAAATTTATTCTGTTCCATAATTAAAAAGATATTAAACATGTTTAGCAGATATTTAATGGAACATTATAAAACCATGTTATCACGTCTTTATACAGTGGCTATACAAGATGTTATAGAATACATGGTAGTAAATCATTTAAAAATAAATATTTTAAGGTTTATTCTAACACTACAATTTTCTGTACAAAAACGATTCTTAATAGTTCCAATTTTTTTTTTATTAAAATTAACGTGTCTCGACTGCTGAGGTCCATTGACACAACTACAATTGTCTACAGAGTGGTTTTACAATATTGTTTTCATAAAATTACTTTGATTTAATTTTTTTGTAAAAGTTGAACGTCTTTTAAAAAACTGAAAAGGCACTGGTATTCTGTAGGTTCCCCTAATATTTCTTCAAGACACTATCACAGTAGGTGCATATGGGTGCCTCACTGGTTGTCATAAAGTGGCTGTGAGTAAGTTTAGTGTGTCCAATTCATAGTCTTCTTATTATGACTGCATTTGTTCTGGACAAAGAGGATAATCTGGGGGAAGCAATAATGGGTTGTATGTCTCGTAACTGTGTGGTCTCCATATTCCAGTGTGTTTGCCAATTGTCATGAACTGTTTTTCTAAACACACTCTTGATATCTTTATATATGTGAATATCTTCAGCCGGTAGGTCCAATGTGGAAGCTTCTTTGGCTGCACGGTCAGCTGCTTTGTTACCGCTAAGTCCAACATGAGACGGGATCCAAATGATAGTGACGGACACTCCATTTGTCACGAGGTTGGAATAGGTGTCATGAATTCCGTTAACTAAGGGGTGTTCCGAGAAAGCATCTTTAATCGAATGGATCGATGAAAGTGAGTCTGTACAGATTGCAGTATGACGATCATTGGATGTTAACATCCGGAATGCTTCTAATATGCCATATAGTTCCCCAGTGTGTACGCTACATGTGGAAAGGAAGTATTCAAATTTAAAATTAGACAAATCTCCTAATGTTAAAGAACAATTTTTCTACTGGCCAATTCTTTTGTAATCTCTCCTAATATTATGTTACTTTTGATACCGCAGAACGGCTGAGGTCCTTTCCTTGCAAGACGATCTGCAATCTCGTTACCCTGTACCCCGTTATATCCCGGAACCCAAGTGAGAGCAACTCTATTTTTCTCAATAATTTTAGGCATATCCAGAACATTTTTGACCTGATTACGTAAGAGCTCAGCGCTTTGATGGCTGTTTGACTATCGAACATGATGATAATCTCTTGTCTATTATAGTTTCTCTCGATGTAAAACTGCATACACTTCTCGATGGCATGAATTTCCGCCTAGAAGAAGCTTTTGGAGTGCTTGGTTCTTGGTCCATACACTCATATTCCAGTTCCTTTTATAGCATGTCTTTTGGTTGCAAACCCGATGGATTCTTTAGCTCCATTCTTTCTTGCAGCCCAGCTCTGTGGTTATGAAGTTCTTCACAAAACTGTACTTTAGCATTTCATCCTGAGACAGGTATATTTAGTCCTGAAGCAAGTAGAATTTTATCTCATTACTCCGTTCCTGGTCATTCTATACCGTGTCCTTTTTGACACATTCTTTATCATCAAATGTAGAGTGGTGAGGTTTAAGATCACCTCCATTGAGACCGTAGGGCAGGTTCTCATTGCATCAGTAATGCAAACACAGACTAGTCTTTGTACTTTTGATATATTAACTCTCGTAATAGCTATACTAGTTCTGTTACTCCAGGCTATAGCCTGATGATTGGTCTCACTATTGCAGTATACATCCATCGCGGTATGTTTGGGTTACATCCCCATGGTTTATCTGCAATGATGTTGCATATCATTAGGGCTTTTGTGGCGTTATTTACTACTTCCTTCTCATATGTGTTCCAGATAAGTTTGTTGTCCAGGGTTAGGCCTAGATATTTGACTCCATTTTTCCATCCTATATATATCCCGTCTAATTTAACAGTTTCAAAATTAAGTTTTGTTTTCTTTAAAAAGGCTACTAGTGTTGTTTTTGTAGGGTTCCCACTTCACAGCACCATCTTTTGGTATCTTCTAGTCCTCGTTGAACTATATCACACAGAATAATTCTAAACTTGCCTCTAGCAATATGATTATGTTGTCGGCATAACCTTAGCTGGGTATTCCGAGGTCAGTCAATCTACATAGAAGTGCGACTACGGTTAGGCTCCACATTAGTGGGAATAAAATTCCTCCTTGTGGACATCCTCTGGTCATGCAGATGGAGATGGTGTCCTGCCCTATCTGTGTCTCTGTAGTTCTAATAAAAAACAGCTGAGCCATCCATCTGGATGTGATGTTATCTATTCCTCTTTTGACAGATTCGTGTGGCGTGTTGTCAAAGGCTCCTTCTATATCTAGGAAGGCACACACGACCGTTTATTTGTTTGTCAATGCATCCTGGATTACGTCGGTCAAGGGCACCACCCTAATGTTCACTGCTTACTAAATGTAGGTGGCATTACTTTTTGACCTGTTAATTTTACTCAACGAAAATCCTGTTTTACAACTGAATTTTACGCATCTAGAGGTTCCATCAGATATCGGCATCCAGAATCTCTATTTCTTGCTGACGAGTCCTAACAAGGAGGAAACCAAATGAGGCGATATTAACGTTGATATTTTAATTTCATCTACGTATTAGTATATTAAAAAATATTTAGAAATAAAAGATTAGAAATACAGTGTATTTACAAGGACATAAATTAGATATTAAATAAATTTCTTTCACTACAGTTTTTTGAAAGGTTGCTAATTTTATCATTAGTTTAAATACACAGAATTAATTTACTAGTATTAATTTACCAAACTTCTCTTATATAACTGAATTAAAACAAAGCTAGAATAAAATGTACAGTCCTATTACAAAAAACCTTTTGAAATAAGTTACTCAGTTACTCATGTTGAATAAAATGCCTCTTGTGTGGCAAAGTGTATAGTATTACCTAAAGTAACTTCTACACATTTCAAATACACCTACTATAGTGTCAGTCCTAGTTAAAACATTTGCTTTTTACTAATTTGAAACTGAATACCTCTGTTTATTCAGCATTAAAACTTTTATTTTGTTTGGAACAAAACCAGTAAACTTTTTATATAGAGTTATTTTAAACCGGTTCTTTGTTAGAAAACTGCATGTTTGTAAGGCCCGGACTCCATAAATTATGATTTAGAATTGTGTGTGATTACAATTTATTGCTGAAGCTGAAACTTGAGTTAATGTTTATTTTATTATACTCTATCTAATATAAACTGAATATTTTAACAAAATAATTTGAAAATTTGGAAACAAATCTTAAAAATTTCCTTACAAATTATTAATACCATCTTCGAACCACAAAGGTGAAAACAGATTTAAAAAACCTATCATTGACGTGAATCGAACCCAGACATACTTGTTCTCTAAACAAATGCCTGGCCCGAACTGGAACATCAAATGTCTGTCTGTGTATCTCGACCGACAGTCAATGTCATCATGGTCTAGAGGCAAAGGAATTTGTCTAGCTTCGAGTCTTCAAGTATTCATTTTCACTTTTGGGGTTCGGGAATGGTCTCAAAACCTTTCTAAGCTAACGTGCGGTATATGAGTCCACGCCTCAAGCATTTTTCCGATATCTACCGAACTCTCCCGATTATTTTGGCATTTCCGCTTAGTAGCTGTTGCTCTTGGTGCCTCTAATTTGATGTTTCTCAGCTGTAGTTAATGCGGACTAACATACCGCACGTTAATATTTCTGTCACATTTTTTGAGGTAAGTATTTTTAACAACATTTTACTTTTTTTGTAATAAATGTTTAATTATAGAGTCAAATATAAACCATGAGAAGGAACAGGGATATTTACAGAAGCTTCACGATGACATTGAATATAACATTGAAGCTGATGACGACGATAGAAGTTTGGAAGGTGATAAAGAAAAAAATCTAAGACCACAATACAAATGAGCAAGATATTGACATATTGATAACTAAAAACTTAGATCTTTTGCCACCAAGAAGAGCAGCAATACAAAAACTTGTATATTATGTTTGTAGGTTTTGGTATATGAGTTAGACATCTCGCTATAATGATAAAAATTTATTAGACCTTAAAAAAAGTATAATATTAAAATGTATTGACAGTCTTCTTCGTCAGTACTTGTCATCGTCTTGTTTAATATTCTTTTTTTTTTTTAATTTCTTTTTCGTTTCCATAAAACTCCATGACCACGGTTGTCAAGGCTCGACCAATCAGGACACACCTCAATAGTAGTTGTGATTGGCCAGTTCTAAACGGGAGGTAATGAGAGGTAATTAGTAATTATCCTAAGTACCCACCCCCACCCTTCGCGCAATTAGCAAGTACCTCCCAATGAGCGTAATTGCATAGTGTAATGGGTGTAATTACTTTATACATATATAGACGTAGGTATTTACTATGTATATCGGGTAGCATGTAACGAGCATAGTAAGTACCTCTTAGATAGTAATTACTATGTATAGCATATAGTGTAATGAGTTTAGTCTAAGTACATCTCAATGATTACTATTGTAGCACAGGGGAGGAAATACGTCGGAGCATACCTAAATACATCCTTGACTCCCAACCGTCATAGCTATAGTGAAGCGCTAGTCTCCAGCAGACGCGCAAGACGTAAACATCGGTGAAAGGGATAGTTCCCCATTCTTCAAAAAATTAGCGGGTACCTCTCAGGCTTATATATTATGAATATGAATTGCATAGTAAGTACTTTTCAGTTACCCTATACACCATGCCCCATAATATAAAGATGCTTCCATACTTGGGCAATGACCAGTCGTAGTCAAGTATTTGACTATGTATGAAAAGGCCTAATCCAGCCTGAAAGATATTGCATTTTTTCTGTATGTTTTAATTTTTTATGTAGCTATTATATGCTCATATTAAGTAAGAGATAAATATGTCATTAACGAAAACGCATAGTTTGCATACGTACATTACACCATACATACAAATTTTTATAATTTATTTTTTTTTTAAACCGAAATTTGTAGTATGTTTGGTAGAGGCTACAGTTGAGATTTCCCATTTAAAGTACACTGTGACGTCAATATTATTTAAAATGGCATTGCTGTGAATAGAAACATTTCTGTCATACAAAATGAATTAATGTAGTTGACAATGTCTCCAAGAGGTGCGTACTTCTCTTATATTGGCCGGTATTTGCCGATACTCACCAAACATAAATCTTCTAATAAATGAAAGCGTTGGGCAATAGTAGAGGATATGCTCGATGGCCTCATCTTCTTGTCCTCACCTCCTGCAAAGAACAGATTCTGACAGATCCATGATATGGGAATGCTTCCATACTTGGTAATAATCACTCAGAATGACTGATTGGGAGCAGATTATGTCTAGTCATAGTCAAATATTTGACTTTATATGAAAGGCTTAATACTGTGTCAAAGATATTGTATTTTCTATGTATTTTTCAATGAAATACATACTTTTTTTAATTTTTTATATCTGAAATTATACTTGTGTTCACTTCTAACAAAAATAATAACATGTAACCTTTTTTAAAGAAAAAACATTAAAACTGTATATTGTATTATTTATATTTTAACTATACATATAGATATATATTACATCATCTGACTGTGGCTCTTCCATTAATCCATGTTTGCTCCTTATTTGTGTGGTTATGTATGGTAACATATCTTTTAAGACTTCATACCTAGGGTAACTATCTATCTCCTCACAAAATAAGTCCAACTTACATGTGTCATATTCGCGGCAAAGATTCGCGCCTTCACTGTATTTCTTATATCATTAATTTGATTTTAAGAAGACGGCTTTAGGCCAATGCTTAGCGGAATACATTATCCACATATCGTAATTACAATAAAATTGTAGAAATTTTTAATGAAATAATGTGTATACTGTATGTAATTAAAAGTGGCTCTACCACAGATGCTAAATATTAAACCGCAATTACACTTATACATTTTCACTATTTTTATTATTTATTTGATATTTCTGTGAATCCAATTTAAAAGAAAAGCCTAGCATATGTATATAAATAACTACTAATTCAATATACATTCGATATTTTAGTAATTATAATATACAGCTAAATATTTCATCAAATATTTACTTATTTTGTTTTTAAAATATTGTAGTTTTCTACGCACAATAATAATCCGAAAGCTATTAAAAGCAGGATTCTACCAAATCTCATTACCCTACTCTAGACGAACTACCTAAACTTCGTTATAGGTGGCGACCATAAAAAACACATATTTCTACTAAACTTAGCCCAACTAGATACCTAAAGGACCCCGGCACTTTTTTACTTGAGTTCGAGGTTTGCGTATTATACGTAGATCTCGACTAATCCAAACATAATATGTAGTTTAGTTGAAAACGTTGTGTGTCAATGTGTCTGCATTTTACTTATTTTTTTGTTTAAAATTTTTGGTGTCTTTCACCTGAGAAAGATATTGTAATTATTCTGATGTTATTTTTTTCCATTTTTGTATATATTTTGTATTAAAATAAGATATTTTTAGCCGTTTTAAAACCATACACTGCGGAAGCTCACGATGTTTAAACTTTTTGGATACGTACGCTACTATATATCCTCTCAAAAATCCCCCACCTCTTTTAAGCTCCTTCGATATTCACGCTCTGTATGGTACAATAGTTATACCCGAGAGGTACTTAGATTAAACTCACTACACTTCATGATCTACATAGCAATTACTATACATAAGGTACTTACACTCATACCATTTCATTGTGTTTGAAGTAATGGGGAGTACTTACTATAACTTATTACACATGATACACATACTATATAAAAGGTACCTACATGTGAATGGAGTATTGAAAAGTACTTGCGATGCTCATTATACATTGAAAGTTTCTTACTATGCAATTAGACTCAGTACAGTGGGTTCAGAATTGGGAAGTACTTATTAACTAAATCCCCCACTTTTTCCAAGTTCCTGCCACGATATTCATGCCGTGTATGCTTGCGCCCGGCAAGTTTCTCACTCTAATCATGGTGGTTGAGAGTCAAGGATGTGCGGACTTTATCCCCCATTTATGTCTATTATTTAGAATGGTCTTAGGATACAAAATGCTGTATACGCTACAATAGTAATAACCGAGAGGTACTTAAATTAAACTCATTACACTTCATGACATGCATAGAAATTACTATATATACAAGGTAGCTATACTCATTACATTTCAATGTATATGGAGTAATGAGATACTCATTACACATGGTGTATAGGATAACTGAAAAGTACTTACTATGCAATTCCTATTCATAATATACAAGCCTGAGAGGTACCCGCTAATTTTGTAAAGAATAGGGAACTATCCCTTTCATCGATGTTTACGTCTTGCGCGTCTACTGGAAACCAGCGCTTTAATATAGCTATGAAGGCTGGGAGTCAAGGATGTGTTGAGGTATGCTCCGACGTATTTCCCCCCCTGTGCTACAATAGTAATCATTGAGATGTACTTAGACTAAACTCATTACACTATATGCTATACATAGTAATTACTATCTAAGAAGTACTTACTATGCTCGTTACATGCTACCCGATATACATAGTAAATACTTACATCTATATATTTATGAAGTAATTACACCCATTACACTATGCAATTACGCTCATTGAAAGGTACTTGCTAATTGCACGAAGGGTGGGGGTGGGTACTTAGGATAATTACTAATTACCTCTCATTATCTCCCGTCCAGAACTGGCCAATCACAACTACACTCAATAGACGTCGAGCAGATATATCTACCCTTGACCCTTGACCAACCTCAAATACAAACGTCTTAAAAATTTTAAAATGAAATGACAAATATATCAAAATTAAAAAAGGTAAGGTTATGTGGGAAATATGATATCGCCACACTTTATTGTCTGCATTGCTTAAAAAGCCCTATATGTATATATAGAAATACTAAATTCTCCATTACATAATTTTTTATATATCTTACGGCGTTTTCGTAATTGATTATTGCAAGAAATTAGCTGAAAATAGAATAAAATTAATAATGATAATCAAATTAATTTATACTAGAAATTTATAAGGTGAATGAACAAATTATGAATTTTCAATAAATATCTCTTTTTTATATAAAATTATTTATTTTTTAGAACCTTTAATGCGACCCTGTCAACTGACATAATCGCGTTCTTCTAGCGTGTATTTACTTTCCCTTAATTTAATTTTGTTTTATATTAGTTAAGTACAAAAAAATTTTCACTTGACATGTTCAACATTTTTTATATTGATACTCCAGTTCTTGTTCACTCTGTTAATAAGTAATTTCGTTAATGGTTCTTGAGTCTCCCCAACAGGGTCGGGCTTCATATTACAATCACACCATTGGACTCCGGTTGCAGAATATATTTACGCATCCCAACACGTAACTTTTTCGTATAAGTGTTTTTAAGTTAAGTTCTAGTTGATAATTTGTCTGACCCTGCCATTTAAAAAAAAACTTTATCGATATTTATCCATTTTCCATACACTTCGTAGAAAAATAATAATCAAACTTCTATTTGTGAAATATGTTTTCATGTTAAAATTGGGAAAATATTGAATAGCAGATAATGATATGTTTGCCCAAGGTTTGTTTTGATAAGTCCAACTTCGAAAGTGGTGAGTAAATAGTTTTATTTACCCACTTTAATGGTATAAAAGAATATTGTAAATGTTGTTACATAAAGTATTTGTAGTATTGAATAATTTGTTATGGCTACCAAAATAATATCTGGTAAATCAATATTTGGCGCATTTAAATTATAATTTAATGAAATATTTCGTTGCTAATATAATTAATGCAAATAAAATAAATTTTATAATAAATACAAAGTTACCTGGTTTGTTTGGTCGAATAGTTTTTATTTTTTGTAATATTTTGAGCACAAGCACTACATATGTTTCGGAACAATTATCGAATACACCTTCACACGCTGTGAAACAGAAAGATATGGTTTCTGTTATTTTAAAAATTTTAAACTATTTGTAATCGTCCCCCATATTCTATTAAATATTTACTGTACCAGAAGATTGAAAATTGTTCCGAAACATATGTAATGCTTGTGCTTAACTTATAAAAAATAAAAACTATTTGACCAAACAAACCAAGAAACTTTTGTGGGGCGGTGCATAATTATCAGGCATTTTATAAAAAACTATTTATATGAAAGCAAAATTTTATTTATATTAAAAAAAAACATAAAAATTCTCTAATAGTATCATTAAATCATTATTCCGGAGCATAGTCACCATCAACTTCAATAACTGATTCCCATTTGCTTCGAAGACGGTCGATTCCACGGGAAAAAAAGTCAAGGTTCTTGGAGGCAATCCTTGCTTTGACATCAGCCACCAAGCTATCCAAATCTTCGAAAACTTTCTGTACCAGCCAATTTTTCAGCGATCGATTGACATGGTAGTCCGTTGTTACTTTTGTGGGAGAATATGGCTGGTGCGGAAGCAGTTCCCAACTCTTATTGGCAATGCTTTCGACAACACAGTGCTTAACATGTGGACGCGCATTGTCGTGAAGGAAGACGATACGGTTTTTTTGCGCGGTCTTTTCGTCTCGATTGTAGCGTGAAGACGGTCAAGTTGCGACATATAGACATCACTGTTGACGTTGAATTGTCGCTTGCCGTTTTTTCTGGAATCCGCCATTCGTGACGCTCATCGTCGTCACTCCACCAATAACAAATCCCATTTGAAATGATTTCCCAATGGATAATTCCGCTTCTGTCCCACCAAAGACACCACATTGCCTTTTTGCAGTGTACGTTTTTCGGCATTCGTTTTGATAAAACACTTTTGTCATTTTTAAATAGAAGCCATCAGTAAAAATTCGGAGATGTTTGGCTTTATTGTTTTCCGATAGTTCGTAAATGACCCAACCAGCCATTTTTCATACCTTTCCCAGCTACGAAATTAAATAATATTTTGACAAAGCAAAAGTAAACAATACAGCAATTGTTTCTGAAAAAACGCCTGATAATTATGCACCAACCCAATAATTCTACTACGGTCAGGAAATTATCCTTATTTAAATTTTATAATACTCGTAATTCGTCAACAAAATAAAAACATGAACTCAAAATATACTTTAGATTTCTATCAACCCTGGATAATATCGTTCGAGTGTTATAAATCTTGAGTACAGGAAGGTTTTGTTGATAACAGGTCAACAAGGTACCAAAAAATGTCAGTCAAAAACGTTGTAGTATGAAAATTAATTTTTCTACGACCGTGTATTTTTACCTACTTTCCCGCACGCATTTTAGTTTTGAAAGTGTCACTTTCCCGCACTAGTGCGGGAAAAAATCACTTTCCCGCACTAGTGCGGGAAAGTAAAATTATGAATATTTAGCCTTACCTATTGTATAGTTTTTTTTACCTCGAATGTTATAACTATTGTTACAATAGGTAATTTAGTATTTTCTAACTATTCCATTTAATAAAATTTACTTTTTTTCTTGCTTTTTGTTATAATTTTAATTTTTTGGAAAACTTGAATAATAGAGATATTTTTATATACCTTCTGTATATTTTTAAAAGTCAGACTAGGCTGTGACATGTATGGCTTGATATGGTTGCTATATGGTAACCAAGGCGTGTTATTATTACAAAAACGTCAAAGTTGTTTGTTGAAGCGTCAACTGAATTAAAATAAATTAAAGAAATAATGGATTCATCGGATGAAGAGCTGCCCGAAGCCATTTTAAAAGCTGCAAATGAAGCACATTTGGAGGTGTTACCTGCCAAATCACGAGGAAGATATGAAAAACAATACGACCATTTTGTCACATGGTGTAAACAGGAAGGGGTAAAAACCTACAAAGAAGATGTGTTTCTGGCGTATTTTTCGCACCTAAGTAAGTTTTTGAAATCTAATACTTTTTGGTCTCGCTATTCGATGGTGAAAAGTTTAGTAAAAATAAAACAAAATTTGGATATAAGCCAGTTCCATAAGTTAACGTCATTTCTAAAACAAAAAAATGTTGGTTTTCGAGCACAGAAGGAGCAGGTTTTTACCAAAGAAGATATATCCAGGTTTATGTTAGCCCCTGATGAGGTATACCTTATGATTAAAGTGAGTACCATTTTTGCTTTAGCTGGTGCTCTCCGCAGAGCGGAGCTTGTAAATATCACTCTCGATGATATACAAGATAAAGGCAATCTGATAGTTGTGAAAATTTCCGATTCCAAAAATCATTCTTCAAGAGCATTTGTTTTATGTGAAGAAATAAATAATGGAAACTTTCTGAAGCTGTACAGAAAGTACGCAGGTTTACGACCACCTACCACTCCGCATCGCCGCTTTTTTATTAATTATAAGAAGGGAAAATGCTCAATTCAGTGCGTCGGCATAAACACCTTTGGTAAGATGCCAACAGAGATTGCTGCATATTTGCGTCTACCTAATCCTGAACGATATACAGGACACAGTTTTAGACGTTCTTCAGCAACATTCCTAGCAGACTCAGGTGAAGCGATAACCAATATAAAACGTCTCGGTGGCTGGAAGTCCACTACTATCGCTGAAGGCTATTTGGAGGACTCCGAAACACAGAAAAAAAAACATTTCGAATAAAATTCTTTCAAATAGAAATGACTTGCAACCTTTGCTGCCACCGTCATTTTCACCTTCATGCGACCTGCAACCGATGTCACTCCCGTCCACGTCATCTTTTCAATCTACGAGCGTTACGACTATTAACAGCCAATTAACACCAACTAATTCCTCTGTACCGGCAATTTTACATAATTTACAAAATGCTACAAATTGTGTATTTAACATTAATATCCATAATAATTAGTTGTTTTTATTTAAAGATTTGTATATGTTGAAATAAAATAATTTTCCAAAAATAATTTTTCCTACTTTTTTGTATGTACGGTCGTAGAAAAAATAATGTTCCTAACTCATGCGTAAAGTGTCTTTCCCGCACTTGACCGCTTGCCAACTGCAGTCGCGTGCGGGAAAGTAACACTTTCCATTAGGAAAATAACTATTTTTTAATATGTTTAATTGGATCATATCTACAATCCTTAATCAACTATTTTTTGACACGTTTCGCGGGTAGTTACTTCAAGGTGTGCACTTTATAAAAAACTTTTATGTTAATTTTTCAAAAAATCTTATTCATGAAATAAGTTAGTACATGTCTTAAAATCCACTAAAAACTTAAACAATAAATTGAACCCTAAGAAAGAAGAGTCTTTATTTTTAAAAACAGAGAAAAACGATGCCTTAAAAAAACTTGAAAATCATAATTTATCAGCAAATATGAACAGTCTGACACGTCCGACGAGTCTAACAGTAAAAGGCCAGACGTGACTGCGAGAGAAAGAACACTTATTCGTGCACATAAGTTCTAATGAGAGTATTACTTGAGTTTAGTGGTGAAGTCAATAAGAAATGAAAATTTTCGGCTATCATAAAGGATATTTTTGTATATAGTGTGTCGAAAAACGTCTGCATCTTTTAAAACCTTTTTTGATTGTTCATTTCTCCGAAAATTTTAATCATGATAAAAGTTAGTACAGGTCCTAAAATTATACATATTTTTATCTTTAGAACCATGCTATGAAAACAATACCTTGAAAACAGAATACATACCCATTAAAATAGTAAAAAATATTTTTCTTCGCTTGTACTTAAATATAATTACATTGTAGTTTCCTTAACCCTTTGTGTACTGGTGGGCAAAGCCTTGAGACACATTTCAAATATTTTTTATACTGTAGCTTAGTGTCCTCAGCGCTTAGACGCAGTTGGTAGGCGTACTCACGAGGTCCACTTCCAACGGCTTCTACTTCAAATTATATCTGGGTCGACATTTGCGGTATTTTGTAGTGACACGTTTATGGTGTTCAGGCACGTGGTTGATGGTGGTGTAATATTGAATAGTTTTTTGGTGTTTTCTAATGAAATGGCAGGTGAGATTTTATATAGACATGTTGTATAAGTAGCATATATTTGATTGTATTTGTATGATAAATGATTATTGATGAATTTAGTGAATTTTACACCTTGTAAATGTGGTGGTCGCTCTGCTGGGACACAAGGAAAATGTATGTTTCTTTTTTTACAGGCAAAAAGATTTATTCAATTGCTGATTTGGAAAGTATGACACAAGAAGAAATATTTACTATTATTGAAGGCATTCCATCTGATGTGGACTTAGATATTGATGACTGTTCTGATGGCGATGATGAGACAGATTTTTCAACAACACACTGGATGAACGTGTTTTTGATATAGAGTCTCTGCCAGTTTTCTTTGAAGAGAATGTTTTAGAGGAAAACCAAATTAAGGACGTGTCAGAGGCAAAAAAAATTGAATCAGACGAAAGTGACGATGACATTCCGTTGGATATACGTAAAAGAAAATATTTTCTTTCAAATACAATTTGGACTAGAGACCCCCAAAACTGCATTCCGTATAAAAAAGTTTTAATGAACCATTCGGTCCAAATATACCAGACAATATAGATACACCGACAGAAGTGTTTCTTCAACTCTTTACAAAATAACTTATTGATTATATTGTCTTCCAAACCAATTTATATGCTGTTCAAAATAGCGGTGGTGACGAAAATCGGTTTACACAAACCAATACAGAGAAAATGCAGGTATTTTTAGCAATAAACTTACTAATGGGAATAAAGCGTCTTCCCAGCCTGAGAGACTACTGGTCTTCCCGGGCAGATCTTCGAGATGCCTATATTAGTTCTTGCCAAGAGATCGGTTTGTGTGGCTGCTAAAAAACTTACATTTGAACGATAATTCTCTACAACCTAAACGAAATGAAGCAAACTATGACAAACTATATAAACGTAAGCCCTTATTAAACCATCTGTCAGAAACGTTATTTGCTTGTTATAATTCCTCAGAAAACCAAGCAATCGATGAGTCGATGATAAATTTCAAAGGGCGTAGTTCTTTGCGACAATATTTACCAATGAAGCCTATAAAAAGAGGCTATAAGGTCTGGATCAGAACAGACGAATCTGGATTTGTATGCCAGTTTGATATATATATACAGGAAAAGTTGCTGATACGACGGAAAAAAATTTGGGATCCCGAGTTGTAAAAGATCTTACTCGTAAATTGGTTGGAAAAGGCCATAAACTTTATTTCGATAATTTCTTCAATTCTGTGGAACTAACGAAAAGCCTACGTGAGGAATTCATTTATGCGTGCGGAACAGCAAGAAAGGGAAGAAAGAATACACCAACTGATATACAACCAGACAATCAATTAGCAAGAGGAGAGTCGGATTGGCGAGTTAGCAAAGACGGTACTGTGTTTATGAAATGGAAAGATAGAAAGGGCGTCTTGTTCCTAAGTAATCATCTAACCTCGAACATATTGCGACAGTTTCTAGAAAGCAAAAAGATGGTACTATAAAAGAAATTGATTGTCAAACACTAGTCAAGGACTACAATGCAAACATGGGATTTGTTGACAAAATGGATATGCTAAAGTCAATTCATAAAGTTGACAAAAAATCTAAGAAATGGTGGCACCGGATCTTTTGGTATTTTTTGGATGTGTTGCTACTGAACGCCTTTATTATTTTCAAAAGTAGATCCGATGTAAAATCACTAACACTGAAGATGTTTAGGTTGGCAGTCATAAACGGACTCATTGGCGCTGATCCTGACGTACCTAGAAGAGGACGTAAAAGAACTAATGGTTCTGAAGTAAACCACTTCAAGCGCGCGGTGCCGTTAGAAGTCCGATTTGATAAATGTGCACATATGCCAATTCATATGAAACCAAGAAGATGTGCCTTTTGCAGTAGCCAAAAAGAACCTGACAAGTCTTCCTGGAGCTGTTCTACATACAATGTAGGTCTATGCCTTAATGATAAAAAAAATTGTTTCTCTTTGTATCATTCAAAATAAAGTATTACTTTTAAAAATATTTTATTATCACAGGTGCCTAGTGTCCCAATAACTAAGACACGGTTTATGGCTTTTGATAACTGATAAAAAAATAAAAAAATAATAAAATTACTATTATAAATTAGTCTTTTATATAAAAAAACCGAAAAACTGATAAAAAGTAAAAAAAAAGAATTCCGGCGTCAAAGGGTTAAAACACTCATCAGTACGTATTTTTTCTATTGTAAACAAAATGCCTCATATTCACTGCTCCTAATCGTATACCAAATCTTTGTATTGTATTCCCCTTTTCATACTTGTTAGTAACGGACTAAAGTATATTTTAAAGTGAATAGTAATTTAAAAATTAAAAATGCTAGAACGAACGCATTTTTTTTCAGATCGGTATAAAAATTGACCGATAAAGGATTATTGTGTGTTACTGCTGGAGAAAATATAACACTCTGTACTCATTAACTAATTAAAATGAGTAAAAAATATTTTCTGGATTTTTACTCAAATTATTTTTTTAGCAATAACCATCAAGATAATAAGAATTGATGACCTACATTACAAAGACAATAAATGTTTGAATTGGTGAGTTATAAAGAGAGAAGTTCACATAAAATGATTTAGACCGGGACCACAAAAAATTTCTTCCAATTCACCCTACAATAAATATAACAGATATGTCAGATCAAATTATATTTTCAATCATATTATCCTTTTTTGTGGTTTCCATAAGACTCTTCGAACAAATGTAATATCGCGAAGCCTCTGCCTCATCATTATTTTTTTTCCTTCATACTGTTATACAGTTTATATCGGGTTTGATTGGATTCTTGAGATAAATGGATTCCCAAACATCGTTTCGTAATAAGAATTGAGTTAGATCCGAAGGTACGTGGTCTGCTTTTTTGGAAAGGCCCTCATAAAAAATTACAAAATTATAAACACATTATTTTAGACACATTTTGCTCAACTGTAGGTTTTAGAATTCAGTATTATATGAGTTGGCGAATATACAGTTTGTCCTCGCATCGATACGTGGAAAATAATTTGTAATTCTATTTTAATAAATGAAAATAAATAATCAATTTTAATTTGGAGAATCATAAATCATAAAGATGATGTTCTAAAAAAAAAAATAATATTCTTTTATCCGAAACGATATACGAGAACCATTTTTATTGAGGCCCTCTACAAGTACGACCTCAGTATTGCATTCGTAAGGACGAATAATTGTTCTTACCATCAATCTTAGTTAACACTTTTCCACTTTTCCCCACGTTTTCGAAAATGCAAAAAAGATCATCTGCTTATACTGTCATCCAAAAAGCTAAATGATGGGTATCAGTATCAGTACCAGTTAATTGGGAATCAAGTTTTTTTTATTTCATCGAAGTATTATCTGGTGTTCCTCAAGGATTCTATTTTGGTCCGCTTCTTTTTAATCTATTTGTGAATAATATTGCCTATTATATTAAAATGTCTCATTTCCTACTATTTGCATATGAGCTGAAAATCTGTAAAATTGTGTTTAAGTATTTATATTTAATTTAACAGGTACCATACTAATTTATTTATTTATTTATTTATTTATTTATTAAATAATACATCTAACAGGCTTTATCAGCCCAATTACAGGAGTATATAATATATTTAAAAATACAAAGGTTGAGAATACTTACTTAACTAAATTACGTTCTAATTACCTAATTTGATACCAATCTGTAACTTTGGTCTCTAAATTGGTAAAATTTAAAAAAAAAATATATCAACAGAATACTGAATGATTGGTTTTGCGCTTGTATAGCATTATGTAAAAGAATACTGCGTGCTTGGGGTAATATAACGAATTCGTCATTTTATCACCGTCATTTTACTTCCGTGTGTAAATTTATTAAATGTCAATGCCAATGTAAACAATAACACAACTTCAACAATTTTACTACTGGTAATACCTATTGGTACCTAATAAAGAATTGTTGGTAACACACTGGATTTGTTTACTTACCTGAGAAAGGCACAAATTGTTAATAAAATTTAGAAAATATTACTGCTGCAGTAATGAGCGGGTCGGACAACTGCGCATCAATTTTATTGCGGGGTATTTATACCTAGATGCCATCAGTAGTAGCACTTCAAAAATTAATTATCTTATTTAAATATAAAAGTTCGTCATCTTACCCCGTTCGTCATCTTACTCCGATCTTCCCTATATGATAGCAACTTAAAACCATTCCGCAAATAAGCCACATCCCCAACTAGCCATTCGTAAAAGTCTATTTGTTGTGAAGTTCTCATCATCATCTACTGTATAGTCCAGGAGACAGTGACGATTTTCGGTATTTATTTTCCCAGTCAGCAAACACGAATAGAGAATTGTAGGATTAGCAATTCTAAGCAAAATTCATATATATTTAGAGGGGGGATCCGATGGGCTGAGGCCGAAAATGCGTCAAAACGTACGAGAACACGGCCCTTTTTTTCCATTGATAAAAATAGTTTTAGTAGTAAGAGATGTACTGAAGTTAAGTAAAAAAATAGTCTGATTAATCTGTATGGATAATATATTTGACAAGTGCATAAAATACACTTTCAAACGAGTTATGTACACAATTATTTCTACGACCACAATTATTTAAAGAATGTTCCAGGTGTTTTGTATATTAAAGTGTACGCATAGGACACATAAATAAAATCTTATATCACAATGTTTCACCTAACCAGTTGGTTTATTTATAGAAATTAAACATAATAATTGAAGATATTACAGAAGAAAATAGGGAAATAAATTACATTTTCTTTTACACTTTTATATAATAATTGTTTTATTTAGAATTCACGAATCACTTATTACTCTACATTAATTATAATTATAATTATTGTTAGTTTCGTTATGTCAAATCATTTATACTAGAGGTGTGAGGAAAATACAGTGAACTGTGGAACGCCAATATCGTTGGATGCGCGTGGTAGAAATGGTCCTATAATACTGCTAAAAACATAGCTAAATTTTCATGGAAACACTGTACTTTTGACATTTGCGATACTCCGACGCATATGCATTATTGATGTAATCTCATGAGTTTACAGTAATAGTTTTTGCAATTTTAGTGTGATTTTTAGGTTATTATAGTTATTCATTTTATTTGGTTCTGATCTTTTGCGCTTTTAGAGTATTTGTCTTTTATATAGTTTTTAATTTGAATTTTAATATTGTGGTCTATTTATATTTGATTGCTGCTTTTCGACTAGTGCTTTATTCTTTTGGTGTTAAAATAAGCTTTATAACCATTAAGTACATGCTTCTAGTTATATCTACCTAATCGTCCTCGGGTGCTTGCAACAATGGGAAAAAGTGTATGGTTTTTTTGGTGTAAAGTTAGACGCCTTCATTTTTCAGCTAAGTTATTTGTAGTTATTTTTTACTTAAAAGGATAGCAATACGTCCTGGTTCGGGGTGTGACTTTTGGGTTTTAGCTATCTGACCCAAATTGTCGGCTAAGTGTTCTCTTTTAGGGCACCCAGAACCGAAAACTATATAGGTATATGTTTTTTTTTAAATTATTTTTTAATATGTATGCAGCTTGGATGAGGGCTTTAGGAAGAGATCCTAAGACTGAACACTGACTGCTATAAATGCCGTTTTCAGAGCACATTTCATAGTAAGTGATTTCATTCTAGCAGCAATGAGGAAACCTTTAAAAAACATGCTGTACCAGCTATTACTTTAAGACCTCGTCTTTTTAAGTTATTATTACTTCATTCTAATGCATATATTAAAATGGTTTTTAACTTATGTCCTTATGATTAAAAGATGTAGGTATTTTAGTTATGTTATAATAGAAATATATGATACTTTGTATTGACTGACCTACTGGCCACTGGTCATTCCACTTTTACTCCCTTTTTTCATAAATTATCAAATTATTTAAAAACAAATACATACCTAGCTATTTTCTGTAAATTACATTAAAATTTTAGTATTAATACTTTACTAATAAAACTTCAGTTAATTTATCTTATATATATATACACAACGGAAGAGTTAATTGGATTTTCTCCTTGTTGGGTTTCAAAAATAGTAATTTAACATGATTTAAAAACAAATACATGAAATGGGCAAAATAGGCCTGCAAAGGCACTTTGTAAACAATCTCACTTGTATCGATGTGACCTAATGCGCGAATTCAATCTGGCTTACTTTTGTTAATAGATTGGCGTTCAATTTTAAATATACAGTTCACCGGGAATAGATTATTTAAATATACACGGACCGGGAAAACAAGTACGAAAAAATTCACTGGCTCCTGGACTAGTACTGTATCGAAGGAATTTTTATGAATGAAACAATATACGACCCTCCACAATTGCGTTTTACTCTACTTCCGCTGTTGTCAGACATTATTTTTTTTTTTGACAATTTAAAGACCTAACAGTAATTCAAGCAAACGCAATAACATTACTACAGTTAAAACCATCGCAAACTTGGCATCAATATTTTAATTTTATCCAAATATTGCATTTCTGTCGAGGATCATCCGCGTTGACTTCAGAAATTGTGTAATCTGTATTGGTTATATATATCTATAGTTAAAAGCACGTAAACTTGGCATCAATGTTCAGTCCGATTATTGTGTTTCTACCGCGGACACCACCGTTCATTCTTCAAAAATGTTGTAAATAATCCTATCTGTCTTGGTTATATATCTATGAAATAAGCAATGTTTATACACAGCTAAATTTAATGTGTTGCGATTAATTTAAAAAAAATATGAATGAATATAAAGCAAAGTTAATATAAAACAAATAATGTATCATCAATTAGATGAGTTGTAAGTTATGTAAGTTTTATCTCGCTTATATTCCTATTTTTTTGTAAATTACGTTCACCAAACCTGCTATTTACAACGAATTGATTTATTTTGACTTTTTTTATGTAACATGGTCATTTATGATGTTTTGTAATTTGAAACCACGAATACATTGATTTTTTATTCATAAAAGAGCCCAAAAAAATGGCGAACTAAAAATTAAAAACCGCTGATGAGGAAAATGAGAAAAAAATAACTACACATTGTAGTTAAAGGACTGTGAAAGTGATGTTGTGAATTTGGCACTTGAATTTGACCTTGACGTAATACGTGGTATATGAAAATTAAATTGAGACAGCAGAGAAGATGAATCTGTAGAATTATTAATTAATTTATAGATGAATATCAAATCTGCTATTTCTCTTCTTTTTCTCAGACCCACAAAACTGAATTCTTCTAACAATAAATTATAGTCCTATTCGGATAAATTTTAAAAAAACGTTTTTATAATTGTTTGATTTTATAATTAAAAATTTATTGCTATAAGATTAAAAAAAAATTATCTGGAAACTTTTCTGAAATTAAGAAACTTAGTTGTAAAATAAATGTTGAACTCTTATATCCAGAAACATAAACGCTGATGTTTTCTAATTCACAAAAAAATACTGACGCTTCGATTACCTTAGTTTAAATTGTCAGTAGTGAGTTCACTAGAAGCTCGTATGCATAATTAAGTTAACGTGCTCTAGAAAAAAGATCAGAAACGAGAAGCTTTATCCGATATTTAAATTTTAAAATTTACTGGCAAAGTTAGCGCTATTCGTTACGTTCATCTCGATATATTTCAGTTACACTTTATATAGGGGGTTAGGTATAATTGGAGGAATATAATTTTTTTGGCTTGATTGCACAAGTAACAAAAATGCTCGAAAAATGTCGATTTTTTATTTTAGCTGTCCCATTTTGTGATACGTATATTATCATTATTCCATATATAATGTCATAAACAGTTAAACACTCAATATTTAATTTTCCCAATGATATGCGCTAAAGACCTGATAGTAAGAAAGTTAATTAAATATTAGGTATTTAATCGGTAATATCTTTCTGATTTACATACATTTAAATTGTACTGATTAAAAATAATGAACAAAAACCTTAGCAAGAATTGAAATGGTGTAATTGGACAACGCAGTGGACGAATAACAACAGAGAGACGCTTAAATGGTGGTTCTCACCTTATCGAGACTGAGGTCCACAAGGGTCAAAAAACGAGAAATGATTTAACTTGGAACGAAGACATTGAATTTTTTGATTTGTAAAGTATTGGCATTACTTAGGTTGTGATGATTTTCACAAGCCTTGATTTTTAAAACCATTCTACATCGCCTTTTGATTAGGGTTTACAAACTTGTTTGAGCCATTTATCCAATAATAATTGGTCCCTTTACCTCTTAAGCCTGCTCATGTTAAATATTTACTTCGCATATTATTTATTTCGTATATGTTGGGTTCGTTAAATATTTCGTAGATTTCTTTGTTTCTTCGTATTTCCCATCCTTCTTCTGTCTTTTTGCCCCCATATATTCTTCTTAGTATCTTTTGTTCCCATATTTCAATCTTGGATGTTCTTTCTTATTTAGTGTCCATGTCTCACTGCCGTTAGCATTGTAGGTCTGTTTATTGTCTTGTACACAGATTTCTTTATCTCCCATAACAATTCTTTAGATTTTAGTAAATTATTGAAAGCTCCTGCGCATCTGTTGCTCTTTGCTAGACGGAGATCTATTTCAGCTTATTCTTCGCATCTATTTGTAATGAGAACACCGAGGTACATGTAACTGTCTGTTTCGTCTATTGTTATTTTTCCTATGGTTTTAGTTTGTAATTCTAGCTTTCCAGGATTTTTTCTTAAATGTTTGTTTTTAGGTTGCATGTACTGACTCTTTTTTTTATTTATTCTTATCCCCATTGTTCCTGCCGCGTCTAATAACTATTCTGTTATGTCTTCAAGTTCCTTTTGGCTTCTCGTTAACAGTACAACATCATCTGCGTATGCTAATGCTTGGTGGGATCTGTTGGTCATATCTGTTTATTCCACATTTTCTGATGAATATATCAAGGGTTAAGTTAAAAAGAAGGGTGGATAATTATTGGTCTCCTTACCTACTACTCTTATTGCACATCTAGTATTTTCCAGGGTCATTTTTACTAGTTTAATAAATATTTTTAGTTCTTTTAAAGCCTTTACCAATTTTAGTCGATTTGCTGTATCATATGCACTTTTAAAATCAATAAACATAATATGGGTCGGTATTTCGTATTCGTAGCAACATGTGGGTACCTGTTTTAAAATAAAGATTTGGTCAGTCGTTGACCTGTCTTTTCTAAAGCCGCATTAATATTCTCCGATAATTTTTTCATCTTCTACTTCTATTTTTTTTTTATTTACGTGGCTAGTACCTTATATGTAACGTCCAGCAAAGCTATACCTCCATGGTATTCACAGTCTGCTGAGTCCCATTTCTTATATATTGGCATTATTACTGCTTTCCTCCAATTTAGTGGCATTTCTTCCGCTTTCCATATTTTTTTGATTAGTGTATTATTTCTGATATTAGTTGTTGTCACCCATATTTTAGGTTCCCTGTGGTAATTTTGTTTGATCAGGGGCTTTTATTATTCTTCATATTTGAAATAATTTATATTATCTCTTCTTTTGTGGGTTTCTCAACGGTGTACGGTGTATATAGGGTTCTCATTTGCTTCTTCTTCTTCCTCTAATTCTTCTTCTTTCTTTTTCTTCTTATTCTTCTTTACTTTCTGCCGTTCAGGTTCATCGTTCAGTAATTTTTGAAAGTATTGTTTCCATCTTTGCATTTGCTCGCTTTTTCCTCCTATTAAATTTCCCTCCTTGGTCTTGATGTAAATGTTTTTTGGGAGTGTTTTTTTGTATACTTTTACATCTGTATAGTTTAATTTCATTTTTTTGTAATTTTCTTGTATTTCTGCGACTTTATTTTCCTGATGATGCCTTTTCTTATTTCTGCACATTTTTTTAAGAGCCTTTCTTTGTTCTATATATTTTTTCCGTCTGTATCATTCCCTGTCTGTAGGTATATTTTTCTCAGTTTGCGTTGTTTTTTTAATTTCTTCATCACATTCGTTATCTAACCATTTCTTTCTTTTCTGCGTTTTTTTCTTATTAATATTTTTCTCAGTTTATGTTTTTATGGTATTCTGTATTATTCCATTTCTTCTCTACTATGTTGGCCATGTTTAAAACTGGTGTATTGTCTAGACTTCTTTCTATGTCTGCTTTATATCTCCTTGATACCTCGTTTACATTTAATTCTTCCATGTTATATTTTGGGTTTATATTTCTATAGATGTTTTGTTTTACCTTTTTCTGTTCTGTTTGAATTATGTTAGCAATAACTAGAAAGTGATCGGAGTTTGCATCTGCCTCTTAGTAAAATCTAACATTTTTTACTAAGTTTGCGATCCGTTCCCCAATGAGAAAGTGGTCTATTTGATTTGTCTTTGTGGTACCTGGTATGATCCATGTTCGTTTGTGAATATCTTTCCTTTTGAAGTGTATGCTCATGATTCTCATATCTTTTTTTATGGCTAAATTTATTAATCTTAGACTGTTATTATTGCTTATATCGTATTTGCTTTTACCTCCCGTTATATTTTTGTAAATTTTTCCTTTGCCTACTTTTGCGTTTGCATCTTCTAGAATTATTTTCAGATGACTTTTAGGAATTCCATCACATACTTTCTCTAGTTCTTCGTAGAATTTATCTTTTATTTCCTTTTTTTTATATTTTACATAATTTTTCTGTCACTGCTTTAAAATTTACTACTGATGCCTTTATATTTCTGTGTACTAAGGAACCCATTCCAAATCTACGGCTTTGATTTCCAGTTGTGAAGATTATATAATCTTGTATATCCAATGTATTTTTCCTGGTTAAATGAGTTTCCTGCATTGCTAAGATATCTAACTAATATTTATTTGTTTCTATTGCCAGAGTTTCTATTGCTCCTTCCTTGTAAATTCCCTGCAAGTTCCATGTTCTTATTTTCTTAATATGAATTATTGGCCTCGTTCTGTGTTCTACGGTTTTATTTGCTTGGAGTATAATCAAATATGTTTTTTCCCCTGTAGTTCGTTGCCTTGATGATCATGTTTTGTGTTTCTTACTGCACCGTTATTTATTATTTTCTGCTCATTTCCTTGTCCATCACCATTTCCGTCATAGTTTTTTTAATCTCATCTTTATTTATTGGTTTTTAGTGTTAGATCGTATTATTTTCCTTACTTGTTTATTAAATCTGTTTTGCTCCGGTGATCTTTCATTTACAGTCCTCTTTTGACTGCTGCTTCCATCGCCATCTTCTTTTTTCCTTCCTAGTTTTGATCGGCGTCTTTCTCCCTTACAACTCGTTGTTTATTAATAACTTATATCTTAATTGTGCTTTGTGGCCTTTATTTCTTGCTTTTTTCATTTTTATTAATATCTTTCTCCTTTCCTCTGGGACTTCCTTTGGGTAGTCTTCATCAATCCATATGTTTGTGCCCTTTAGCTTCTGGTTTTCTGCAAAATCATTGTTCTCGTACTTTTCCTATTTAGTTTCACAAATATTGGTCTTTTCCTTTCAATGTTGTATTTGCCCATACTCCCTACTTCATCTATATCTTCTTTTACTGCGCTTTTTACTTCCATCTCTTGTAAAATTATGCATATTTAATCCTTTGTTTCCTTCTCATTTTCCTGTTCTTCATATTCTATTCCTTTAATGATAATATTTATTTCCTTATTTTCTCTTCTAGATTGTTTGTTCTTTCTTCCTGGTATGTCACTTTTTATATATAAGGGAATAAGGGCAGATCAGAATGTGCAAAGCTCTAGTTTAGTTGTCTAATACAACTGATTTGTCGATGTCAATTTACTAAAAACAACAGTTCTTCTTAAAATTACAAAATATTTAGAATAGTGTTCACAGAATAAATATCGCATGCCCTAATATCCTAATTTCGGCTCCTAAAGTAATAAAAAATAATACAGGTAAATAAAATCAAACGGCTGGTACTGGCATTATTAGGGATGCCTGGTTGGAAGATGACGATAGCAGCAATATGAGAAAAAATGAGTTTTGTTTCATATAAGTTTTTTCTTATATATTGTAGCTGATGTCAAAAGAATAGATTGTGATGTTGATACAAATATCTGGCAGTCCCAAAAAATATATCTAGTCGACAGTTTCATATTATTGATCACATTTTTTCACACAACAACGTGTCAACTAGTCTAATCCTCTTATGATGTTTTCGAAGTTCGCAATACCCTTATTCTCCTATTATTATACGCTTAACGTGGCTCAACTATAACCGAAATAAATAAAACATTTTCCTTCCTCTTAAGTTCAGGAGCTCTTGTTCGATGAGGATAAAAGACAAATAATAGACGTTTGCAATTTACAAATAAATACATTTCGTCATGGATTTCCGAGTTATCTGTAAGAAAAAATATTGTTTCAATGTTGTTTTTCAAAGTATATTGTATTCATATACAGGGTGTACCAATAAAAACTCCTAGGCCGGATATTTTGGTAAGTAATAGAGATATTCTGTAAAAGCCAGTTCATAGAACGGTAAGAGAGCTTTAGTTTTAGATATAAATTAATTTTAAATAGGTCAATATGTAGATGGCGCTGTGCCCAATATTTTTTTTTCGATGGGAGGATCTTTCTTGTGTGGCGCATCTTGTAAAAAATGCATTTTTAAGCAGATTTTGTTTTAAGAACTAATACGATAAATATAGCCATTTTTGATATACAGAGTGGATCACTCAAAACCGTTTCATCTTGTTTTTCGGCACTAATAATTTGATTTTTAGAAAATGATAAAACAGGTCGATTTTTATTCCAAATTGAACACATTTTTACAATGCAGACATCTGTTCCACTTAATTTCGGAATTCTCGGAACGTCGATTAACGTCCGGTCGTCCAGTGTCGTGCCAACGCGCTTTTTGCGCTGAATATTAGATAAAATAATAATAGGCATTGAGGAAAATATAAAATATGTAAGTTATTATTTTTTTTTTGTTAGAACCTCGAATGGAGTGTTAAAGAATTATCGCCAAGTCGTTCATACCAAAAGTTAAAAATTATTAAGTTTTAGAAATGATCCTGTATTATTACCGAAACCTTTTTATAACAAGCTAAACTCCATAGCATTTTAAACTTTTCAAGACTATCTTTAAAATCTTTAATCATTAAAACACATTGCTTTACTAAAGTTTCCAATTAAAGACTTTTATTGAAAAGAAGCTGTTAATCTCTGGGGAAAAGTTAGTTCTACACACCGGATATGGAACATAAGTAAGGGCTGTTTACTCAAGGAGAGAAAATATAAAGAAAAAGAAATATAAAATAGAAAAGCGGGCGGGTTAGTGCAGTGTGGTGTGGTGTGGCGTGGCGTTCACCGTTCACCATCCAAATTACAAACCCCTCTCTCAGCATAAAATTGCATAAAGCTGTTTTTACAAGATGAATTCATGTTCCGTACACCGCTACCATCAAGATTTATATCGTGCGGCGAACAGAGATGGACCCAAATATATTTCGTAAAACTTTTTTAAAAAACAATTTAAGAATATATTCATTTTTATGATAAATTTGCTAGCAACTGCCTCAAACTTTGTAGGGTAGCTTTATTTTGCTGTCAGCATTATTAGGAATCTACAATTAATAGTAGTTATCGCAACAAGTGCTAGAAGATGTGTTTCTAGCACGTGTTACGATCAACATTTTTTCTATAAGCGCATTTATTTCTAAAATAGAGAATTAACCTGCATAATGACATTAGGTACAACGTATAGTTTAAGTATACATAAATTAAATCGATGTTATGTGCTGAATTGGTGTAGTGGTTAGGGTTTCGGGCTCATAACGCAAAGATCTTAGGTTCAAACCCAGGCATGGGCGAAAATATATTGCTTTTTTTTTAAATTTATATTTTATTTTTCTTTTCAAAAAATCCTACATCTAATATTCAATATTATTACATATTAATCCGTAACTGGTGACATGGAGTCTGACAGACTCCAACAACTTCTTTGAATCACGCCATCTTTGAATTTTAACATATATGAACTCCCCCTCCTAGGTACCTTCTACCAATGCCTACATCAATCACATGCGGTAACGTTAGTGTCGTGAAAGACGTAGTAGTGGTAGTACGTGCATTTGAAATTTCCGAGGAGTCCAGCAGACTCCACGTCAACAATAACGTAAGTATACAAAGAAAATTTATAACGACTTGGTCTCATTACTTTTTACTGTTTAGAAAAATAAAAATGGAAAACAAACCCGGACCGTCTAAAGGAGTAAAATTTGGAGATCCAGATTATGATGCTACTCTTATGCAGTGGTATGAAGAAGATAGCTGCCGGTCCAGTGACGTCGATAACGTTGATGAAGACTTTTACATGGAAAGTGAGGATACAGTTCCGGACTTATTATCAGAATCTGAGACGGAAGAGGAATTTATTAATAACACAAAAAAACAGCATGAATATTTGGAAGAGGGACTAGAAGAAGAGTTAGAAGAAGAGTTGGAAGAAGTGTTTGAAGAACCGCGAAATAGCGACACAGCAAAGTCAATTAAAAACTATTATGGTAAAAATAGATACAAATGGTCGCGTCAAGAACCTACAAGGCATGTTAAAACCCCTTCACACAATTTAATCGTTCATTTGCCAGGCTTACGGCAACCGGCAAAAATTCAGGAATATAATAATCCTCAAAAAGTTTAAAACTTTTTGTTCAGTGACGATATGATAAATCGCATTGTGCAATGGACTAATGTAAAACTACAAACTATGGCAGAGGGCTACAAAAGAAAAGATAAACCAGAACTGAAGGATGTGGACTATGTTGAGATGAAAGCTTTTTTGGGTCTTCTAGTATTTAGTTCGGCTTTTAAGTCTAATCATGAACATATCTCAGCTTTATTTGCTACGGACGGAACGGGAAGAGAGATTTTTAGATTGGTTATGAGTGAAAAAAGATTTTCCGTATTTCTCGCATGCCTCAGGTTTGACAATCCCAAAGACAGGATTATGAGAGCATTATCAAATCCAGCTGCTGCAATTAGTGAGTTATTTACCATGTTTTTTCAAAACTGTCAATCGATGTATACTGTAGGAGAAAACACTACCATAGATGAGATGCTTATTGGCTTTAGGGGACGCTGCAGATTTAAAATGTATATGCCGCAAAAACCAGTGAAATACGGTTTAAAGGTAATGTTACTTACAGATGCTCGAAGCGGTTTTGCTTATAATGGTTACATTTATACCGGAAAAGGTTCTGATAGCATGGTCTTAAACAATGAAGAAAAAAAACTAAAAATACTTACTCAGTCAGTAATCAGGCTTGCAAAACCAATTGAAGCCACTAATAGAAATATTACCGCCGATAATTGGTTTAGTTCGATTGAATTAGTAGAAAAGCTAAAATCTATGAAATTCACATACGTAGGCACACTACGAAAAAAGAAAAAGCTAATACCGCTATGTTTTTTACCAAACAGAAAACGAGAAGTTGGTTCGTGTTTATATGGTTTCACTAAAGGCATTACTATTATATCTTTTGTGCCTAAAAAAGGTAAAGCCGTCGTATTAGTATCATCCATGCATCACTCTAAATTGTCAATAAATGAAAAGCCAGAAATAATAGACCTTTATAATAGTACAAAGGGAGGCGTGGACTCATTAGATGAGAAATGTGCAGTGTATAGCTCATCACGCCGAACCCAGCGTTGGCCAATGGCGGTATTTTTTCAAATACTAGATATGAGCACAGTAAATGCATTTATAATGTTTCAGACCTATAAAGGAAACCTTCAGATTACACGTCTAGATTTTATGAAACAACTTGCCATGGAACTTGTAAGGCCGCATTTGGAACGTAGGTATTTGAATAAGAGAATTTCAACGGACATTCGTAAAGGAATCGGCCGTGTTCTAAATATTCCAGAAAGTGAAGAGTTGAGGAAACTTTGGAAAAAAGAAAATATTGTTACTTATGTCCATCCAGACTGCATCGGAAAACGAAATACCAGTGTTTTCAATGCAAAAAACCTATTTGCTTAGAATGCGCCAAAAAAGTGTGCCGAGAATGACTAATTTAGAGACTTGCATTATTTTTAATATTAAAATAATTGTTGATTGCAACTCTTTTGATCAATAAAAATTTTCAAAATACCTCAGAGTATAATTGTGAAAAATATTTATAACCCAGGTAAAAATTCCTGAAGCCCTACCATGCTTAATTTTTGAGGAGTCTGGCAGACTCCATGTCACCAACAGTGCTAAAATATTTCACGTCACCAGTTACGGGTTAACAAAATATCTTATATATTATATAATTATTAAATTATTTATGTATATTAATGATAAAATTGCAGGAAGTTGCATGTTTAATGTTAATAAGTGAATCTAGGTTTTTGTTAATATTTTGACCATCCAGGTGTCGCGTGGAAGTGTTAATTATAACATTTGAGTTTGTCATAGATTTCAAATGTGCGTTAGAAGTTGATGGCGTTGATTGATTTTCATCTGTTTAAAATCTTTGAGCACATTGCCTTTTTAAATTGAATCAAATCATCCACATAGCTTTCTGCTACTGTGGTGGATTTCCAACCACCTACTCGTTTTATCGCAGTTACATCTTCTCCTGTATTCGCTAGCATTGTTGCAGCAAATCTTCTAAAACTGTGCCCAGTATATAGGGATGGTTCAGCAAGTTTAAAATAAGATGCAATTAAGGATGGCATCTTACCAATAGTATTTATTCCGATTGGTTGAGAGGTACATTTATTATGCTGATAACTTAAAAAAAATCGGCGAGTGGATACATGAGGTGGTCGTAGATTTACATATTTTTATATACTTATTTCTCTCCATGTATAACAAATGATCGTGGTCGATAGTTTTTCGACTCTTTAATTTTTATATTTATAAGGTCGCCTTTGTCTTCAATATCATCTATAGTCATTTTTGTTAATTCATCGCGTCTGCATGCTCCATGTAAGCCAAACACTGCAACTAATTTTACGTGCAAAAATGTGTCATCAGGTGCTGAATTTAGGAATTCGGTTATTTCGTGATTTTCAAAAACTTTTGCCTTTTTCGGTTTAAATCCTACGTTTTGTCGTCGTATATAAGTTGTCAAATTACTATATTTTCCTATATCCACGTTATGTTTTAAATTTAACATTGCTTTCAACATCGAGTAACGGGCCCACATAGTGTTCGGTTTGCATTCCGTTTTCATTTTTGCAAAATATGCCAATACGCATTGTTCTTTAATTGATGTAATATTTATTTTATTTTGGCTACACCAACTACTAAAGTTTTTATATTGCTTCTCATATAGTCCCTTTGATTTTGTAGGCAGTAGTTCAGCTGATGCTGCATTTGCTGCATCCACAATCAATTGCGGCAGTTCAACTATTTCAGCTTCTTCACTGGACATACTGTTAAAGAAATGTTGTAATACTTTAAACAAATTAACAATTAATTGCAAACAGTAGTTACAGGAATAAATTCAATAAGAGTTTTCTTAAAGTTCTCTCAAAACTGTTTAGACGATTATCGGTATCATTGCCTACTAGATTCATGTCGCTGTTATTAACGTTTGACATTCACTTAAATGTATATTCAATATAGCGCGTTAGAGCGTCGCGCTTATAACCCGAAGGTCCACGGTTCAAACCCGGGCCTCGGTGGTAAGTATACCTAGACTTTCATAAAGTCTCGTCTCGTGTCGCCGATGAAATATGAAGTCTTGTCTCGAGTCTCGTCTCGCAGCCTCGAGTCCCGTCTCGTCTCGCAGCCTCGAGTCTCGTCTCGTCTCGCATCTCGTACGAGAGTCTCGCAAATGTATCGCAATTTCGTCATGCATAATCTGGTTCCAATCTAGTAAGGGATATTTACCTTTACCTACTTTTTAGGTATAATGTAGAAGTAGGAAGAGAAAATTACAACAAAATAACATTATTTATTAAATAATAAGTACCTAATAGGTACATACTTACATCATACATCTAAACAAGAAAAAAAAACAGCATTATATATTCCAAAGTTATAGAAATAAAATAAAAAGTACCACGTATATTCTAAACAAAACAAAAACTTTAATCCAACATTGTTTTAATTATTTAAGAAAGAAAGATTTATTTATAGATTTTCAGGTAGTCATTCAATTTGCGATCTGAGAGAGAACAGTCCGTTTTCGTTTCACGCTTTACGTCGTTTTACAACAATCATGGATTGTGGTTTTAAAGTATTTATGAATGAAATGTTTTGTATATCTGTGCTAAATAGTCTAAATTCTTTCTAAATATGTTGTATTATGAATGAAATTCTCAAGTTTGCAGTCGGCACGCAGAAATATTTACCTGCGAGACTCTCGCACGAAACACGAGAAGTCTTGCACGAGATTTGAGACGAGACCAATAAAAGTCTCACAACACAACAATAAAGAGTGAAATGAAGTTGAAAGTAAACTGAGTCATTTAGAAATTTGAAGATATTAATACAACTACCTGAAAGGATATTTAGCAAAATTTGTTAGTTTAAGGAGGGTGTTTATAATTTAATCCTCTCAAGTACCTACACCATTAACCGTAATTTATTACAGGGAAAAGTTATCCTTCAAAATTTTAGGAAATCGACCTGTAAAGGCATTTCACAAAATATTATTTTGGTTCAAAACTCATAATTTTTATATATCCAGCCAATTAGTACGTCAGATATATGCCAAAAAATTAACAAAATGTCAATATATGCACTCGAAGTTTATTTTCAAAAGCTGTCAGAATGTAATTTTCATAACAAAATAGATTGGAGGCAGTAGATTTTCCAGATGTGAAACCATGTTGTTGGGAATTTATTGTATGTCGTGTGTCCCAGGCCAACTTTTTGAATACAAGGGAATCTAGAAGTTTTGGTATTTCAGATTGTAGGCACACAGCTCGATAATTTGTGATATCATTGAGCAGACTCGATTTGTAGATAGGTGCAAGAAAACTTTGTTTCCAAAAATCTGGAAACATGCCCTGCTCTAAATTTAAATTGAACAGACTATGGATGGCTTTAGCAAAAGTAAAAGCACATTTTTTTAATACATAAAGGGGTATGCCATCAAGACCATAAGAAAGTTTTTCTGGAGCTCTTATATAGGCTTCTATAATTTTCCAAATATTATTTATTTAAAATTAATTATGATGCCTTGGTAGGATTCTTCACTCGACCATCCACTGTTGGGTTCTAATTAACAGCGCTGTTCCCAAAGTGGCGCTGGAAAATAGTAATATAGCCTACACAGAATACAAGGCTAATGGCCTTATTAGTCGATGCCGATGACACCAAATTAAAAAAAAAACACTGTAACTTCTAATATTTACGCTTGATTAAAAGCTTTTTGGTACATTTACAGAATGGTAATGATATTTTATTCGCTTTGTATATTTATTTGATTGGTGTCATAGCTGTGCTCATAGTTTATTTTCATATTGTCACTGCATCGTTTTAAGTTTTATTAAACCTTATTGACACAGGGTTTATTAATTGCAAGAATATTTTCTAATTTTTTTTCAAAAAACTTTAGGACCATACGTTTAAACCCGTTCCTGTAGATTCGCAAGTGGCCCCAACCGCCGTTATAATTTTAGCAGTCTTAAGCATTAGATATTCTTGGCTCCGTCGGTTGTTCTGGCCCCACTTTTCTGCAGAATCGCGACAGCTCCCGAGCCCACAATACTACGGTTTCCTACGGCGGGTGCGGGGGAGAAAAGACCACGTATAAAGACCAGGAAGAAGATACCTATGTTTCCTAAAACAAAAGAGTAATTTAAACTCGACTTGATATATGAGTTGGATCGTTCTCTGAATGTGAAACCAAACTGGGGGACTCTGAGGAGACGCGGTTACAAAGTATCGGGTTACTTATAATTATGAAAGAAAATACGATACTGTAGAATCTTTAGTATTTTTTAACAGAAAATTATTTTCGTATATCAGCAATTTTCCAAGGATTGTGTTGCTATTAATTAAAAGAAAATATGATACTTTAGTACCAACAGAAAATTTTCATATGTTTCCGAAATTTGCAAAATCAGTTTATCAATCTGACTCTTACACTATATAACTAGTGGAGTAAAATCGAGTCCTAAATATTACAGAAGTACAATAAATATAAATAAAACCATTACTCATTCATAGACCAAAGTTGCAGGGTTTAATTTAATTAATTTCTTGCGCTGAAAAATAAAGAAAGGTTTAAATGGGTTAAATAGAATTATTTTTCTATCATATCATTAGAAATTATAATTCAACTTAAAAATAACATGAATATTAATATTACATCTTTTTATAGATCACCTAACTCAGATGCCATAGATTTTACTGCACATTTACAAAATTATCTAAGTAGATGCAAACACAATAACAATGATTTTTTTTTATAGCTGATATAAACATAGATCTTTTAAAGTCGGAAGACAACACAACTTCTGATTATCTAAATGTTTTAAATGCATTTAGGTATATATCAAAGAGGTTAGAAATAATCTAAGGTATATATCAACCAGTGGCGGCTCGTGACCAAAATTTTGGGGTTCACAGTAATAGAATATAGATATCAGTACAGATATACGAAACAAACTTTCGGTGTTTTAGAAAGTTTACAATATACCTTTCAAAAACACTGACAGTTTTTTACCTATATCTGTACCGACATCTATATTCTGCTACTGTGAACCCCCAAAATTTTGATCACGAGCCGCTCCTGATATCAACTATCAATGAGTCTACAAGAGTACAAGGTAATAGCAAAACATGCCTAGACCATATTTTTTTACGAGCTAAACAAGAAGTAAAAGAAACTTTAATTTCGATAATTATAAAGACCAATTTGACAGATCATTACGTAACTATTGTTACACAGGTTTTTGGTATCGCAATTTATTTTAATTCAACTTTAACAACAATTATACAACTGATAACATTAACATGTAACGTCTCTCATAAAACTGAAAACTGACGTCAAACGTTGCCAAGCGAATTCGTGATCTTTCTCTTAGGTTCTGTATGTACGTGGGAGGTGTACGGCCCTCTCCTTCACTAGGAGACTGCGTTCCAAAAAGAAGATCGTGGGGAAGTTTCATCTCCCTTCCAGTAATCATCATGGATAGAGTATAACTCGTCGTTTCATGTTCAGAACTTCGGTAGGCTAGCATAAATAGAGGAATTAAAATGTCCCAGTCCATTTAATTATCAGAGACAAACATTGAAAGATACTGGCATATCGTTCTGTTATGTCTTTCTACCATTCCGTCGGACTGTGGGTAGAGAGGCGTAGTGCGGGTTTTCCTGTTATCTAACACCTTCATCAATTCTTGCCATAATTCGAAATAAAAATTTCGTCCTTGGAAAAAATGTAATTCCAGGGGGACTCCGTGTCTCGCAATGACGTTCGTCATAAAGGATTCCGCTATTGTCGTCGCTTCCTGATTAGGAATAGGGACTATTACGGGCCACTTTGAAAAATAGTCCGTTAAGTATTTGTTTTCCTTTTCTGTTAAGGGAAGTGGTTCGAGGATATCTATGGCGGTTCGTTCGAAAGGCTCTCTGGAAAGGTACTGTGCCATTTTACTTCGACTTATTCTTTTGGGCCCTTTTCTGCCATTACAAAGGTCGCATTCCTTACACCAATCTTCTATATCTCCTCGACAATTGACCCAATAAAATCTTTCCCGAACTCGTGCAAGTGTCCTTTTAGTACCAAAGTATCCTCCTGAACGGCTGCTATGAAGCTCCTCCAACACACTTTTAACTTGGAGAAGATGGCCTAAAATCAGAAACATTAAAAATATGTATCAGAATACATAGCAGATCCTTTATCATTCTTAGCTAATAAAATGCTTCTAACTGGAATATATCCTTCTGCCTTTAAAGTATCAGTCGTTACACCACTTTTTAAAAACGGAAAGAAAAGTGACATGAATAATTATAGACCTATCTCTTTAATTTCCAATCTCGCGAAAATTGTTGAAAAACTAATAAAAATCAGACTAACCAATTTTCTAAATAAACATAAAACATTATCAGATAATCAATTTGGATTTAAAGAAAAAACGAGTACACAAAACGCTATTAAATATTTAACAACTACCATATAAGATGCTCTAGATAAGGGAAGACCATCGCTAGACGTGTTCGTTGACTTAACCAAGGCATTCGACACGGTTGATCACACACTTCTTCTAACAACGTTGGAAGATATAGGGGTGAGGGATACTGCACATAATCTATTCAAAAGTTATCTAATCGATAGGAAACAAAAAGTAAAAGTAAATAAACATATTAGTAAAGAGTAAACAGTTATATGTGGTGTCACTCAAGGCACAGTATTAGGACCAATACTTTTCATAATTTATTTAAACAATTATTTTTATTGGGAGAGGAAAATAAAATAATAAGCTTCGCCGATGATACGGTAATATTTTATAATGACGATAATTGGTTTAGTCTTAAAAACAAAGCTGAAAAGCACTTATTAAAACTTAAAACTTGGTTTGATAGTAGATTACTTTCGATTAATTTTAAAAAAACTTTATACCTAGCGTTTGCTTATCATCAATCATTTCTTTCAACATTTGAACTAACCATCCAGAACAATAAAAATACCCCCTTCAAATCAAATAAAATATCTAGGAATTTTTATCGACAGCAACTTGAGGTGGAATATTCAAATCAATTTTCTCCTAAAAAAATTACGATCAATACTTTATCGATTTAGACAGATCTCAGAGTTTCTAGATTTTAAGAAAAAGATAATTATATATGAAAGATTAATAGAATCACATATCAGGTATGGAATTATAGGTTGGGGAGGAGTAGCTCGAACTTACCTGAATTCATTAGAAGTTCTTCAAAGAAGATTCTTAAAAATTATGTTAAATAAAAACCGGCTTTATCCAAGTGACCAACTATATAGAGACTCTAAAATATTAGATTGCCGTCAGCTATTCTTTTTCCAGATCTGCAGTACACAATTTCTGACAAAAAACACTCTATTGACCGAAGCACATGAATACAATACAAGACAAAGAGGAACATATATACTTCCACTTATGCTCAAATCAGTCGGACAACGAAGTTATAATTTTCTGGCACCAAAGGCATTAAATTATATGTTAACAAATATAAACGAACCACTAAACAAAAAAAAAATTAAGAAATTATTTAAACAATTAATATTAAAATTACCCAGAATTGATATTCATAAACTTCTTTACTAAATAAATAAAGGGAAAAGTATTAAGCAAAAAACAAAAAAAAGGTAAATTGTAGAAAAGTTTCAAAAAATAAAAAAAAAAATTAAGCATAAAAAAATATATTTTATCTTGCTATATTTTAATTTTATATATTTTTAAATTTTAACTTATAACCGTGTTACCAAAAAAAAAAAATAATTATAATCTTAAGTTTTAATTGAGGGATCCAATGCATAAACCACCCAAGTCCATTTTTTGGACAAAATGAGTTAGGTTCACATTATTGCACAGTTTTAAATTCTGCATCTTCCAGTGCATAAAGCAGCTCTCTAACATTTAAATTGTGGAAACTACAGTGTATAATTGGTTGCCTATGCTCTAATACTTTGCATAAACGGGTCAAGTCCTAGACTTCACCGGTTTATGTACAGTGCTGTCAGTCAAAACTTAAATGCTACATATGGTGCGTTTGATTTGATCATCAGAGATCTCCGAGCGCTTCAAAAGTGTTTGAATTGACACTCCGAGAGATCCCTAAAGTGTTTGTTTCGCTTTGGAGCGAAAACATAGAGCGAGCTCGATGTTCTCAGAGGAGAAAGATCGAGAAGAGGGAAAAATTTGTCTTTGTCTCTACCTATCTCTTTTTAATTAACTAACAAACAAATTTGAATCTCAAAATTAAAGACCAGACCAGAAGTCAACAAATTACTTAGGCCCGTATTTATAAACAAAACTCAGCTGAGTCGGACTTGGGTAAGTCGTCCTTGAACTAAAATCGAAGTTCGATTACCACGTCTCTAAAGTTCTAGGTGGTTCTGGTGTTAAACTGGAATTTAGAGATGGAGATTAGCAAATATATAACTGTTATGTACATTTACTAATTCGTTACTACCCATCTCTAAATTCACGCGATATAACCGAACTTCGATTTTCGTTCAAGGACGACTTACCCAAGTCCGACTCACGTAAGTTCTGTTTATAAATACGGGCCTTAGCCGCTTTTGTCTTATAGCTAAAATTATTCATCATAAAAAAATACAAAATGTGTGTTTGGAAAATACATTTTTTCTGTCCAGATCTAATCACCAGTAATCACAGTCATGGAGTAGGAGAGCGAAGCGGGCATTTGTGGTAAATGCTGCATTTCAGGGCCATTACCCCTTATTATTAAAAGTTTTTCCATTTTCTTTACTTTTTGCTCACTATTTGAACATACAAACCAGAAACAAGAATCACAAAAAAGCGAGGTTATGTTTTTTACTGTTTTATTTGATTTGATTCAATGCTCTATTGTGACGTCATCACTTCTCGGTCTCCTCGACGCTCGCTCGATCGAGTTTCAAATCAAACGCCCCTATATAAACGTGTTGTTATTGATCGCGCTCCTGCTCTCGTAAATTATATCAGTTTTTCATTTAAAAAATAATGTCATCTGATAGTGAAAGTGAAGATGATCCTTTTGGAGGCACGGGTACAGACAGCGACGAAGAATATGTGCCGGCTAATAAAAAACAACCCTAACCTCAAAAGACCACTTTCAACAAGCTCGTCTTCGAATGATTCTGATAAGGAAATTCAAGGCACTGGAACTGTCCGTATCATGTTAGAATACATCCGTGTTACATCCGAAGATGGAAGTGATCAAATACCTGGAATTCTTAAAAACACGCCACAACGAGGAAAAAAGCGGCTTGTACGTAGACAATCATGGAAAAGAAATTTACAAAAAGCTAGAAGAACTAAGAGTGAGCCTTATATAAACGTTGCAGGTATTCATAAACCTGGAAAATATATTGGTAGTAACTGCCACTGTAAACTAAAGTGTTTTGATGATTGGACAAGAAACTTGTGAAACAATATTTCTTGATTTTTGTATGGCAATATTTTTAATATATAAGTACAGAGAGCTAGACCACGTTCCGGTGATGGAAATTAAAAAAATGCAACATTTACTCACAAGGTAATTTATTATAATATAAAATCATTCGTTTAGTTTAACTTCATGGTATTATTTCAGATTCGCTGCAATGGTGTGATACGGAAAATTTTCAAAAAAGCATTCCTCTCTCTTCATGGAATCACAAAATCAAGACTTGAGCGATTGCAGAAGCACCTAAATATGAGACACGGAGCTTCTCCTCTAGATAGTAGAGGAAAATATGTGTTCAGACCTAATAAACTACTTGAAGGCACTGATGATAAGATACGTGAGCCTATTCTTAATGATCCCAAATATAAATCACATCATAGTCTAAAAGACAACTTGAACTACTATTACCTATCATCTTTTCTCAGCATTGCCAAAATGCATCACATGCACCTACAGAAATATGAACGTAAACAATTACTTCATGAAAATCAAAATATCAAGCCTATTGTAAAATATGAATATTATAGAAAGTTTTTTACAGCAAATTTTAAAATGTTTTTTGGTAAACCAAAGTCGGACACATGCCAAAAATGTGATAAACTAATGAATCAAATTAAGGCTACTGACAATCAAGAACAAAAACCATAGTGGGAGACAGACAAAAAATTGCATATTAAAAAAGCCAAAACTTTTTATACAGACATTAAAGATAAAATAGCTTCAGCACAAAACGACCCAAGTGTAAAAGTGTTGACATTTGATTTTCAATAACATTGCCTCTTCCTGTATCCTCCAGTGAAGAAGTGTTCTACAAAACCCAACTTTGGGTATATAATGTTTGTGTCCATGTAGGAAGTACTGGGAAAAGTTTTTTTTATGTGTATGATAAAACATTGGCTGCTAAAGGACAAAATGATGTAGCCTGCTACACCATTTTCTTAATATCTATATTAGTAACTGATATATACATATTTTGTGACAACTGTTCGTCGCAGAAAAAAAATTGTTTTAGTACAGTTTCTTTATACTATATTGGCAACTACTGGAAGATTCAGGCTAATACAGCACAAGTACCCCGAACCTGGACATAGTTTCCTTCCGAGCGATGGAAGCTTTGGAGCTATAGAAATACCGAAAATAAAACATCACAAAATATATTTGCCTCAAGAGTACTCGAATATTATTGAAAATACAAACAAGAACTTTAAAGTTATCCATGTAACGCAGGATATATTTTTAAATTTGAAGGCCCATTTGCAGCAGTTTTTTGTAGAGAATCCTTCAAGGAAGAACAATAAATAAAAATTTAATTTGTTTTTCTCTTCTCCCTTAAAAAATCAAAAAACTTTGCATAAACCAGTCAAATCCATTGCGCTTATACCCTCATAGCTTGTTTATTTTTTTGATTTACGGATTGATATTTTCAAAAAATAATGTAGCAGGATAATCTGAATAGACAACAAAATACGAAAATTTTTAGTATCTAAAAATTTTACATCAAAAATGTTTTTCTTGATTCCCCAACATTTTTCCAAATGTGACTAGACTGGTTTATGCATTGGACCCCTCAATTGTATTTCAAAAAATTTTAATTTATATGTATATATATCATATTTCCTAAATTGTATTGAAATTTTTTTGTATACTTATTGTTGTTTCTTTTGGAAAATAAACATTATTATTATTATATAAAGTATTATTAATTGTTTTTTTTTTTAGATTCGCATATTGTGAATAAGTCAATAATTCTACCTCAATGTTTCTCATTTATGAAGCCCGAATTTAATTTGTACATGGATAACTTTAAATGTTTCTGTTATGATAAGCATGGTATTCAAAATTGTTTATCGGTACTTTGAGATCGTCCATGTATAGTAAGGTGGTTTATTGTTTTGATGCTGTTGTTTTGTAAGTTTGTCTTGTATCCGTTCGGTTTAGCATGCTAGATAATGGGTTGATGGATATGCAAAACCGCAGTGCACTAAGTGAATGAAGTATGAAATATTCCTTGTTCGGAAGCTGGTTCTTTTGTATGCAGTGTATGTCGGTATGTTGATGGGCACTATTGTACGCCAAATGTATGCATTATGTGTTTTAACAAGGTTACGGGTGTTATCCGTTTTGTATATTATCTATTTGATCTGAAATTGCGATTGCTTTAAGTTATTGGAGCAAATTACTCTATGCCAAGGTATATAAATTCACTATCCCTTAACAACAAGGGTTCATGACACAAAGTCTTATCAACACTAATATATTTATTTGCGGTAATACTTTTTTTGATACTTTGCAAAACAAATGAAGGGTCCAGGCTAAGAACGGGGAATGTCAAAATTAGTAAATTTTCAGTAGAATAATTTTAAATTTAATACCCCATTACTTTTTATACCGATAACGCCCACTGAATATTTAAATATTATTGATAATAAAATATTGTTCCAGATTTGAATTGTTAAACTTTAAAAAAAAAATGTCTGCTCATTTTTTGTATAAATGACTTTTAACTAGACAAATACATTACTAACTTACAAACTTACAAGAAGGGGGAATGTCATAGTATTTTAAGTGTATTGTTTTAGTAGGATGGCTTATTTTTAAACATAAAGAAATGATAGCTTATTACCAAAAATACACTATATTATATTTTCAAATATACAATATTGCAATTGTGCCAATGGCCTTAGTTGTCGAGGCACGTTAAATTTAAATAAAAAAAAATATATATACACTAAATATTGACAAAAAAACAAATCATCATTTAAATATTATTTTTCATGCTTTCTTTTTGTGGCTCTTGTAGCTTGTGGCTTTTGCTGAATTTTTGTAACTTCATTTTTAGTGTGAGGCAACGATGTGAAATATTCAGCTGCACTTCGTTTGAGGCAAAACTTCTTTAGGCACTGCATGTCTTGATATTTATCATATTTTATGGGTAGCAACTCGTATAAATTGCCTGGTAATTCAAACTCTTGGCAAGGTCATTTTTTCTGCTTTTTCTTTGCATCAACCAAACTTGCGCTTTCCCATGTACCATTCCACGTTAAGAGAAGGTAAAGAAGCCAAAGATTATGTTTTACTACCTTGAATTCACGGATGGGGCGCATCTTCAGTGGACAACTTTGTTTGAATAATGTAGAAAAATGGGTACTCCAGAATTTAAATAAATCATAAGTGACATCCACAACATCAAAAGGCATCGGTTTTACTCTAGTGGCTTTGAAAACATCAGTCCATTCACTAGGAAGTCTACATGAGTTCTTTGCTTTATCAATCCAAAATCCTTGTCACTTTCCATAAAAGAATGACCTTTAATTAAAAAACAAATCTGGACAAAGTCGAATCTTTCTTGAATGTGAACCAAGTGATGGAGATAACGAAAGACGGTGTAATTCTCGTTTTGCCCTCAACCAGAATCGCAAAATATTTTTAAGCTTCGAACCATGTTGGGTAGAAAATTGTAGAAAAAATGACTATGTCCATTTTATGTTACTAGGCCATAGAGTTTTTTATTCTCAACCAATGGGCCCGTTCACTTTCATTTTTGAATGTGAATTAATTATATATTTATAAAGATATTAAACTCTTTTGTCTGGTAGTACTTTTCCCGTTAAGATATGTTTGCTAGAAGTAAGGGAATTCCCATAAAATTATTTCAGTGACTCATTGCGTCAGAAAATCTCTAATTCCGTTCACGTCTCGTATCGGTTATGCTTAAAGACGGCGGTGTTGTCGGAAGTATCCCTAATATAGCATTTCTGCATTTATATATGTAATTTAAATAGTAAAATTTCCATTAGTTTTCTAAAAATCATAAACTTATATTTTCAGATTTAAAGCTGGGAGCTTATTTTTTACTTTTTAATTAAAACAATTATTATTACTCAGGCTGAAAATTAACCAGACCATAATCAAAAAGTAGAAATTTGATTTGCAATATTTATCTGGTAAACGTGGCAACGTTGCATTTATTTCTAGAAGTGTGTGTAGACAACACTATTTAGAAGTACTTACAACGTTGTCACGTTTACCAGATACATTTTCTCAAATAAAATTTCGATCTGGTAATATTCAGCTTGAGTAATACTAATTGTTTTTATTAAAATTTAAAAAAGGTAAGGCTTCCAGCTTTATCTGAAAATATAAACACATTATTTTTAAAAAATAATATATTTTTATCATGTAAATTTCTTTAATAAATGCAGAAGAGGAATGGTGGTGCAATGATACATCCGACAACCGCGCTCTTTTAACTATTAACCGATACGAGACCTGAAGGGAATTAGGGGTTTTCTGACGCAATGAGTCACTGAAAGAATTTTATGGGAATTCCCTTACTTCTAGCAAAAATATGTTAACGGGAAAAGTACCACCAGACAAAAGAGTTTAATATCTTTATAAATATATAATAAATTCACATTCAAAAATGAAAGTGAACGGGCCCATTGGTAAAAAAATCCTGCCTGAACCCTTCAAATCTCAACTAATTACAGTATTTACAGACTTTCGCAAAGCCTTTGAGCAGGTATGCCATGACATTATTTTAAATAAGCTTAGAAAATTCGGTTTAACACGAAATTTTTAGAACTGAATTTATCAAATTTTGTTTAGAGGTAGATTAGTTCATTAAAATTCAGTTAAAAAAACGCGAAAAAACTTTTTTAATTATCGGATGGTCATCGATCGTAAATAGTAATTACCAGCAGTGGTTTTTTCCAATTTTTTTTAATTTTTCGAGATTAAATTACCTGCGAGAGTATCATTTTTCTGCGAAATCCGGTTCGTTCTAGAAATTTATGTAAATCGAGAGAGCCATCAAATGCCGAAATGAGTTTTTGTCCTGTGTAAACGTTATTTCACGTCGGTGGTCAACGTTTAATTGCTAACCCAATTAGCGTGAGATCAGTCGGTTACAAAATGGGAAGTTATGATCAGTTAATTTCACAGGACACTCGCTATCCGAACTCATTGGTGGAACCAAGAAATGAGGTCAAGGTCTACCTACTTTTAAATTATGACATGAAATGAGGCAATGTTCCTAATGTTTTAATTATAAAAATTAACCAAAATAAATATATTTGATTTTTTTTGTATTTTCGAAAACGTACAGAAAAGTTTTTAAAAGTAAGAGTAATAAATTTGTTCGTCTATACAAGTGCTGTTAGTTATATATTTGCAATGAAGGAAAAACTGAAATGGATACCCTTCTTGTTAAGTTTTATTTTTCTTCAAACTTAACAATACAAATATATTAAGTTATATTTGGAAAACTAGTCATAGGATCTAATTTTACCAATAAGAATTTTGAACGAGTACATCGAGTACTATACAATATCAAATATTGAGGGACTTTGACGGTGATTTTTTTTTTTTTTCGGTAGTTTAGCTTTTTTTTTTGGTGGGAATACCTACTTTGACCAAAAAAGATTTTCCGAATCATTAATCACCCTGTAACGTACAATATTTTAATTATAGTAGGTAAGTATGTATTTTGACTACACATAATGAGCAAGAAACTTCCAAAAATATTTAAGGGTGATTTATGGTGTCCATTTTAAAGAACTAGGGATTTCTAACTTCAACACCCTGTATCTCAAAATCTAGTCATAGGATACGATTGGGCCCATGGACACTTTTGATGGGGACATCAAGTTATTTAACACATCAAAAATTCAGACATTTTGACGGTACTCCTGTTTGCATAAGAAAAGTGCGTGGTCCTTTGGTCCAATTCAACGCTGCATAACTTCTTTGGTTTTTGACATATTTTGACGATTTTTCTTCTAGAATAGTATTTTGATTTTTAGTTCTCATGTTGTATAAATTAGATAGCTATGATTTTGATTGTTTACTTAAATTTGGTTAAGTACCACATTTTGTAAGTAAAATATAATTTGTTAAATTTTGGATGTAACTATTTTTGAAAATAAAAATATTACCAATTTTTGTGTTTAATTTATAAAAGAAAGTAAATAAATTATAAAAATTAAATAAAAAATGTTCAAATATTTAAATAAATATATTAAAATGTATTTATAATGTTGGGGTTTCTCACACCCCAGGTGTCAGAGCGTGGAAAAAAATTTCACCTGTCAGAGGCCGGTTGATTATCGTTAAACAAAATATATGAAGAGTGGAAGTACCAAAGGCATTAAGTACCAAATTGATAAATATAAGATAATTAAGAAAACTATTTTACCTTCTACGGTCCACCTTATTTTATTTCACATAAGTTAGAAATTATATGGCACTTAGAACCTTTTAAAACAGATGCCAAGAAAATTTGAATTTTGGTAGTTAGTGTTTTTGGTAGAGTCTGATTACAATAAGAAGAACACCGCTTTAGATTTTAAAATATATTGATATGATTTTCTGCCCTGGCGTAGCACCAGGAACAATACACCTGAAGGTTTGCTTCTCTCTGAAATTTTAAAAACAATTTAAAAAAATTAAAACAATAATAAAAAAAATGTTCTCAATCTTCTCTCGAATTTCTAAATTCAAAACTAAATTTTCGAGTAAAATGTCTTTCTCCTTTCTGCTACCAGCTAGTATTCTCTGATACTGAATGCTTTTAGAATTTGTAGATTATTCAGACTTTGTCATTATCAATGACAAATATGAAAATTAATTCTCTATCAAACAACTTGTCAATTTAAAATTTTTATGAGTACTTATCTTTTGGATTTCTTTTTCTTTGATTCTTTCAAACAGTACTGTTTACTTCTTTTAAAATTTGTGGTCAGTAATGCTCAGATTTTCAAAATATCGATTTATTGTCAATTTCTATACATCGACTAATCTTCACTGTGATTCTTATTGCTGTTGTTTGTTTTTTTTGTATCAAGAAACTATTCGGAAATTATTATTATTATGAAATTTTGAGGATCGTTACAAATTCTGATCCTCCTATCAATTTTCATAATCCAGACTGATTTAAAAATTGTTGCCATTAATGAAAGTCACTATTTCTATAACAACCAATTAACGTTTGTTTTTCCTTTTTTTTTACAAATTTACAACTTTTACATATTTCACATAGTGGGCGGTATTCTTCCTGATGCTCTAAACACACCCAACAGGAATCCACATCAATATATTATCTACAACTATCAATGAATAAATCATGAGTAAGTAGTAAGAAATATAAAAATAATTCATATATTTCTATAATATTAACTTCGCCAAGTGATGATGTAGCTGTGTTCTTATTGTAATCGGACCGTGCTTCTAATTTTCAACTGGTTCTTTCAAGTTAAACTGTTCAAGTAAAAAGCTTCTGAGGCCGTTTCTGACCTATCATCGTATTCCACTGTCTTTTTAGCTTATTAAAATCTAGTTAAAACAAAACCAGTATATAATTTACAATCATTAATATCATTTTTCTAGTCAGTATCGACAAAATCTAAGATGTTTTCATCGTTTATACAAAGAGTTTACTTTAAATTTGCAGAATGTTTTAAATATTGCAATTTTCTTTCAACAAAATGTTACTTTAATGATATTTGTAGAACCAACTTATATAGTTATATGTCTGGTCTTGTATTAACTTCTAAATGCATAAGAAAACCATCTATAAAACATTGAAAATGAACTTCTATGTTTAACTTTAAGTCAATCTCTGAAATACTTTAGCATTCTATATATCTATCTGAATTAGGGCGTAGTTCAAAGTCTACTCGTACTGAAACTCTAGACTTATTGTATTCCTCACAGTCTCTACCCCATCAGGTTAATATTCTTGATAAATTCAAGAATTTCTTGAGGTTCCCAATATTGTACCCTGAAGTGTCATTCCTGTTCCCATTTAAGGTTTTGGCAATGGTTTAGTATGCTAGTCGGAGTTTCGTCCTTGGCTTTACATATTCTACATAGGGAGTTATCGAATATCCCTAAAAGATTTAGGTGTCTTCTTAGGCCGCAATGTCCCATAAAGATTCCTATTACGGCCTTTAGTTTGCTTCTGCTAAGGTTTAGCAAAAGTTCTTAGATGAACCGTCTATTAATATTTTGGACAGTCTAAGTTTAGGTAGTTCCAACCAGATCCAATGGTGTTCTACATTTATCTATTCCATTAGCACCCATTTAACATGTTGGTATGAAATACCACAGGTGGGTTCTATTCCCTTCCTGGCTGGGAGGTCTGCTTTCTCATTTTCAAACACTCCCTCATGTCCCGGCACCCTTTCTAGAGTGACCTTGTTATGTTCTGCCAGGGATTGGAGGGACTGTTAACATTTATTGCTCTTACTTTATTCTGAAAGACTGTTGTCAAAGACCCCAGGTTCAGACTAATGGTTCTTCCTGAATTCATATGGTAAATCCCAGCTCCTGTGTTGTTTTTCATGTTCTAATCGTCTCTATACCAGATTGATATTATTTAACCGACTTGTCTGTGTACCTTGCCTAATTTTTTGTTAGCTGGTGTACTTTTATTCTTGTGCCACCATATGGCTGATAAGTAAGTTATAACAGGTATAACAACCTTAGTATAAAGCTAATTCATCATACGTGGTTTAAGTCCCCATGTGTTCCTTACCACCCATCTACAGACCTATAGTGTTCTAAAACTTTTTCTGTTATTTTTTTCTATGTGACTACAATAGTGATTCCAAGATATTTAACTTCCTTTGTTATTTTTAGATGTGTTCCCCATATATAAAGCTCCTTTATTCCTTGAAGGTTCCTTTTTCTTGTGAAAACAACAACAGAGGTTTTTCTGTCGGGTTTGTGGACAATCCCTCTTTTGGGCACCATCTTTCGACGATATTTAGTGCCGCTGCTGCATCCTTCTGAAAATAACAGCCCCAAGTTTACCCTTAACTACGATGCTTTTGTCGTCTGCAAATGCTTACGTGTATTAGTTTTCTCTCTCCTATTCCCATAAGAGGTCATCAATTACACAAGAGGAGATACAACTCCTTCCTGCGGACATTCCTTGTTAACTGAGACCTCTCTTATTGTGTTAGATTACTGGTAATGGTTCTACAATTAAGCATGAACCTAACATACTGCGTAATGCAGTGTCCTACGCCACGCCTATGCATACACTTCAGTATTGAATAGTATCAGGCTGATTCAAATGCTCCTTTTATATCTAGGAGAACTCCTAGTGCTATTCCTTTGCTTGTTCTTCCTTTGAGCTAGCCTAGGTATGGTTGCATCGCAAGACTTTTACATTGGTAGGCAAACAGGTATCGATGTATCGGTTTAACTTGTAGAATGTCGTCCCGTATATATCTTTCGATTAATTTCTTTAATGTTTTTAGGAGAAATGATGTTGGGCTGATTGGTCTAAACGATTTGGTCTCCACGTGAAACGCTTTCTTGGGAATGAAGACAATCCTTGGAAACCTCTAGCTTTATAGAACTTATTCGAGGATTATGCTAGTTCAAAATAGTTTACAAAGTGGTCCCTCCAGTACTTCATGGCTATTTTGTAGAAGTGCCGAAATTATACCGTCATGTCCAGCTATCTTGTATGGTTGAAAGCAATTTATCACCCATAAGGTTTTGTTCTGTTTACTATTGTGTACAAGAGACCAATTCGTTTTTGAGGCCCAATGAACTAGTGCCTTCATACTAATGTTTTCTTAATCAAAAATAATTTTACATCCAGGAAAATATGACCTTAGTCATAAATATAAAGTCCCCTCTTTTGTGTTTGTGAGTTCTTCTTGTTGATTTTTCAGAGATCCCATGCTTTCTTGTTTATCTCTCTGTAGAGTTTTCCTGAGTCTGGAACAATGTGAAAGGGTTTCATTGCCATCACAGAATTTCTTCCAGGAATTTTATTAGGCTTGCCTAATGGTATAACCATAATCTGCCTCTTAGTTCTTCGAATAGCAACCTCACTAAGAAAAAGTATTTTTATTATTTATATTTTCTGTCTTGTACTTAATATAAAAAAAAACAGTAGAACCCAAAAAAATCTGCTTTTATTTACCCACCCCTGCTGTTTAGTAGCTCATAATGGTTAAGCCTATGAGATGTGGTTTAAAGATTTTAAATCTTTACTGCGATTAAATATTAAATAAAGGATTTTTCACACTTTCTAACTCATCTTAACAGACTTTCAAATGGCACCCCACTGTCTTCTCTCGTCTTTAATCACTTCATCTTACTTTATTCGTAATGTGTCTTGTATTTCATTCTCCAACGATTCGTATAACAGATTCCAAATACCTAAACTTGTTGCATTTTGTCACCGCTTTTACCTAAAATTCAATCACCACCGAAAACTGTTACTGTTTGTTTTCCAAGCAGCTTTCTATTTTATTAAGTTTTGTCTTTATTAGTTCTCAAACAAAGCGATTAAATGCCACGGGATTGGAGCGATGATTCCAAAGTTGAAATTTGTTTAGGAGACAGTTGAAAGCGTGTGATTAGAACATCTGCAGAGGGTTGCAACTTTAACTTTTTAGTTAAAATTTTAAATGTGCTTTGTTGCCATCCATCAATTCCAGATCTTCAATTGGCACTATATTTTTCGATAGAGATGTCTGTCACACGCAGGAACTATTTAAATTTGATATAGTTTAATGTTTAAAATGGCGTTTCAGCAGCCCAGATGATTTGTCTCCAATTGAGAGTCTCTAGCACAAAAAGAAAAAGGAGACGGTGGGATATATAGATGGAATTTGAGAAAAAATGGAAATTATTTGTACAAACTGCAAGATTAATTTCATATCATACAATATTATGTAGGGAAAACTTCTTTAAGTCTAATAGAAAATTTTGTAATAAAATGAATTTTTTTTCTAATTAAAGGACTGCTCACTACATTTTAATAATGTTGCAGATAATGAAGAGGTCTTTGAAATGATCATACTATTTTTGAAACGTTAGTCAATTTTAGATAATACCATTAATTTTATTATGTAAAAGTGTTTCCCTGTCACTGGTTACTATTCTGCGGAAAACTGGACAATGTAATTTATCGCCTTGAATATGATTAACTAGTACCTTCATAATATAGTCTGTTAAATATGAGACACGCAATTATTGTTGTGACTATCGGATTCAGATGTAATTATCAAGTTATCCGTTTTATTTAAAATTATGAAACAATAATAGACAGTCTTAATTTTTTTCTGTGAAATACAAAAGGTAAAAATCAGCTGAGCCATGTGCAGTTTACGCATAAGAAGTTTATTTGATTGGGTGGTAGTTTATACAAAAAGTTATTGAAAAAATTATTCATCTAAGCTCTAAATTTGGAATGTTAGTATTACATAATATTTTTCAGATATTCCCCATTCGGGATAAACACCATTATTTTTTAATAAAGTGATTTAAGAAACATGAACCCTTTTTTTGTATTAATTTTTATTTTCTGTTTCAGAATATCTGCAACAAACTAGAGACAGTACTTTTACCTCAGAATTCGTGGTCCGATGCAAGTTCTTGCAGTCTCACATATCATGTAAGTTATTGCTGTTATTATTATTATTAATATTAATTTTTTTTTAATAATAAGTCAGACCCAATATTTTACAACTGTATTATTAATACCTTTAATAAACAAACTTTTTTCTTTTATTTATAAGTAGACCTAGGAATATATTGAAATGAAATAACAAAAGTAAATTCTAATTTGGGACGAACTGTACACTGTGACAATTAGTACAGTAACTTTGTAAGTAAAAAGAAACATTAGCTGTCATAAGTGATAAAAAAAAAATATTAAATAAAGATTAAACAATAAAGGTTTATTTAAAAAAAAAATCACTAAAAAGTAAACATAATTAAAAAAAAATTACATTGCAATGACCACAAAAAGTATCTCAATGACAAAAAAAAACATATACGAACCTACCTTTACTTTTTTCTTTTTTTTGGATGATTGGTATCCAAGGGGTAACTAAGGGGTTGTTGATTTTGAGATGGAGTTTTTGACAAACGTTTGAGATTTTTTTTGAAATTAAAATGGGAATTCTTGATATATTTTAAGCAGTTACAACCTAAAAATAAAATATTCTTTCAAATTGTATTATGTGAGTAAAAAATTACCTACCGTTAACTAGAAAGAGCAAATCGTGTATTGAACTCCGGTCACCGAGCAGACAGACGATTCTGTGGGAATCAGCCATTTCGTCCATGTTGAGAAGGAGTATATTTCCAATTCCCGGAATCAAAATAACTTTAACTAGGAAAGAACTGAGGTTTTAGTAAGTAAAATAATTTAAATAAGTTGATTAAAAACGATATTGCAAGCTACTTACTTTTAAAAGTTTTTTTTGAACAGTTTATTAATTGACTTTCGGTTTTTAAACACAATAAACATTTTGTTACGTTCTGTATTCTGCATTGGTGTAAATAAATTTTTTAAATTTAGGTTAGATGTATAGAGCTCTTTACAAATATTTTAAGAAGGGTAATTACAGAAAGCTAGTTTTAATTTTAACTTAAGTAAAGTGATTCATCTCCAGAGCACAGCATACTGTAATATCCTCCAATAGATGGCGTGTCCGCCATTTTCTATCCACAAGATTAATTATGAATAATTTTTTTATTGTTCCTATTTTATATCTAAATGTTAAAATGATTGATTTATAAATAAAATGAAACTAATATTTTTGTAAAAGGAATATTTTATTGATTAATTGGGAAAATAATACTCTAATCGAGAAAGGTAACTTATTAAATAAAAAAATAATTTCATATTAACAAGGAATAGCGCCAGAATCCAAGACCCATGAGATAATAAGAGTAATAGCCGGAGCAATAACAGAAATTAATAAAGGTAAATTCGTATAACTAATGATATGGTTGAGTAATAATTATTAAGTAAAAAATTATCAAGTTAAACATAAAAAAAATATATCACACTATAATCATCAATATAAACTAAAATCTGGACTATCAAACTCATATCCATATCAATATATATACACCCAAAAAGTAGTTAAACATGCGCATATATATGCCGCAAAATACTTCAATATATGCGTAAAAAATTGAAAAATATGCAGAGCATATGCAATAAGAGTAATTTGTTATTTGATCGAAATAGTTTATTAATATTTATTATTTGTTTAATTTTACAATACCTAATATAATACTTAATAATTACTTAATTATTAACTAATTTTATTTACAAATCAACATTATTATAAAACGAATGAACAATTAGATGGTTTTCTAAATTATTTGTATTAAATGATTGTCTCCTATCAGTAAGTATGTACTTGTACAACAAAAAACTTCTTTCGACATCTACAGAAGAAATATCTGGACGAATACTAATAATATCTTCAAAGTTACCAGAATAAATATTAGCAAGGTTTCTTAAAACAATAAATCCTTCTTTTTTTAAAATTACATTTAAAAATTTATTTACGGAAGTCACCAAAGGTAATTTTTTTTTGTTCTAAATCTAATATAATTTTGGGTACAAATGCATAATTTTTTAAAAACACTAATTGCTTTGGTAATATGTGATTTTAAAATAACTTCTTTGTATTAGATATTCCCTTAGATGAATCATCAAATTCAAATGATTTCTTTAATTTTTTCATAATTATCTGCGTAAAAAAGGCAGCTTTAAGCCAGGTACCCTACCGAGTAATCACAGGTTCCGGTGGCATCTGTAATTCAGGAAATTTTCGTACAATTGAGTTCTTAGAGGAGCTTTAAGAAATATTTTTTTTACATTACTAATTAAATCATTTATTAAAGGAAAGTTAGACCTAATTTCTTCTGCAACTCTGTTAAGGCCATAAGCCAAACATGTAACATGGATTAAGTTTTCATAAAACATTTTTAAATTTTGTGCGGCTTTTACCATGTACGGGCAGCATCGGATAACAGCAATAAACATTTTTCTGTTGGAACGGCTTCCGGAAGAAAAAAGGAAGACAATTCTGTCTGGATAAAACGAGTTATTGTCAAGTTATTTGTTTTATCTAATTGCTTTGGAGCGATTAGTTATGGACCAATTTGAATTTCTTCGCATAATGAACCTATCATTAAATGGGCTATATATCGACTACAAGAGTCTGTTGTTTCATCCACAATAATGTAGAAATGGTTTCCAACAGTAATCTCACGAATTTTTTCACGAGTCTCAATGCACAAACTGCCAACACCACGTTTGCGTAATATACTGCTCTGGAATATTAAATTTACAGTATTTTTGCAAAAATAATCGGAGATTTGGAGTATTTAATCATATTAAAGGGGTATTTGAAGTCACTAAAGCTTTGCATAAATCTTCATTAAAAATAGCTTGTTCACTTCTAGGTGATCCAGATTCTAAATATTGTTTCAAGGGAAGTTAACTTTGTCTGCGAGTGTCTTTAGATTTCTGCTTTGCTATATGTGAGAGTGTTTTCGCGTGTTGGTCGATTTGAAACTTTTTTTTACATGGAATCTAAAACAAATAAATTCCTGTAGATGTTGAAGTTTTAATTAAATTAAATAAATGCGTACGTTGTAAAGTTGCCCTACTTTTTTTTTAACTGTGAGTTGAAATAATATTTTACTGTCGTTTGATTTACCATTGTGAAAGGTCAAAATAAAATATAAAATAAAAAATTACTTACAATTTTAGAACATGTTTTACAAAACACCTGGTTATCACCTTCTACAACAAAATCTGAATAAGATTTTACCCACGACTCAATTAATTTTGTCATTTTTCTCACTGGTTAACACAACACAACAATAAAGACTGAAATGAAGTTGAAAGTAAACCGAGTCATTTAGAAATTTGAAGATATTAATACAACTACCTAAAAGGATATTTAGCAACATTTGTTGGTTTAAGGAGGGTGTTTATAATTTAATCCTCTCAAGTACCTACACCATTAACCGTAATTTATTACAGGGAAAAGTTAATCCTTCAAAATTTTAGAAAATCGACCTGTAAAGGTATTTCACAAAATATTATTTTGGTCCAAAACTCATAATTTTAATATGTCCGCCAATTAGTACGTCAGATATATGCCAAAAAAATAACAAAATGTTAATATATGCATTCAAAATTAAAAATTTGTTTATATATGCAACATATGCAAAATATGGCGTTTTGCATATATTCCTAGCTCTAGTTATCATAATCTGTGTAAAAATACATTTATTTTGAATAAATTGGATCAAAAATGGAGGTTTCTATCCTTGCAACGCCATCTAATTTTTAATAGATGTACTTTCTTCACTATCTTAAATTTTATAAAAAAGAACTTTATTCTGGAAAATACAGATGGTTTTTGTATAGTAACAAAAGAGTTACCTTAACCCCAAATCTTCGATATATATTCCACTTTAACTCATTTGTGTTAAATATAGAAAAGAAAAGTAATCATTGTTTATTATTGTACTACTCGAACCCAGAATCGTGAATTTTCTTGAAATATACGAAAGAAATATATAACAACCGACAATAACGACTCCAAAAACAACAGATATTGTATACCAACAAAAGCAGACGATTAAGGTGAGCGCGTGGCACGTGGGTACGCGTGGTTAGGTTATGATGGATTACCATGGATCTTAGGCGGAAAGCGTAAAAATGGGGGAGATAAACAGTAAAGAACCACGCCCACATACGGGGATCAATTGATAGAAATGGAAAGGTGAGAATATCAGCATCACTTCGGTATGGGTATTAATGTTCAAAAAATGAACAGCGGGGAACAAGAAGTATTAAAAAAAAAGTCCGGTTTTCTCCGGTGTGATCAATTTTCCCGATTTCTGGAAAGTGGAGCAACTTTATTAAAAAAAATACATTCGAAAAGTAGACACTCTAAGCTTTAAAATGGTGTGAATTGAATAACAGTATAATGAAATATGAGTTTTTAATTACTGCTTGTTTCAAAGATTTCTAGAACTTCGAAAACGTATGAAAAATGCAAATAAACAAATCAATTTTGTTTTAAAACGCCAGGAAGATACTGGAAAAAAATTTCTGAGATCATTCAAAACATCTCAAGATCCCATTTAAAACAAAAATGAGATAAAAAACTATTAAAAGAAAAAAAAATAATAAATGAATTACTATAAAGTGGTGCAAAATAGTGGGAAAACGCAACTTTGAGCCCTTTTTCAATGTTCTTGACAGGAAATAACGGCCTTCAAGGTACATGGATCGATACCTATTAGTTTTTCCATTGTAATGAATCATAGAAAAATATCAATTTTTGACCGAGTTCTGAAACAATTTGTCCACCCGTTCACAAGCTAATCAGCATTGCTATAGAGATAAAGCAGGGGCTGAACGATGGGACTTTTTATTGCGGTTATCTCGAAACCTGTCGAATTCCCGACAAAAATGATAGGGACCATTTTTGTAGATAATGATAAGATCTTTCTTTTTATCTAAATAAAAATTCTCTACTTTGCATATTGTGGAAGATATTGGCGGGAAACCAGTTTTAGGGTCTATTTTGGGCCCTTTCCGACGCAGCAGAGTTGGTAAAAGTTTTCGACCTTGGAAGCGACCGCCGAGACCTAAGAGTTGAGCCACAACGGAAATCTGGACTGACTTAATGACAGGTTGGTCCCTTCAGTTACTGGACTATTTGTTGTGGCCCTAATAATGTAGAATAGTTATATGACTGTAAACATACTACGTGATCAAAATGAGTAATAACTTTATTAACAGAAAATTAAATATTTTATTTAAAATTTCTCCTTAATCTCGAGTAACCGTAAATGGCGTTCCAACTTTAAAGCATAAAGCACAAAACGAAGTTAACTATAGTTGCACTATTGCGGATCGGCGCTTTTCATCGAAGAATAATGAAATTATAACACGTAAAATTCTATAATGGATTTTTCTTTGAGTTTCGGCTTTGAAAGTAATTGCGAGTGAAATTTCGTTAACGATAATAACATTAGTTCTTACAAAATTTAATTACCATAGTAGATAATTATATTATGTTATTTTATATATAAGAAATCCCAAATCAATTGGTAAATGTACAACTCTTATCTGTCAAGTGATAGATAATAATCTTACGGCTTTATCGTTTCATTATAATCTTTGAAAGTTAGATTCTGCAACTCTTGAAGGTAACTGGTGAATACATTAATAGAAGTTTAAAAGGTGTAACTTACTTTAATGGTAAAGGTATTAATATCATGTTGGGTGCAATTATAGAAATTACAAAGGGAATCACTTGGAGCATGTAAACACATTTTGAGACATTAATGTTATAAAATATGGAAATTATTATTAGTAAATAAATTTACTTATTACGCTCTAGATAAGGCAAAAAACAAAATTTACTTTAAAGTTTATATATTAATAGTAAAGTAATACCAATGAATAAAAAAAAAAATAAATGAATTCATATTTGATAGATTTCTTCAAGTGATATAGGAATGTTCAAAACTAGCATTAATAGGTCAATTTTCTTCCTTTAGGAGGTGTGACAGGTAGATATTGTGACGCAAAACCCTCTCTGTACTTTGTTTACTTTATGTCCGGGGTATGAAATCTAGCGCTGGCCATATAGAGACAAGCGCACCGCTTCCAGAAGCTGCCGGATCGCTTTGCGGCGTATGAATCATAACTGGTTTTATATAAATAGCGCTACTTTGTCGACGGACAAGAAGTTTCAAATTAAGTATTGGACAGTAAAGATAAATTGTAATAAATAAATTATAATTGCGAGTTAGTGCCTAAGTATTACATAAATTAATTAGTACGTTATAAATAAATTGTTAATAAAGTGTTTTAAATAAATAAAGTATAAATAAATTAGACAAATGTTATATTGGTATTAGAAGTGGAACCGTATATCAATAATAGACAAAAATGTGATTTAAAAGTAACGGAGTTACGTCAGGAATTAGAAGATCGTGAGCTGGAGATAACAGGGAAAAAGCAGGAATGACATAGCGGCTTAAAGAAGTAATTAAGAGTTACGGTTTGGATAAGGAAACGTACCTATTTTCGGACGATGATTCATTTATAATTTCGTCAATTTCTTCTGATATGAAAAACGATATATCTTGTGAAAAAAGAAATTTCCTCTTTAGAAGCCAAATTTTTGTCTGACATGTCTTCTATGAAAATTAAAATTACTGCTGATCTATAAAAAATAATATTACTGCTTTTAAAACTAAAGTTTTTTCAGACATTTCTTCCTTAGATAGTAAAGTTTCTTCTTCTGACATATCTTCTTCGAAAGTTCTTTTCACGGTATGAGAGTTTTTATTTTTGTTAATCAATACCTATTTTTGGTACTGTAGTAGGGTTTGCTACAGGAAAATTTTGAATTCTTTGTAAAGAAAGATTTTATTTTTAAAAATCACTGGGTGAACAAGAAAATCAAATATAAAGATGTCACATCACATAACCTCATATCAATTATCTAGTTTTCGCGCTTCAAAATGCGTGTCTTCTTTTTCTCCTTTTGGGCCTCGTCCACAGAGGCACTTGGTGACTCGACTGGTGTCCAGCCACCTTACGGACGAGAAACAGAGTTAGGACGTTACATCATTGTCATTTCTTTCTGAATTTCGATACTGGAAATGTAGTTGTATCCGCTGGTTATTTCATTAATATCCTCCATAGCCGATTTATTATGGTAAGCTTTGTTATTAATATTTTTATCTTTAAGGCCTTTCACGCAATGATTACACTGATATTTAATTTTATGTTTTTATATATACGATAACACGTTTCAATTAATTAAAAATACTTTTAATTTCTATAAAATGATAGTTATTAATTAGTGAAAACGTTTTATCTCATCCAATCTATTTTCATTTTCCTATGTTATTCCGCATAGGTTTAAATCTTAAAGGAAGTAATTACTACTACTTAAATGGTGTATAAGGTTTCGCTATGGAGCAGGTGGTTCAGTGGTAGAGTCTCTGCCTGAGGATCCAAGGGTCCTAGGTTCGAATCCCACCGTTGGCAGGAATTTTTTCATTTAATTTAATTACTTAAAATAAATTCTAAAGCCTTGGTAGGATTCACCACTCGATCATTTACTGTTGGGTGGTTCTAAATAACAGTGCCGTTTCTTAAGTGGCACTGGGAAATAGTCACAAAGCCTACACAGAACACGAGACGAAATAACTTTAGCAGTTGAAGCCGACGACACACAAACACACACACACACACACACACACACACACACACACACACACACACACACACACACACACACACACACACACACACACACACACACACACACACACACACACACACACACACACAAAGTTTCGCTGATATAGATAAACATAATATTGTAACGTTTGTTTAATTTAATTATAACGTACCAATTCATTTATATATTACTTAGTCACTATTTTAACTCAAAATTCTAATTTATTTATTACAATTTATCTTTTCTGTCCAACACTTAATTTAAAACTTCTTGTTAAGAGTTATTCGTTTCTTTTGATATAAACTAAATTTGTAGACTGTAGATAAATTAAATTAAACAAATTGTCACAACTAAAGAACAAACTATATTCAAATTAAACGATACAAAATAAACTGTGTGATGCGTATTTATCAACTGTCCTTAAACCAATGAATTCTTGATTTTGCAACTAAAATGCCGTGAAATTAACGCCGGTGCAGAGTGACGTAATACTCGGCATTTACAGGTGTCCACGGGAGCAGGGAATAAACAGGCTCGACTTTAGAAATTGTAGCGCGAACACTTCTTGTCTGTCGAAAAACTCGGGCTAATTATATAAAGCCAGCTCTGTACCAGAACACTCTCGGTTTTCCAGAATAATCGAAATTTGCTTCTCTATGACTCATACGCTGCAAAGCTATCACTCCGGTAGCTTCTCGAAGCGATGCGTTTGTCTCTATATGGCTATGTCCTTCTGATGGACTGTCGTATAACTGACAAGTTACTTCGGCTACTCTGTCTTTGGAATGACCAACTGTCTTCTGTTTTCGGAACCATCATCATTATCTAGTACTCGCTTTCATAAGCCTTCTTCTAAAATAAAAAAGTCCCACTGAGCCTAATATGACTTGACTACTGGAGAGAGTTTTGATACTTTTTCCCAGGTAGGGCTAAGATTTTCTTCTTTCTATTTTCGTATCTTTTTTAAAACGGGATCATTCTCTTATTCTACCCTAGTTTTGGCAGGGGCTCGCTCATCGTTAACAATCGTTGTTTTTTAGCAGATGTGCTCAAGCTATTTCCAATAAAAGTTTCATGATTAACACCTTCATTGCCTTCGAAGGTTTCATCATAACAGACATTCCTTTTTCTACAGTTCCTTGCAACCGCATTATTCTAATAGTTTCACATCTATCAGGCACCACCATTCCTTCCTGTACAGCCACCGATATGGTTTTTCGATTTGTAGTGTTCTTTGGGCAGCTTTCATTTCCCATTTTACCTCAATTCCAGCACCTAATAGTCTTCGGTTGCTTCTCGATAAGATTTTTTATCATGTGAAACAATTGGTCCAATTTATTTCGTTGTTTTTTTTTTAACAGTTATAACCTCACTGTATTTACCAGAATCCAACGTAGCCGCTTCAGATATAAGAGCAGCGGATAACATATCGGCCAATGTTTTGTGGCGGGCTAAATGGTGTATTCTTTTTATTTAATAGTAATAATAATACTCTCCCTAATTCACCCCCTTACGAGTGAATTTAACCCCAAAAGCTGAGCTTGTGCGGGGAAAGGGACGGCTATTATTATTATTTGTCGTGACGCTCCGGGGCGACTTAAAGATGATTGATGGTGCCATTTGACTTAGAGGTGAGAAAAACCCGGAAAACCTCACCTACCATTATCGAGACGGTAATGCATGGCGATCTTATAATCTGCATGTTATATCAACAGAAATTGAATTTCTCTTAATTTAAATCCTATACCGAACCATGCAATTTAATTAAAAATCCACATGGTCTGGTCTGGGATTCAATGCCCGGCTGTCTCTGAGCAGAAACTTGCCTATAAATGAATGTAAGCGCGTCAGACCGCTACACCACCGACCCGATCAAGTTGCTTATGAAGTTCATCAACAAATGCATGAACAGCCAAACATTTAATCTCATGTATCCCGGAGCTAATGGGTATGCAAATCGCACCAACTTTGCAATATCTAATTCAAATTCTTAAAGACCCTCGTCACGTTTCTGTTTGCGATTCTTCAACTGTAATCGATATACCTGCTCCAAGTGTTCACGGCCATATCGCACGTTTAGTGTCTTTTTGAGTTGCTAAAAATCATCTGTCTCTTCCACGGGTATATTCTGAAAGACATCTAAAGCGCCTTCTCGAAGAGCGATAGTCAAATTTACTGCCTCTTTCGTTCTGACAGATTTTTCGAACTGTTTAAGGTAGTTGGTTCATGATACCTTTTCGTCGAAAGTTGGGGCTTTAACACAAGCAGAGTTTATAGTTCCTACCAATTTCAACTTTTACTCCACCTCATGGCATTTTATTTCAACGTCTTTAGTCTGTTCTGTATGTTCCAGTTCTTTTATCTTCTTTTTCATCTGTTTTTGCTCCTCTACAGAAAACATTTTGTTTTCCACATCATTTTCATTTTCAAAGTCGGAAGAAATTTCGATTTCTTCCGAGCAAACCCTACTACAATACCAAAAATAGGTATTGATTCACAAAAATAAAAACTCTCATACCGTGAAAAACTAAGAAAGCTCAGTTGAGCCAAAAATACACACAAGCAATTACTTTCCCATCAAATCTACGTTTTCAGAATTTTTCCATAGAGAAATGCAATTTTCTATTAATATATTTATATACCCGCCAATGAACTTTACACAAGTAAACTTTCAATGCAGTCTGTGTAAGTTGAAAGTTAATAAACTCATAACAGAATAAACAAGCGAAAGTTTGATGGACTTCATCTAAATTTCTTGTTTGTTGTTCCAATATTAATTTTAAATCGTAATCCAAATATTCATTTCAGAAAGCTTACATTTAGAGGTAGGTTTGTGTATATTTCGGATAGATTTAAACAAACTAATGTTTATTTGAGAAATTTACCAGTTATATTACAGAAAACGTTGAAATAATTTTCTTAGAAGAAATCAAAAATTTAAATTATGATAGGCGACGAAGAAATAATTATGTATGAGAATGGTAGTTTCGTTAAATATTGTTGTTTTGTTAATTGAGTCAATATTAATTTTACTTATACATTGTTATTTTACTATTAAACTTATCATCTTATTTTTTAATGTTCTATCTCAATCCGAGAGACCTCCCACATTTTTCCGGACACCCTGTATGTTTATATATGTTTATTATTGATTGAGAAGAAAAAAACGCTTCTAAAGCAATTCCCAAATTTATTTACGATTTCGTTATGATCAGTAAAACTGAAATTACCAAACATACCTGAAAAGCTATTCTGTTTATCGCCTATGAAAGATCAAAATGGCTTTGAATCATTATTAATGTATGACAGATTAAATATTTTTTATGTATTTTTTGGTATAAAGAGGTTATTTGTGATTTTATTAGAGCACTCAATTTTTTATATTCCATCAGACATTGTATTTTAATATTTTAGCCTTTGTTTTGATATCTAATGTTTATATTTTATTGGTTCGTAATGGCTATCCGTGAAATAATGAAATCAGTTAATATTAAAGTAAGGTTATATAATAATATAAAAAGAAAATGTGTATTTGGTTTCAGAAGTGCCAATATAGCCGGCCGAAATTAAAAGAATTGAAAAATTATATTGGGCATTGACAAAATTCGTTCACGGAAAAAAAATTGTAGAACAAATTTCTACAATTATAGATTTTTTCTCTACAATAAATAGTACATATAGGGACAGGGACAATTTGTAGTAAAAATTTCCAAATATTTGTGGAGAATGTATTGTAGAGTTATTATCTACAATATTTAGTAAAAATATCCAAATGCATCATAAGAATTGTTCTACAATTTGTTATAATTTTTGCTATTCATTGTATGAATTTATATTAAAAATGTATTGCGTTTTATGAAAATAAATACAAAAATTTTACACAATAAATAGTAAAAATTCATACAAATTGTAGTAATTTTTAATAAAACTTGTAGTAGTATTCCATAATTATTATAATTATAACCTAGAAAAAAATGTTCCTTAATAAAATATTCAATTTATTCAATATAAAAGATACAAAGTCTTAATTACATTATGTAGTAAATAACAGTAATAATAGCACCCTCAGTCTTAGTTGGCTTTTCTGCACCTGAAAAATATGAAATAAAAATTAATAACAATTGAACTGTTCATACCCTTAAAACGGGGATATTTACCACCTTTACACTGATTTCGATATTAAATAACTAAGTCAGATAACTAACAAAAATGAGAAAGTAGGTATGTCACAATTAAGACAAAAAAACATCATTGAATTTGGCACAAAATTCGATCGTTGGGCAAAACATTCGATCGTTGGCCACAACTATTTTTTTTAAATAATCTACTAAGGTTATTTAAATTAGTTATCTAAAGGTAAATTATTCAGAAACAATAATAAATGTACTTACCACCAATGGAATTTATTATTAAAATTTTCTCAAACGCATCGGTGCTTATAATATAATAATGTGTTATAGGTACTCGTACTTATATGTACCATGCTTTGTTATGTGAACATGGCGAACGGCTACTGCTGTCTGGCCATTTATGATAGACATCAGAAAACGTTGGCCAATAGCAGAATTCTGTTTTGTTCACATGACTTAGAATTTCTATAATATTATAGAATATTTTTGAACAAAATTGAATTTTTTTCATAAGAAGGGATGTAAATTATTACTATTTTTTGTAGAGAAAATTACTATTTTTTTGTAGAGATAATTATTAATATTTGTACAAATTTTTTCAGAAGTTAGTAGTAGTAGTAATTACGATAATTGTAATAAATTTCTACTTCTACAAACAATAGTAAAATATACTAAACATTGTGGAATTCTTTCCTATTTTTGTAACATTTTATTTGACAATTCAATTGCTACAATAATGAATAGTTTTTAACTATAAATGTAGTAAAATTTTCTACAAATTGTTAAGTATTTTTCTACAAGTCTACTTCTACAACATTGTAGTAAAATTTTCTAGTCACATTTTTTTCCGTGTTTTTGATTGAATACCTTGAATATCAATTGCAGTTTTTGCGGTTTTTCTTTTTTAATTCGTCCATAAGAAGCCAAAAAGACTGTGCATGGATGACTATATTTTCATGATTTTTATACAGAAAATTAACCTAGCTATTTAAACTAGTATGTATGTAAAAATTAGTAAAAACGCGACAGTAAAAAACATTATTAGAGGCCAAAATTAAAAAAAAATATTAAAAGTATTTATTAGAGACTTAACAAGTGGTGAACATTTTCTCTTCCTGAGTTTATAATGTATGTTTTAAAACGTTTTTTCGTGAATTCTAATGAGTTTATATTGAGAAAGTACATTTTATATGATTCGGGAAGACTATTGAATACTTTACTCAGTTGATCTGAATATGTTCGGTCACTAACATTTTTTCTTAAAAATTTTGTCCGTACATTAAGATTTTCTCTATATCTTGTTTTATGATGGTGATTTACAAGTTGTAAACATTTTTTGTTTTCATAAATAAAAATTATTATTTGATGCATAAATAACTGTCTAATATCAAGTATTCCTGCTTCCGAAAAAAGAAGTTTGTACGGGTATCTAAGTTTCTTCTTAAATATTATTTTAAAAAACCGATTCTAAAGTACATCTAACTTTTTTTGTTACAAAAGGCTGCTCCTCCCCAATTAAGTATCATATATCTTATGTATTCAGAAAGACTATACTAAATACCAACATTAAAGTGGCCTAGATTAAATACTATCTACTTAACTAAATTAAAGCAATAGCAATATCCACGTCATTTAAATTATTTGCCATATCTCTTGACGGATAACGAATTCCTAGCTGATGCCTTCCGTATGACAAAAACCATATTACAGAACAGACATGTCTACACTTTCCTAAAACTCGTGCACATGATTTGCAAAGACATGCCTAGCTAGTTATTGCGTTTACTTCAATTAGTAGGCTGTTATATTCAATAAAGCATTTTCTTTCGGTAGCAACTTTCCAGACAGCACACGACGTCCATTGGACGTCCATATTTTGTCCAAATAATGTCCTAGATGTCCATGAACTTAATATGGATGTCCATTGGACATCCATTTTCTGTTAACCAATGGATATACCCATTCAGACGTCCAATGGATGTCCAATAAATGTCCATGATGGACACTATAAAAATGACTAACTTATAATAAATTATTATAATTCTTCTTGTATAATTTAATTATTTACAACGTTTTATTTAAAATAAATCAATTAATTTTCCTCTCCTAACGCTTCTGTTGGCAAGATAAAAAAAGTAAAAGGCCATTCAGACCAGACTGGAAGAAGAAAAGAAGAAAGAGGTTAAGAAGAAAACATCCCACATGTAGCCGATAGATGTTTATCTGGTAAGAAAATAAGTATAATTAACATTAAATTATTTAAAAATTTAAAAATTAAAAAGCAAATCGTTTGTTTTAAACTAATATAACCTATCAATTATGTTTTAAACTTTATATTTTCGATTTACATTCAAAGAATCCCTTTCTTTTAGACCTTTTGTCAAATGATTTACCTACCATTTAAGAAAATGGCTTTACTAAAAGCTAACTAATATGCTGCAAATTCGAGATGATGTTAACACAATTATTATTGTAACTAAGAGGTGAGAAAACTTTCAAAGGAGAAGAAAAAAATTCAAGTTTCTATTTGTATGGCATGAGACGTTAGCAGAAGAGGCTATTTAGAAGATACAAATATTTTTAAAGAAGCTGTAAGTTTTACTTTTATTAAATAAAATAGAATCGTTTTGTAAAGTTTAAGAAATAATGCATTGACAGTGGTTTCATAAGTTATTTCTCTTTAATGTTTACAAATACATATTTTTATTGCAATTTTAGATTCAGCAGTTACCAAAACCAGGGACAAGGACATGACGAACTTATGAAAAGATGTTTTGTTTCCATTTCTAATATCATCTCAAAAGAATTCGCATAATATGATGGTATGAAAGTAAAATGGTAATTTAAAGAAATAATGAGCAGTTTTTTGTTTATATTTTTATTTATATTCGTATAAAATGTAGTCTTTTGTTAGCTGCTGCTGAGAGTGACAATGGTGCTGCTTAAAAAGTAAGCGAAATAGTCTTAAGAAAATGGCTGAGAAGGTCAACAGAAAGGAGTGCGTATAAAACTAATACATGCTTGATATTATTTATGACAATAAAAATAAGTCCATAGTTGCAATTATTTTATTTCATATTAATATAGGTGGTTATGTCCGTCAGATTTACATAAATTGTCCAAAAGCAATACAAAAAGAGTTCATATATGGAGTCCAAATGGACGTCCAGGAGTGGGACATTTGTATAGTCCAGTAGATGTCCATTGGATGTCCTTTGGTAAAATGCTGGACGTTCTTTGAAAAGCTGATATGTCCATGAATGGACTTCCGATGGACATCCAATGGATTGACTTGTGCTGTCTGGGTTGAAACCTTGAAGGTATTAAGACCCTTATCAAAAAAGTATTATCATTTTCGGCATTACGTTGACGATGTAGTCTTACCAAATAACTGCCTTTGTTTATATGTGATGACGTAAAACTGTACGATAATTAAATCTGGTATGTACCGAGTGTTAAGTCCTGAATTTCATCTTCCAATAAAATTGAAAAGTCTTGAAGGTCAATAAATCCGTCTACCAGCGACGAATCAATTTTACCTTGAATTAGGCATTTATCTCTAAGTCTGTCTAACAAATTATTAGGGAGAATCAAACGTACCAAAATCTTGTCACAAAATGTGTCATCTTCAGGCCCACTTTAATTTATAGCCACAAAAAACGCATTGGATAAAGCACATAACGGGTGTCCCAAAAGTTTTGGGAAAAAGTTTGTCTGTGCTCTGCGGAGTATTAAATCAAATTTATCTAATTAGCCATGGTAATAAACGTTGCCCTGGGTTTTGTTTACTTGGTTGAAAGCCCAGTTGCTATCTTTCTGTAGGCATAATGGCGTTCAAAATTGAGATTCGAAAATCTATTTATAACTTTGTTAGCAAAATGTCAAAAAAGATATCGTTAATATTTTCCGGAATCAAAATATATCTAAAACAACCATTTATCGAACAATTCAAGAATGCGAACAAGGAATACCTTGTTTCAACTTGCCGAAAAGTGGCAGACCGGCAACGCTTACCGATGTCAGGGTAAACAGGATGGTCGAACTTGCAAAGGATATCATTGGAGTGTCAACTCGAAAGCTTTCCCGACGATTTCAGGTATCAAAATCGACAGTTTCTAGATATATTACAAAAAAAAGGCTTAAATTATAGAAAACGGACAAATTATCCAAAGTATAACGAGGCCCAACTTCGAAGGATTCCTTATTGTTGCCGCTTGTTACGTCTTCGTCATTTTGTGAACAACAGAAAGATTATACTGGATGACGAAAAATATTTTACATTTTCGCATGCCAACCTACCAGAAAACTCAGGTTTTTATACAGATAACATTGAAAATACCCCCGAAAATGTAAAATACAAACCAAAAGCCAAGTTTGCGGAGAAACTGTTAGTCTGGATTGCATTATCGAAAAATGGTTTGTCCAGGCCCTATGTAGGACGTGTTAGAGGCCCTGCAGTGGATCAAAATACTTACATTCAAAATTGTCTTCCGAAATTGGTACATTTTTTTAGAGAACATCATGCCATCGACAATATCATGTTTTGGCCGGACTTGGCGTCGGCTCATTATGCTAGAGCCACATGCTCAAAATGTGCCATTTGTGCCTAAGCAGGACAGCCCCCGAACGTTGCACAAGCAAGACCAATAGAGACATTTTGGGCAAGATTATTATTATTATTATTATTATTATTATTATTACAAACTAATTAGGGCTGAGGAATGAATCCTATTAAGCCCAAAATTACAAGTTCAATAACAAAGACAATTATTAAATAAGTAATTAGCAAATAACATAATGCAAACAAAGCACTAAAAATAAACTTTTAGTTTTCGTTAAAAAAGTCATCGAGTCGGTTTTTGAATACATTTACTGACTGTGCGCGAACAACACTCGAGGGTAAATTATTCCAAGTATAAAAAACTCTATTACAAAAAAAGTTTTCTCGGGTACGTGTTTTAAAATATTCTTTGCTCAACTTGTATTCATGACCACGGAGGCGCTCATCTGTATTCCGTGGGAGTATACTATAGAGGTTTGATGAAAAAGTACCATGAAGAATTCTGTATGTCACAATTAAATCACCCCTTAATCTTCTGTGGGCAAATGAACACAAATTCGCCATGTTAAGCCGTTCTTCATACGATGGTCTGATTCTGCCGAAAGGTATTCGAGTAGCGTAGCGTTGAACATTTTCCAATCTTTTTTGATCAGAAACCAAATCAGGACACCACGCAGGTCCGACATATTCCATCAACGGTCTAACGTAAGTTGTATAAAGTTTAGAAAATGTTTGAAAGTTCACACGCGTAAAGGACTTTTTTAATAGGTAGATCATTGAGTTCGAACGTTTACATACCGCTGATATGTGTTCTGACCACGTTAATGAAGAGTTTACAATGAGTCCCAGGTCGTTATAGGAGTTCACAGTTGCTAACGCACTACCGTTTAAATAATAGTTCACGCACGGGTTATTTTTTCCTATATGCAGGACGACACATTTTTCCGCGTTTAAAGGAAGCAGCCAGGTGTCACACCAGTTTGAAATAGTTTCAAGGTCTTTTTGTAGCTGGGTAGAATCTGTCACAGGATTACAGTATAGCTTAGTGTCATCAGCGTAACACGAAATATTAGAATTTAAGTCTTTGCCTAGATCTGCAGCGTATACCAGGAATAGTAATGGTCCTTGAGGGACACCACTTAGAACTGGATACTCTGACGAGAACATCTGTCCAACTTTTACCTTGAAGATGCGATTTGACAAAAAATCACTTATCCAGAGAAGTAAAGAGCCGCGAATGCCAGCTTTTTCCAATTTATAAAGCAATCTCTTTTTGGGAACACGATCAAAGGCTTTAGCGAAATCAAGACATACGACATCGACAGGCTCTTTATTGTCCACAGATGTAGTCCAATCGTTTAAACAGGTCATTAGGTTTGTTAATGTGGATCGGCCTTTAATAAAACCGTGTTGTTGTGTTGTTCTTTTGGCAAGACGCCATAGCTCTTAAAAAAATCAGACATATAATTGGTTAAGATGGATTCCATTATTTTACAAGCGATTGGGACGAGGTTTATTGGACGATAGTTGGATGGACTGAGTTTGTCACCCTTTTTAAAAATAGGTGTCACCGAAGCAATTTTCCACATTGAAGGAAGTGTGTGAGATGTAAAAGAAGATGTCATAATAATGGATAGAGGTAAAGCCAAATATGATGCGCATTCTTTTAAAAGCATTGCGGATAAATTGTCTATTCCAGGTGAGGAATTTGATTTGATTTTTTTGAGATTTTCATTAACAATTGCAGATGAGAACTCGACATTACATAAAGAAGTTGCTGTTCGGGCATCGTGACTAACTGAAATGTCGCCTGTGGGTTCTAAGGAAAATACTTGTGAAAAATAGTTGGCCAGAGCTTCAGCTGTTTCTTGATCATTATTACATAAGTTTCCATCCGTTTTTTTAAGAAGTGGTACTGATACTTTAGAAGATAGAGAGCATCTTATGTGTTTAAATAGCTTCTTAGGGTTATCGCTACTAGCGATATATTCTTCGTATTCTCTTCTTGCGTTATCAATAATATTGATTAAATCGTTTGCGAAACGTCGATGGTTAACAAAATCATCATGTCTTTTGGTAGCTTTAAATTTTTTCCACATATTTTTCTTATGTTTAATTAAAGTTAAAAGTTGTCCATTGATCCAGGGTTTTAATTTGTTCTGAGGACATTTTTTGTTTTTTGTGTTAGCCTTTACAATTTCAGATATCTTTGTATGAAATAGTGTCCACATATATTCTACTAATACAGTACTTCTAAAAAAGTGATCTCAATCAATTTCGGAGAAGACTCTCTTTACGTTATTAAAGTTTGTGACATTAGAGGTTACGTCCCTATCGGAATTAGGGGTTTCTATGTTAAATTGCATGGTAAATATAATAACGCCATGGTCAGATTTCCCAATAGGTGAGTGGACAGATGGAGAAATTAGAAGTTGGTCGTCATTTGTTAATATAAGGTCCAGAGTTGAAGGTTCTTGATTTAAGCGAAAGCGGGTAGGTTCGTTTATAAGTTGTTCAAGATTTGAGTCTACAATAAAATGTATGAAGTGTGAAACAGAGTTTTGCGATACTTCAAGACCTGCAGTAAGGGGCCAGGAAATGTCTGGATAGTTGAAATCCCCAACCACCACAAGATTGTCATGAGAAATAGATAGATTTGAAAGAACCTCAAAAAGCTGTTGGTCGTTTTCTAGAGAAGTTTTCTTTGGAGGACGATATAAACATATCAGAGTGGTTGAGAAAGATTTGTATGATAGTTTTAACGAAATTAAATCTATATTGGGAATGTTGATATCTAAGGCGGTGACAAAGTAGGTTGAAGTGATGAATGACGCTAAGTAGATGCAGATTGTCAAGCAAAGTTTATGAAAATGGCTGGGAAGCTTAAAACGAGCAGCAGCTGCGGCGTAGGCTATTCCAAAAAATTTGGGAGTTTGATGTTGAAGAGTGCTAAACCCTAATGAGACGCGTCAGGACAAAACTGCGCCATATCGAAGAAAATGGACCCCTAGCGGTGCTGTAGTAATTTTTATTTATTGTTACTTTGTACGCAGTATTATGAGGGATAAATAAATTTATTAAATATTATTTTATGTCTTTAATTTTTTTCCCAAAACTTTTGGGACACCCGTTATTACTTTAAAAATGCTTCTAAATGTTTTACATCCGTAACTGTTTGGCACAACATTTCTTAGAAACCGAAACTTATTTTGAAGTCTTCCAAAAACCGCTTCAATTGCCCATCTGACCATTTACTTGCTGAGTAGTTAGTTAAAGTTGGCCATTGGGAAGAAAAAGTGACATAAAAACATTTAGTCCCATATTTTGGCAAAACTGCATCGAGTCTCGATAACCGCGATCATATACAATGCTGTCATCTTCTTGAAAAAATGATAAAAATTCGTCCTCGTTTGGTTGCAAAATTTATGCTTGGTGGAGGAAGACATTATGAAAATTAAAGAAGCCTTAGTATGTTATGACCATTTTTGTATAGCAGATATTTAAAAAAATTTAAGTAGTAGACACACCTTAAAACATAATGCTATACCTATCAAGTAAGTACAATATTTATTATGGGTATTTTTATAATATTTAAGCTCTAAAATTATACAGAAATCATCACATTTTACAGAATTTTGAGAGAGGTAGTTGAAGAGGCGAAAAATGAAGAAGAAAAAAGACTGCATCGTCAGTAAGGTAACTTAATCATTTATATTGAGAAAAGCATACAATTCTATATAATTTTTTTTCTAGTTTTTTAAAGAACAATGAAGATCCGTGTTCATCTAGTACTCCTACAGGTCCTAGTGTATCTGGATCACCACTTCCTAAAAGGTAACATTGTAATTGTGTATGTTATATAAATTTTTGGAATCTTTTTTATGTATATAACTTATTTAAGAAAATGATCATTGCTTAAGTCAATGCTGAATTAAATATAAAATATTTTAAATATTCCAATCTTCTGTGTACCTATATACACTTAATTCTTTTTGTAGGAGAAAATTAATTAAGCCCCGTTACTTAGCTGCTATTCATTCATCAGACATGTCCAGCCCAACTGCTAAAACAGCCTTGAAACTTGCAAAATTGATAATAGAAAAACAACATAGAAAAATATCTACTGTACAAAGGAAGAATCGAAGATTAAGATCTAAAATCTAAATTTTCTATTGGTCTATTTGAAAACAAATCAGTACATTTTGCCATCGGCAGAATCTATTATAGAGGTACTAATTAAGCAATTAATAAACAAACTTAGAACCAATGACATCTTGATTGAACCTCCATAGCCAGATTTACTGGTTTTAAATTTTTTAGGAACTTATTTTGTGGTCGTAGGAAATATATTGTATGTAACTTGTGTAAAAGTGATTTTTCACACAAAAATATCACTTTTAACACTTGTAATTTAATATAGTATTTCAATTTCCGATAGTAGCTATTATTTATTTGAACATACCAAGCCAGAAAGTATGTTTATTATTAAATACAATGAGTTTTTCAGGCTACTTTACCTGGAAGTGTTGCGGAAGTAATGAAAATGATTTTAAAAGGTTATTCTCATCAAAAATATTCAAGTGTTTTAAGGACATTTGCACTAACATTAAATTTTTATTCCGCAAAGGCATACAATTTTGTTAGAGATACATTTAATAATTCGTTGCCACATCCAAGGACTCTGACAAAGTGGTACAGTGTAATTGATGGAAAACCAGGATTTACAAAAGAATCACTTCGTGCTATAGAAGCGAAAATTTCAACTTCAACAAAAAAGGTTTGTGTAAACCTAGTTCTTCTATTTTGTCTTTTATCCTAAAATATGCTTTACAAAATATCAGTTATCTTATAACACTAAATAAATCTAATGAGCAGATTCTTCACCAAGAGTGTTTGTAGGAGTAACCATTGATAGTAAAATGACATTCGAAATGTCACAAAAGAAGCTTTCTTCAGTTTTTTTTTATTCGGACAAATTAGAAATAAAGTCTCTCTTGATACTCTTAAGCTAATGTGTTTTAGTCTTGTCCAGATATTATAAAATCATTGCTGATTACTCTTCTAAATGAGTTATTATACCATTACACAAACAATGCAACCCAAATGGTAGGTAATGGAAAGATCCTATTTGTGTATTTATGTATCTGAAATAAAATTGTGTTATTGTTTTCAATAAGTTTTTTATTTTATAAAAAAAGGTAGTCCGCAATATAATTATTCTTTTTTCGACCTATAGAAAAGGATTTCTGACAATACCAGAGATAACAGGAGATGTAGTTACTTACAAATATCGTGCTGTCGTGAATAAGACATATTCTAAGGGACACACTAGGGTATAATATCCGCTGTTGTCATATGCCTATTTCATTATTCTCGTTTTTTTTACACAATTATTTACATATATTAAAAAAGCTAAAATAATTCAACCTATTTTACTGCAACTGAACCCAAAAAATGTTGAATCATTTGTTATATCAAATTTAACTAAATTAGATATAATTTCATTAAATTAGATGTAATTATTTTCAATAAATTCCAAAACTTGTTAGTGGTATATTAAATATCAAGTATTTTTTACGAGATGTGGCAACAGCTAGTATTTTGTAGGCGGGGCATATTACGTTGTTTATTGTGAGCTTAGACAACGGAATATAAAATATTCATTCATAATTCCATCAACTTGTTTTGACAGTTGGCGTTGTAGAGATTGTTTAGTGTTATTGTTCATCGGATTTTCTCAGTTTTTTCTTGTGAAAGTGATTTCCCATTATTTTGTTAACATACAAACTTTAAAAAATGGTGAAACAGTGCAAAATTTGTAAAAAACAAGACAAATTGGACCCAAATTCTTCGTTTCATATGTAAGTATTTATAGGTTAGAATTTACTTATCATAGACGTACCAATTACGAAAAGTATCTTATATATTTTTAAATTATTAGTATTATTAATGTTTTGAATTAACCATGGTTGTTAATTAGCCTTAACAAAACAGGAGAAGATGCGAAATTTTAAAATTGGTACTGGGAATATTCCTAAAAATCTCAAAGTACCTAGTTAATCTTATGTAAAAATCGAATTTGTGTAAAAATTCTGCATTTTTTATTAAATCTCTTTAAAACGGGTTTTAAAATGATTCAATTTAATTGAAAAAAGTTTCATAGGTAATGTTATTTGGCAAAACTTTTGTTTTTAGTACCTAGGCATGTCAAAAAATTATTGTTATTTCACTGTACAAAAAAATCTTGAGAAATCTACAATCGACTTTGATTAAAGGTTCGCGTTTCCATGGATAAAATTTTTACCAAAACAGCAGAAAGCATGCAATATTTTATCACAAAATTAAAAAAAAAATTTCGTACCTACTAATAATTCAGTACATTAGGATCAATTAAATAAATAAATCACATTAAGAAGCAAAAATTCTAAATATACCGGGTGTTTAAATTAAAGTGTTACAGTTAAATACCGCCGAAAATATGTATCTTAGAAAAAAAGTTTCAGACAAAAGTTTTATAGTTTTTTGGGGGAAACATTTTGGCTAATTTAATTTTTTTATAGCTGACCATATTATGGCCATATCGAGATGGACTTTGTTTATTAAATTGGAACCCCATTATTTTTTTTTCATATTCTTAAAGTACATAAAAAAATAAGAAAATTTTGATGGAAATATTTTTTTTGTTCGACTTTTACTTTTTGAGTAACAGCTACTTGAAAATTTTGCTGGGCGAAAAAAAAGTTGACCATATTATGGTTAGCTATAAAAAACGATTTTAGCCAAAACTTTTTCCCCACAAAACTATAATACTTTCGTCTGATACGTTTTTTTTATAATAGGCGGTCTTTAGCTGTAACACTTTAATTTGAACACCCGGTATATTTTAGTTCTTTGAAATCCCTTGTTTCAGCGGATAAACATTATTCTATCAAAACAGCAAAAATAATATTTAGCACTTAATTTTAAATAGGTACAATTTTTTTTTTAGAAATAATTCAGAACATTACTGTCAATTTCATAAATAAAAAAAAAATAGGAATAAATATTTTACTTGTAATTTTTAGCTATTGCATTCAGGTAGAATTTTCATGAACTATTTTGATAAACACTTAAAACCTAATTTAAAAGAAATACTCTCTTAAAACTATAATCTATGTATTTATAAAGATTATTTACATATGTCCATAAATACATATTGATTACCTACCTGTTTAGAATTCTATTTTTGTTTTGATATAGAAAATAGGATTAAAACAATTCCAGGAAATAGGATATAAATTGTTTATTTATAAATAAGGGATTGATTGATTGATTCATTGGAAATACCAACAGTTTACACATTGAGGCAGATAGTTTTGAACATAGATTTTAAAAGAATATTTACATTATTATTTTCTTTGAGTTTTATAGTGTGGCACCTCTTAGTTTTATGTAAAAAAAATATTTACTATTTATCTATTCGACACAAAAATAACTCATTTTAATGTATATTTAATCTCAATAATTGAATATACTGACGATTAGTTTGACACAATTGTCACTTATTTAACATTTTAAAAAGAATTGTATTGGGTGACCAAAATATGAACTACCTAGAATAGATATGAAATATATCCGTTTAAATGAATGCAATAGCATACTTTTTCGTTTTGTATTCTGTACGTAGATAAGCTAATATCCATGTGGACTAAAAAAATTATTGTTTGATCTAAGAACAAACCCTGGATATTTAGAACCAGTGACTTTTATAAATTAGCGACAGTAAATTTTATAGAAATAGTATTATTTTATTTATTATCGTATATTTTTTAATTAGCTTCAATTTTTTTATTTAGATAACTTTTGTACGGCCCGATTAAACTCTGGTGCATATTAGAAATATATACAAATTTCTATCATCTGTAAAAAAAGATGCCTTTAAAAGTCTTCTAAATTTATATATCGTTAATGAATTAAAAACTCAACGAATTTTGCAGAAAACATATTTGTATTACTGCTCAATATATCTATATTAAAATACAAAAATTTTTACGGGGTTAAAAAAACATATATTTTTAAATAATTTAATTTATCCCGTTCCTGGGGTACGCCAATGCAATTTATTTAAACTCCGCTGCGACTAACAAACGTGTACGGCCTTCAGTCCTGCAGTATATCCCCTCCCTTACCTCACACATCACGTCTTTCCTCTCCTGATCGCCAAATTGACTAATTTGATGTTGGCATCATAGATATTCTATTTTATGAATGAGTAGTTATATCTCCCTTGTTATCTCTGGACAATACCCATGTAAAAATAATAATAATAAATGGCTTTATATTTTTATTTGCTCTTCATGTATTTAAAAAACAAGGTAATATATAATAAAATACTAACAAAAATGTTCTTCCACTTTGAGCTACCTATTTTAATCTATAACAAAATATATAAAATGACTTTTTGAATGCCCTGTATAAATTGAATATGTTTTCTTTAATTTACCTTTGATTCCGAAGACTCATAGGTTATTGATTTGGTCATTAAATCATTTTTACTAAACATATATGTAAACCAAAGACATTACAACATATAGACAAAATGTTTCATTCATAAATCCCATACAATTGCGGACTGTTATTGTTAGTGAGTGGAAGAGAGAAAGACAGATCTCCTATGACCGGCTGGCAACGTTGTAAACAGTGTCCATAATATGCTCGCCAGTGGCGTAGAGTTTTAAACTTACCAGTATTGTCAGAGTAGTATGTTAAAAAAATACGTAAATATGTAGGTATATTTTTTTAGTATTATAATTATGATGATTTTTTCATGTAGGTAGATTAGATTATGAGTTAGACGTTATTTGTCCTTGTCCACCGCGACCTTTTCAGATCTATTGTGGGACTCCTGTTTATTTTAGAGTATGTCGTCTAGCCTGGTCTTTTTTATTAGTCATAATAGGGCCATTTGCACCGCTAGTAGTTAAGAAATAAGCGAAGCTTAAAATGACATTTTTAATGGAAAGATGTCACTTTAAGCTTGGCTTATTTTTTAACGATCAGTGGTGCAAATGGACCTTAGTAGCTTTGACAGTGGCTCCCGCATGTAGTTGCAAGCAATTGGCTTTTCTTCGCCCAATGTTAGAAACCTCGTTCCAGCCAGGCATTCACATTGGCACAGGAAGTGGAATTTTAAGTTTACTCTTCTTCTTCACAGAATCTGCACAAAGTTACTTCTTCTGCTAGATTTATGACACTCATGTGCCTTTTGAGGCGACAGTTTCCAGTAAGAAGGCCTACTGTTATCCTAACGATTTGACGCTTTTGATCCAGTAGGTCTTTCGTGAACTTGGCCGATAGTTCCTTGATGAACTGTTTGGCCTGTCTTAGTCTTGGATAGTTGTTCCACCATTCCTGAGACTCTGTTTGCATCCATTGTTTAATGGATGCCTTGCACAATGCCTTAGCAACTCCACAGAAGAGTCCGGGGCCTGTCATGGCCTTATCTGAGCCTCCTCGGGCTAATTCGTCGGCCTTTTCATTGCCCTGATATCCCTCATGGCCTGGAACTCAGGCTAAGGTCACCTTATTTTAACTACTTAGCTCTGTCAGGTCTTCTAGACAGTCTTTCACCAGTCGTGATTTGATTTCTGGTGAGAGAATTGCCTTCAGAGTATATGACAATAGTTTCGCATGATACTTGCTGATTTTTCATGTAGGTAAATTCAAGTACAAGTAAATTCAAATACAAGCGAATTCAAGTTACCTTTCGATTTTTAATATTTATTGGTTTATAGTTTATGGGCATTTACTATATATTTGCCTGGTATGATGTTAACCAAAATTATTTAAAATTTTAAATTAACATTAAGTAGGTAGGGGTAGGTATCTAAATAAAACACTGTCCTAAAAATATATAATTTTTTAATTAATAATTACAAAAAAACATGGTATGGCAAAAAATATCGTAAAAAAACTGTAAAAATTTTTAAAATAATGTTTTAAATATATAAAATACTTTAATTTTATTAACTAAAATTTCATTTAATTTTTTTATGCTTAGTTATTAATGTTATAACTTACTGCAACGTTTCTTTTTGCAGCAGGTGGTGTTCCAAAAACAGTTGAATCAGAACTAAAAACCAACACATTAGATATACATACATATAGGTAATAAATAATGTTTAGAGGTAAACAAAAAATTAATATTTCGTATTTTTACCTGTTGGATAAGTCATCCAAAAATAGAAAGCCCTCACACCGTCTGGAGTTTGCATCTTTTCTAATATGTCTAGTACCATTTGCACGTACCAAAACATTTTCAGGAAAACAGTGTTCTAAACACAACTCTGGGTTTTTACGAAGGGATTGATTTTCAAGGATTCCTATTAGAGAAAACCAAAGTTTTCTTTTCTCAGGATCTTGCGAAAACCTAAATAGAGTAATAAAAAATATATATAGGTGCTCAATAAGTAAATCATTTTTAAGGTATTCTACATTTTACGTTAAATTTTCTTTGCCGCTATTCAATAATTATTTATTGGTATAATTTACTAATTTATAAAAGGAATATCACTTTAAAAACTGTTTTAAGACTGTTTTAGACTACACAAGTTTTTGATACAATTTCTTGTACAACTTAAATTGTATATTATCAAACCTGCAGTAAATTGTCTGAAAAATTAGAATGGATAATCATTTTTCAAACAATTTACTATGTGATCCTGTATAATTTAAATTCTATAAGAAATTGTATCAAATCTTGTATAAGCCCTACTCCACTGGTTCAAATGAAAACAACATATCTTAACCTAAATGTACTTACCGATGAAATCATACATTTCGACTTAAATGATCTACCTTTTTGAACACTACACATGCATGTACCATAATTCTTTATATTTCTCACGAAAGTTCACAAAAATAGTATTTTATAAATGAATAAATCAATAAGTTACACAGAAACTGTCAGGTACTGTCAGAAATACAAAATAGCTGTTAGACCTGATTGGCAACGTTGCGGCTGGTTACGGTACTACATTTCATTCATAAAATAAGATATTCAGCGTTGCCGTATTTACGGAGTTCTTCGAAACCCTAATATTTTGTTTAGATTAATATTGATTTTTTAATAAAAAAATTAGCTTATATTAAAACTTCAAAAAATAATTTGATTAAAAACATATTTTTATTTATATAATATAAAATTATAGTTACAGGACACATCAAATTTTATTTTTCGAAAGTAATTTCTCCAAATAATTTTCACAGACTGATAAAATCGGCAAAGACGCAATAAACGAGAATCTGATGGGAATAATGATTTGCCACATAAAAATATAAACAATTTGGTCTCTCAGTTGTAATGTCTTTGATGTAAACCCTCCCGAAACACTACGTCTATGTGCGACGTACGATTCCCCTTTCCCCGTCTGGTGTAACATGCGGACATAAGGCGTATTGGGTTTACGGGTTTACAGTGTGAAGGGCGAGTCTATCTTAGATAATTTGATGCCTATGTCAACAATAACAACAATAACAAGAATGTCATTTCTGACAATTAGTCATTAAAATAATTAAAACGAAACATTGCCACATTGAATTTATTGACATTACTCGTTTCTAAGCATTTAAAAGATTTTTTATATTTTTTGTCAGAGACCGCTCAAATTTCCCTATCAAAAGCATACCCTTCTTTTGATAAAAATTATTGCTGATATTATTAAAATATACCTCAGGGAATCCACTCCACCCTCACATGAGTTTCTGACAAATTTTTACTTCAATACAAAACCCGAAATACATTTATAACTTTTCTATTCATCCATCCCCATTTACCCTTTGTTTCTGGACTACTTTGTCGCCCCCGCGAAAACAAGTTTTCGAAGAATGCTCCTTTTATGGCAATAATTTTTAGATTAAAAAGTTTTTTATTGTGTCTGGTATTTTTCAGTAAACCTGAGTGTTGTTCTTTTGAAAATCATATTGTCGGAACACCGTGTTCCAATCTTTTTATGACGAAAACTTTCTTAAGTTAATCTTTGAAGTGGCGAGCTTGACGCTTGGTATATGAGCTTCACAGGTCCCGCGGGAATTGCCGAAAAAACGTTTCTATGAGGATGAGGTCTTCCGAAAACATCAATATTTGAATTCCCAGCAGTAATAATAAAAAAGTTTTGTAGACAGTTTGTCGTCATTCTATAAAATAATGAAAAACTAGTGTTTATCAAATTAAACATAATCCTTTTAATTGATGATTTAATTGTAAAAAAGTTACCTGTCTTTAGAAATATAAAATCTGAAGTTATATTTTAATTAAATATGCTATATTATGGGATTTAAAATTCCATAATAATATATACTCTCATCATGTTATCTACTATGTAACTGTACAATTTTAGACCTGATGATGGTCCATAGAGGCCGAAACTAGTAACCAATTAAAAATAAAATTTTGTGGTAAATGACTTTTCTTATCTATATTTTATTTGTTTATCTAAAATTAATATAAATTTTATTACACATTTAAAATCATAATATTACGTGTATTTTGAAGCTTTGGTTATTCAATATTTTATAGTTCTTATTTAATACCTAAAATAAACTGGAAGTATTCATCGTAAAATATACCTTATATTGACGTTTTAAACCCTTTAGAGACATAAAAGTTATTTTGCTCGTCTTATGCTTTTGTAAGGCTTCTTCGCAGACTTTATAAGTCTTTAGAGAAAATATGATTAGGAATAATCGATTTTCACCTTAGATAATTTTTAATTTTCTGAAGTATTTAAAATATTTTAGGTGAGTCAAAGAGAATGACATTCTTTTGTTTTATAAGTTTAAATTAAAATTAAATTATTACGTCGACCGGAAAATAATAGTAAAAGGACTATGAAGAAATTTTATATTAAATAACAAGTTATAGAAAGTAATATATAATTCAGCACCGGTGCGGAAACTTTCATTTTATTTGTAAAATAATTGTTGAATTTTAGGATAGTGACTGAAGAAAGCAATACATATTTCAACGCTTAAATATCTATCTTAAATATTTGAGCTCTTTACCCAGTTATCTCGTACGCCTGCTAATGTTAAAATATTAGGCTCTTAATATTTTAAAATCGCCTGTGTAAAAATATTTGGGATCTTTATGTACTTGTCTATGGATAATTTATGTTTGGACCTTTAACCTTCTTGAAGGCAATTTTAATGAAATTGACGAAGAATTCTTAAGTGAGCATTTAGATAACGAAATTGAGCGGGAACCAGATGATGAACAGAGTGTCTTTCTGCAGAACATCTTTCAAGCGATAGTGACAACTAAACCTTATAAAGAATCTAGAAAAAAATCTTTATTGGTAATTAAAAGATATAACTAAATGGTCAAAAACTGCATTTGCACGGGGAAAAACGATGTCAAATATATAATTAAAATTCTCCCTGGTTTAAAATGCCCTGCTGCACAGAACCCTATATTATCTCCTTTCTAAGCTTAATTACAGATTCAACCATTGACAAAATTCTTACTCATACCAATGCAAAAATTAGAATTATGCCTTGTTTTATTTAAGAAACAGACAAAAACAAACTACTGGCACTAATTGCCTATTATATTTGCTAGGATAAGTCCAGTTATGAAGAGCTTCGATCCTTATGAGCTACTGATGAAACTGGAAGAGACATTTTGCGGTGTACTATTAAAGACACGATTCTATATAAGAAAATAAACTAGCCACTATTTGAGAAACAGTAAACGAAAACCATAAACAAGAAAATGACCTGAATTTGACAAATATAAGTGACCTTGTCAATAAGTCTTTTCTCGAGCTTAACGTGGAACAGCTTTCGAGCCCTGAGGATATTTTTGAAATACGTCGTATTAGAAAGTAGTTCAAAGCCAGGAATTCTTAAGAGTTCCCCTGAACAAATTGCGAATTTGGAAATCATAGAATCTACAATATCAGATCCTAGCTTTGAAATAAATAATGTAAACAATATGGAAGCCAGTTTGGATCAAATCGTTACAAATTCTATCACGATAATACCCGAAGAAAACCTTTCTGATCCCGATTACGATGCCACTATGGAGCGCATCGAGGCTGAATTATCTGAAGAAAGCATAGTCGAAGATAATTATTCAGATCAACAACCGCAAGGGTAAAAGGATAGCGACTTAGAAGATCAAACTGCGAGTGAATATGTAAATAGAAAGCGTAAAATCAGAGGGTTACTAATAAAAAACTAAGACTGACGGGAAAAAAAAACTACTTGAGATTTAGAAAGCCCAAAAATTATAAAAATACGTTTCAAAACAAGAAGAAAAATAAAAGAAAAGTGTTCAAATAAACAGAAGGCGAAGAAAATGTTTTCTAATTTCAAACGAGGATCGACAAAAGCTATTTAAAAAGTTCTGAAAATACCGTCAAAGTATGTGATAAAAAGAGGATGTTAAAAAAACTGAAACCTCTCCTAGATCCCAATAACTAAATTATTTTTTTTAATATTAGTAATAAATCCATGACTGTTTGTCAGAAAATGTACCTAAATACTCTTAGCCTCAGAGAATGGTCCATATGGCACTGGGCAATTAAGTCTAAAATAAGCAGGAGAGAAAAACGAGGAGATATTTTTGAAAATGACGTAAGGTTTCTCACTGATTTTCTTCAAAATATAATCCACGCTTCCTTCACATTAATGTCGAAAAGAAACCAATAGAATGTACTTGGAGCAATCTTTTATGTCATGGTCGGATTTTATCTAGTCTTCAAGAGGCAATACCGAAAAGAGGGTGGTCAAACTTCAATGTTAGTTATCATTATGATTAAACTTGCCGACCAAATGAAAATCTCCATATTCCGACCAATGTTATATCTGTTTTAAGTATAAGAACGACAATATAGAAGCAGAAGAATATAAGGAACACATTGAGAAAAAAAATCAGCAATGCATGAAAAGAAAACAGATAGGAAGAAGGCGATAAATGGGGAGTTTTACATGATAACCATGGATGTGCAGGCTGTGAAGCTGTCTTCACAAATACCAGCTAGCATTTTGTACTATAACAAAAAATTTCGTTTTTCACGGAAGATATTTCTGTTTTCACATCCGAAAATTGTTACGTTTCCGGATACAAACATTCACTTTTAATTGCGTCTTTAAGGCGCTCTCTCAGTTATGCTTTCTTCCCTGTTGTCTTAAGCTTATGATCTTCTAATTCCTGACGTAACTCCGTCACTTTTAAATCAAACAGTTTTCTAACCATTTTTGTCCATTAGCTTCTACTACTCTCAGATTAGTAAGATGTTCTTTAAGTCGGCAATGCCCAGTAAGGATCCCTGTTACAATACGTAGGCTGTTCTTGCTTAGGCAGATACAGGCTTCCTGGTTGTATTCACCCAGTAGTATCTTTTTATATACAAATAGCTTCTTACGTGTTAGAGAAAAAAGAGCAAGAAGAAGATGGCAACAATCGAGATTTATATCAGATATAAGGATATTTAAAACAGTAAATTTAAAAACTGAGAAGAAAAATTCAAAATCTCGAGGAAGAAACAACAAACTCATACCTACAGTGGGTTGAGTTCATAATTATTCATAGAACCACTACCAGTAATCTCTTTAACAACAGGAGAGGCTCAGTTAACAAGAGATGCTTGCAGGGAAGATTTTTATCTCTACTTATGTGAATCTTGGTGGTTTATGATTTCTTTATAGAAGATAGAGGAAGAAAACTTATACACACAAGCATTTGCAGAGGACATAAGTATCGAAGTAAACGGTAAATTTAAAGCTGATGTTTCCAAAAGAATGCGGAAGGTACTAAATATCGTCAAAGATGGTGCTTAAAAGAGAGATTGTCCACAAACCTAGCGAAAACTTCTGTTGTTGCATTCACAAGAAAAACAAACCTTTATGGAATGAAAAAGCTTTATATGAGTGGACAACATCTAAAAATGGCAAAGGTGGTTAAATATCTTGGAATCACTCTTGATGACAAACTTAGCTGTTGCAGCCATATAGAGAAAAACAACAGAAAAAGCTGTAAGAATAATATGGGTCTGTGGACGGATGGTAGGGAACACATGGGGCTTATAGCAAGTATGATGCACTGGCTTCATACTATGGTTGTAGTACCTACCTGTTATAACTTACTCATCAGTCACAAGACTTAAAGCATAACAGCTAACAGAAAATTAGATAGGCTACAAATGCTATCCTAACATCATGGGCAATTAAAACTACCGCCAATGCACCTTGTGGTGGAGAAGGAGGCTATGGCTGCGGCATACAGATTGTTCACTTATGGATTTGGATGAGAACTTTCAAAAAAAGGAGACCATGCAATGATATTAGAAAAATTAAAACAAAATCCGGTATAAAGAATGCCATCGGATAGAATACCTGTTATTCATGACTTTGGTAAACCTCTTGATATTCAATACCAGAAAGTACCAAAGTGCCAAAAGCCGGGAAAATAGGGAAATATAAAACAAATCAACCTAGAGTACATATTATTATTATAAGTATTAACCTGATAGAATAAAAACTATGAGGGGTACAATAAGCCTAGAGCGTCAGTACAAATAGGCTTTGAACCACGTCCTAATTCAAATAGATAGACAAATACAGAACATCTCACAGATGAAAAGACAGATTACTCTCTATGGAAAGTCACTAGAGATATTAAAAGGCCTAAGCTTTGGCCTTTGTATCAAAAGAGATATGGGCCAGGAACAATAAAAAGAAAGCAGACTATTTGTTGGTAGCAATTATTTTAATAAAATAAGATAAAGAAGACAAAAAATTGTCAATTTCTTAGTTGTAGGTAATGAAAAAATAAAGTACTATTTTTAATTATATTATCTTTGCAGGTTCTGCCTTTCACAAGATAGAATGCGGGATGCTTTTTTTTCATATCAATTAATATCCCATTCTTTTTAGAAGAAAATTTTGATTACATTTTATCACTTTAATTATAACAAAAATTTTCCTAACCTTATTTCACTTGACAGTCTACTGTATGCTCAGCTCAACGAGTGAGTCGAAATCAAACTAATATTAGTCTATAGCATAGATAATTGACGGAAAGGTAATAGAACAAAAAGGATAAATAAAAGTTTTTAATAAATTTTAATATATATTTTTATTACCTTTCTAAAGTAGCCCCACGTAAACTAGGCCAGGAGTAGCCACTAGATGCAACGGATCTATTTTAAAAGCGTTTTTGTTTTTAACGAAGAATGTTTTTATATATTGTTTTGAAACATATTATCGTTCAAAAACAACACTTGTTTTTTTGCTATTATTTTTAATTTTGAATGAAAGTCAACAGTTTTTCATAAGATCTCATACAGTAGTATCAGAAGCATTTTATATATGTTTAAATCTTCAATTTTACTATTAATATTTTAATTATTGTAACGTACTTTTTTTTTGCCTTCGTATAATAAAATATATTTCTAGTTACTTCCTTGATAGTTTCACTTACATCATTAGCTTTAAATGTGTGATTGTCCTGGTGTTTTCATATTATCACCCGTTGCTTAAAAAAATTTAATAAACCCTAAGTATAGGTATATAAAAAAAACTATATGCGTATGTAGGTAGGTAGTAAACGATAATTAAAACCACAAAACCCGTTAATTAACGAGCTTCAACAGTATTTAATGACCATTGATGAATTAGAAAGATTAAAGAATGACAGCAAATGGAAATAACTCGTCCGAGAAAATGAAAACTAATTGCTTTATGGATTACAATGGATATTGTGAAATTGTGAAAAAATCCGACATTAATATGTATAGTGTCGTGCCACAAGGAAAAATATTACTATGCGTTTTGATGCGGCATATAGGGAAGCTTTCGATACAGTGATAAATTATTATTTCCTGTTATTTATAAAAAGTGGATTTAATTGGTCAAAAATGTCGGCTACGGATAATATTATATTTATTTTTTTTTTTGGCGATACAGTCAGTCACAAAATGAAAGAGGTCAATTAACAAAATCCATCATTAAACAGATAACTAATAAAAAATAATAAATTCAATATTTAATTTCAAATAATAGATTAATTAAACGGGGACACTCGCTTCTCACCTATGGATCCATGAACATACAACAATATGAGAAATATTGATGAATTAAAAACTAAATAGCTGTATTAATAAATACAACCTTATTTCGAAAAATCAGTTTGGACTCAAAGAGAAGAATCTGAACCACGGTATGGCGCTTTCCAATGTGAACTACCTTAGATTTACTTCCCGCTGACAGCTGAATGCGGTAGATCCGTTGATTTTCCTCAAGAACGGCGTAGGGACCTTTTCAGTTCCGTTGCGATTTCTGACAAAGTCAACTTCGGTGCCTGTGATTGTACAGACGTACTGGGTCGCCTCTCTCAAAATGTGTCCCTCGTGCCAGTGTTCTTTTAGTACCAAAATGTCCTCCCGAACGGCTGCTATGAAGCTCCTTCAAAACACTTCTGACATGTGATTTCGGCAGTAACACTTGGCGGGCTATATGTACTCCATCGGGGTTTTTCCACTTCCAATGCAATAGATCATCGTAAAGAGTCCAGTACCCTTTAATAGTTCCACTGGCTATCTCTTGCCAACTAGGTGTGACTTTAGTTTTGAGCCATTCTCGGGCAACCTTTAAGTCATTGTCTTTCTTTTGTCACTTTCTCAGACTTTCAAGGGTGATTTCTTCTTCGTCGTTCTCTAGCTTGATAGTGGTTGCCCGAAGAGTAACTTTAGCTATCGGTTGCTCTCGTTCTTTGAGCCTTTTACCATATCGGCATTGTCCTTCTAAACGGGGTCACCAGAAAGAATGTCTGCGTTACTACGGAAACGGCCTTTTCGATGCTCTACTTCCTGATTATCGCTAGAAAGCTAACTAGGTGTGGGTGGTCGGCTTCTCCGGAATACATAGCTGCTATAATTATTTCGTGTTGGACTTCCCGACGGGCTTCGAGAGATTGATTTATGCGACTTTCTGGCCTAATTTCTAAGTCTTGTTTTATAAAGCGAGCCTTGCTTCTGCAGGTTTTTTGAAGTTGCCCGATTGTTCCGCAATTAAAGCATCTCCTGCTTCCATTTTGGCTGTTTCGTTGAATATTTTGCAGGATATTTAAGATTTGTGAGAGTGTAGGTTGGAAAATCATATTAGTATTGGCCTTCCCACTTTCCTGGGATTTATTTTCTCTCACTCTTACGCGAGAAGATCTAAATAGGAGTTTTACCGCTATAAATTCTTCGACTGCAATCAGTTTCTCCCTCATCGTTTTGTGATGTTGTAGACAAAGGGTTTACTGGATTTCCACATCTTGTAGTCCATCAATGAATGCCTGTAATCCGATTTGTTCTTGGAAATCTTTGGGCGGCTGTAGATAGGCCAGATGAATCAATCTTCTTATGTCGGCCTCGAATCTTAAGCTGTCTTTGAAATACCCGTTTCAAATGCTGCTTGCCATATCTTGTCTCCAAAGTTTGGACAAGAGATGAATAACTGGTATCTTCTTGGAGAAGTAACTGTAAAATTTTTAATAATTCTCGATAATTCTCGATAATTCTCGATATTTCTCGATATTTCTCGATATTTCTCGATATTTTTCGATATTTCTCGATATTTCTCGATACTTCTCGATATTTCTCGATATTTCTCGATATTTCTCGATACTTCTCGATATTTCTCGATATTTCTCGATATTTCTCGATATTTCTCGATATTTCTCGATATTTCTCGATATTTCTCGATATTTCTCGATATTTCTCGATATTTCTCGATATTTCTCGATATTTCTCGATATTTCTCGATATTTCTCGATATTTCTCGATATTTCTCGATATTTCTCGATATTTCTCGATATTTCTCGATATTTCTCGATATTTCTCGATATTTCTCGATATTTCTCGATATTTCTCGATATTTCTCGATATTTCTCGATATTTCTCGATATTTCTCGATATTTCTCGATATTTCTCGATATTTCTCGATATTTCTCGATATTTCTCGATATTTCTCGATATTTCTCGATATTTCTCGATATTTCTCGATATTTCTCGATATTTCTCGATATTTCTCGATATTTCTCGATATTTCTCGATATTTCTCGATATTTCTCGATATTTCTCGATATTTCTCGATATTTCTCGATATTTCTCGATATTTCTCGATATTTCTCGATATTTCTCGATATTTCTCGATATTTCTCGATATTTCTCGATATTTCTCGATATTTCTCGATATTTCTCGATATTTCTCGATATTTCTCGATATTTCTCGATATTTCCCGATATTTCTCGATATTTCCCGATATTTCTCGATATTTCTCGATATTTCTCGATATTTCTCGATATTTCTCGATATTTCTCGATATTTCTCGATATTTCTCGATATTTCTCGATATTTTTCGATATTTCTCGATATTTCTCGATATTTCTCGATATTTCTCGATATTTCTCGATATTTCTCGATATTTCTCGATATTTCTCGATATTTCTCGATATTTCTCGATATTTCTCGATATTTCTCGATATTTCTCGATATTTCTCGATATTTCTCGATATTTCTCGATATTTCTCGATATTTCTCGATATTTCTCGATGTTTCTCGATATTTCTCGATATTTCTCGATTTTCTCAATATTTCTCGATATTTCTCGATATTTCTCGATACTTCTCGATATTTCTCGATATTTCTCGATATTTCTCGATATTTCTCGATATTTCTCGATATTTCTCGATATTTCTCGATATTTCTCGATATTTCTCGATATTTCTCGATATTTCTCGATATTTCTCGATATTTCTCGATATTTCTCGATATTTCTCGATATTTCTCGATATTTCTCGATATTTCTCGATATTTCTCGATATTTCTCGATATTTCTCGATATTTCTCGATGTTTCTCGATATTTCTCGATATTTCTCGATTTTCTCAATATTTCTCGATATTTCTCGATATTTCTCGATATTTCTCGATATTTCTCGATATTTCTCGATATTTCTCGATATTTCTCGATATTTCTCGATATTTCTCGATATTTCTCGATATTTCTCGATATTTCTCGATATTTCTCGATATTTCTCGATATTTCTCGATATTTCTCGATATTTCTCGATATTTCTCGATATTTCTCGATATTTCTCGATATTTCTCGATATTTCTCGATATTTCTCGATATTTCTCGATATTTCTCGATATTTCTCAATATTTCTCGATATTTCTCGATATTTCTCGATATTTCTCGATATTTCTCGATATTTCTCGATGTTTCTCGATATTTCTCGATATTTCTCGATTTTCTCAATATTTCTCGATATTTCTCGATATTTCTCGATATTTCTCGATATTTCTCGATACTTCTCGATATTTCTCGATATTTCTCGATATTTCTCGATATTTCTCGATATTTCTCGATATTTCTCGATATTTCTCGATATTTCTCGATATTTCTCGATATTTCTCGATATTTCTCGATATTTCTCGATATTTCTCGATATTTCTCGATATTTCTCGATATTTCTCGATATTTCTCGATATTTCTCGATGTTTCTCGATATTTCTCGATATTTCTCGATTTTCTCAATATTTCTCGATATTTCTCGATATTTCTCGATACTTCTCGATACTTCTCGATACTTCTCGATATTTCTCGATATTTCTCGATATTTCTCGATATTTCTCGATATTTCTCGATATTTCTCGATATTTCTCGATATTTCTCGATATTTCTCGATATTTCTCGATATTTCTCGATATTTCTCGATATTTCTCGATATTTCTCGATATTTCTCGATATTTCTCGATATTTCCAGATATATCTCGATATTTCCAGATATTTCCAGTTATTTCCAGATATTTCCAGATATTTCCAGATATTTCCAGATATTTCTCGACAATTCTCTACATTTCTAGATATTTTTCGATATTTTTTGATATTTCTCGATATATCACTATATTTCTCGATATTTCTTGATATTTTTTATTCTTATTTATTTTCTACTTACATAATTTATAGCATTCGCTTGCGACATAGTACTCAATACTGACAAATTATATAAAAATTATTAAATTATTGTTTAAACTAAATCCTAATACGATCTATGTGGCCAAACTTCACAAAATTTCATCAACTCCATTTTTTTTCCAGAAATTTCGGTGTTTTAATTAACAATATAATATTGTGAATACCGTACCCTGGTTTTTGAATTTATCAAACAAACTGGGAACATAAATTCGCCTCGTTCCGTAAAACGATTTCACGTACATTTCCACTAAGCGGACAAAAGGCTCAAATCCAAATTAAACGTCCGATTCATGTCAAAATTGCTCGAGTCTTGTTTTGGTATTTATTCGGGAAAACGGATAGATATATCTGGTTTCATTTTATTATTTTATTGTCTGTACGATGCAGGAAAGCTATTCCAAAATGCAGTAAGCAAATATATGCATTTAAATAACACAACCAATTCTTTTCAACGATGTTTCATTCAATGGTAATAAATTATTCATAAACATATTTTTACAATCCATAACCTGAAAAATCTTGTTGGAGACTGGGAAAGAAACCAAGAAAAATTTTAGTATTTTATGATTATTGAAAATGGTAAAATAATTTGGTAAAATAATCGACCATGTGAACACATTTTTATCTTGCTTGTTTAGGACTTGTTATACATCATCAGAGAAAAAGTATCCAGTTTCGAAGACTTACAAAATTGATTTTATTGGACATCATACTGTTTTAATGGCATAAAGAAAAATACTGTCTGTTTTAGAATAATTTAAAAATTCAGAGTGCTCTATTTAAAGAATAATGCTACTTATATAAGTACTAAGTAGTTGGTTTTTAAGAACATAACGAATTTTTTTTTACAATTGAAGAAACACAATCGCCTGGCAATTAATATATTTTTATTAAAATAATTTAACGAATATTTCCTGAATGTTTTAAAAAATTACGTTAAGAAATATCATTCTTATAAAATCTTTAATATCACCTAGTACATACCTGCAAACAATAAAATATTTATTTTTTTTTTTTATTTCAACATGGACATTAAAGCATAATATTAAAGTTGCAGATTTATGAATTTAAAAATTTTATGGCGTTATTTCCTTATTCAACTGATTTTAAATATTATAAATATACAAATTTTAAGCCTTGTATTCAACACACTAAGATTGATTGCTGGCTCCCACACTATAAGTAACAGTGCATTATCAATATATTAATGTGTTCATTATTTTACATCAATGTTAATGCATTTTTTATTGGACCATTAATGGATAAATTAGGTTAATCACAATTTTTTATCTAACATTTATAAGCGATTTACGGTCAGTTATTTTGCTGTCAATATTTAGTAAATTATGAGCAATAAAATTAATAAATTCATTTTTCATATTACACACATATCACACTTTTTCCAGGTCAAACAAAAAAACGTAATAAAAAGGAAACTTTCTTCCTTATCATTTATACATTTCTTTGTTCTGGACCTTTCCCATATAAATGGTTTCTACTTTTTTATAGAGTACCTAATGTTGAATATTAAATGACTTTTATTTATCTTGTATCTTGTAGACGTAGACATAAATAGTTTGGAAGTACAGTTCCTGTACTCCCTACACGGCTCATAGTAGACATCGACTAGAGCCAAATGAATCATTTTCCACCTTTGTTAAATAAGATATCAAATAGTAAAATGGTATAATAATAAAACTCTAGCTATATCACACTTTATTATCTCTAAAATTAGTTTACATATTCTTGTGAACAAAAGGAATAATTTTAAAATCCTTTGAACGATATTGACTGTAATATTCACTCCAATTGCTGATTTTTACGAAACACAAGACAAAATATGCTGCGTAAAACTATATAAGCCATTTCAGAAGATGAATGAAACAAAGAAAGCTAAAGGAGTTTCAACAAATATAGTTAAAAAACAAATACATGTAATTGACTACATTTTTAATATTTATTAATCTAAAGTTATATTTTATAACTTAAAAATTATACGAAATGCATAAAGAATATTTGATATTTTCTCAAATTTTATTTCAAAATTAAATATTAAATTTTATGGAGAAAACTTGGTCCCCAAAAACTCAGAAATGAATGAATTATTACATAATCCATTTTGTGATTCTTCATTTACTTAAGATTTTACTTAGGATACAAAAAGATACTATTAGAGGATGCTGTTGACATAAAAACTAAAACTAGCTAGTGCATGTATTTTTTGTCAAAATACCTATTTCCTTCCTACTAATGTTAAAAAACATTTTTTTAAGTTTCCAATTTCTAAAAAAACTACAAAGATGCAAACTTAAATTGTAAGATAATTATAATGTACGTAGACAAGTTATATATAAATGTAGTTATAAGACTTTGATTGATGTCAAAAAATCCAGCTGCTGTAATTTCTGGACGTAGTTCTCTCGCCAAATTTGCTAAAATACGGATATTTTGATCACCAGTTTCTGCTTCTATGTGAGAACAGGTACGTATTAAGATATCAGCGTTTTTTATCACTCTGTCGCAGCACATGATTATAACTACACCCAAAACCTAAAACAAACAAAATATTTTAGAAATAAAAGTTTCTTGGTTATGTCGATCACTATAAAGTTTTTAGTTAGAAACACTACATATAATATTTCATAGAATTATAATTCTATACAGTGGCGGCTTGTGATAATTTAAAAAGGTGTTCACTTTGTTCCATTCATTTTTCCAATAATTCCTCTGACAGAAAAAAATTGAACTACCTGTTTAATTCTTTTTAAAACCCTTAATGTAAATAATTTACAAAAATTATAAAAATTATTTACAATATAATATATGGTAACCTTAGGCTCGCTTCACTGCACAAGTTGTGTATTCTTTGGTCTTCTTAGTTGGCCATAGCTACCCTTTGCTTTCTGGCTGTCACTTCTCATCATCCTCTGATCTTTGACCTTCCTGGAATGGTCCCTTCCCGATCTGGTTTGGTTCTTGGGCTGCTCAACCTTGTAACCCTTTTGGCTGAGGTTACGGGTTCTCTCCGCTGCGGTAGTCTATCCATTTTCCAATAGACTCTGGCTTTGGACCTTCTGGTTGACTACTGTTTTGGATTGCTTCTCTGGCTTGCTACTGTGAGCCTGCTACTGTACATGGCTGCTGTATACGACTGTCATACACGGCTGCTGTACACAACTGCTGTACCTGGCTGCTACAGATTTTATATTTTCAAATATTGAAGAATTAAATATATAGAAATAGTACCACAAATTAAATTTTTAGAAACTAATACTATTTTTTTATAAAGACAATTAATTTGATCTTGCAATTATATTTATATACAAATTAAAGGTGTTTTATAAAAGGATATTAATATAGCAAAATTGTTGATTGTACCTTACAAATTCTTCGAATGGAACATTAATGGTTATTGCTAAAAGGATAATAATCGATCAAATCTATAATCTATAATCTATAATAATTTAATTTTAATAAAAAACCTCTTTTATAAACACTTAGGTTGTTAAAATTGTTGACGGTTTAAAGTTTAACCGGTATAAAAGGATACACATTTCTTATAATTTTTTATTTTCAAAATTTTGCCTAACTGTTAATATTGTTAAATGGCTGCTGAATTTGTTCTTATTGAAAAAATGAAGAAAAAGTTATTGCTTGACAAATAATTATATCAAAAAGACAAAGGAGACGAAAAAACTTTTTATAAATGTGACTATTATGGTAAAATAAAGTGCAATGCTCGAGTTACAACGCTTGGAAATATAGTTCGTAAATGAACTGAAGAGCATAACCACACTGAGAAGTAGAGAAAAATAAATTTTATGATAGGTTACGTAAAAACGCAAGAACTACCCAATACGCACCACATTGTGTTATCTCTGCTGAATGTATTGGTCTTAGCCAGCCAACTTCAGCCACTTTGCCGAAAGTTTCTAGCATAAAACGAATAATAAATAAAGTCGTAGAAAGGCAGAAGCTGTTCCAGCTTTGTTATTTCATCGACGAGATATCGCATTTCCCTCAAAATACACAATGACCAAAAATGGAGAATCCTTTTTGCTTTACGATTCTGGACCAAATGATGACAGAAAGCAAACAGTACCACACTTGTTTTATCAACTGTTTACGCTACATGACTTAAAAGAACATATTTCTGTCCCATTGGTGTATGCGCTGTTACCAGATAAAACAAAAAATTCATATATTCGCTTACTGCAAAAGTTAAAAGAATGTATGCTGTACCAAAAAATTTCCAGCTTCAAAACATCGTGGATGCTTTTTGCATTTCTCCCAGTGCATCTCTAAGCAAGAGGACTAAAAAAACCGGTACGAAACCGAGGCAGAATTTGCAACAAAACTTAAATTATCACAAGCGTTGGCGTTTGTGCCAACAATAAATGTAATCAATGCCTTCGAAGACCTTTGTGAGGAGAATATGCTACTCAAGGATGCCCAGTCAATTGTTGACTACTTCGAGGACACCTGAATTGGACGCCCGCAAAGAGACCAACGTCGTCGCGCACCAAAATTTCCCCTTGATATGTGGAATTGCTACCAGACTGTGATAGAAGGATTACCAAAAACAAATATTTCTATTAAATGATGGGATCGAGTTTTCGAGGCTCAAGTTTTTGCAGACCATCCCAATATATGGAAATTCGTAAAAGCTTTACATAGGAAGCAAAGCGTACATGAGATTCAGATAGAACCATACGCAGAAGGCCTAGAAGGCTTGCCTCAACGTAAAGTAAGTAAGTATGAAGAGAGGACCCTGTCTGCTTACTTACGTGGTACAGTCCACAACTTTCACTACTGAAAAAAGGATTCATGGATAACGACTTTTTTGTATAACAAACATACATTTGATGTGATAGATAGAATATATTTTTTTAATGTAATATATTTGTCGGGGAATTTTCCAGTCCGGGAATTGTTTGTCGGGGAATTTTCCCGTCGGGGAATGTTCCAATCGGGAAGTTTTCCAGTCGGGGAATTGTTGTCGGGGAATTTTCCTAAACCTAAAGATATTTATCCATAGTTTACAAATCACCGCACAAAAACTTTACATTATACATTACTTTGTTTTGGGTCTAGGGTCCCGAAACAAGAATTTTAGGCCATAGTCCTCACTCGAGTCTTATTCTTTCTGTCTCTCTATATAAATCCAAAATTTACGTGATAAATGTTGGAATGCCAACGTTCTACCTTAAATTTCCTAGTTCAATGTAAGCCATTGACTAGATTAATAACCTAATTGTTGACGATATTGTCACATATTTCAATTAATATATTTTCCAAATTCTATACCTTTATATATACATATTTAATAATTAATTAATTCAGAATAGAGTAGGGTGGCCCTAAAAAAGCGAATATTTTTTTTATTTAAGTCTCCTATAAAAATATGTTAGTTTAACATGTTTTAAGATCCCCTCCAAAGAACAGCTCAAAATAAATTTGCTAATTATGCTAATATCAGATAACTTTGGAAACTACAAATCAAATATCTTTGTTGTATTAACTTGTTTCACAGTTTTAGGAGTAGGGAATCCTTTTATAGCTACTAATTTAGTAGCATCAACTGTCAGTCTATTTTCATTGACTCTATACCCCAGAACGTTTATATTAGTTTGAGCAAATATACATTTACTTGGTTTCAGGGTTAAGTTGGCTTCTCGTAGCCTTTTAAAAACCTTTATTAGTTTTTAGTGTTCTTCTTTGGTTTCGGAAAAAATAATGATATCATCTAGATATATGAGTATTTCTTTCCATTTCATACCTTGAAATACCTGATCTGCAAGGGATTGGAAGGTCGCTAGTGCACAGGTTAATGTTACATTCGTATTGGTCGACTTTATTTTATTATGAATAAGAGTTCGCGTAATATAATCACACGTTAGCGGATTTGCTTTTTTCAAGAAAAAGTTTTTATTTGAAACTATTTCTAAAGTGTGAGAAATTTTTGTTGTAGGCTTTGTCAAAGTAAGGCTTTTTATAACATTTTCAGGGCTATTGTATGCATTGGGGTAAAACTGTATATTATTTAAATGTAGATACATTTGATTGTTTTTTAAGTCAATCATGGCTTCAAGTTTGTACAAAGTTTTTATACCGATAATTAAAGCTGCTGGAAGATTTTCTATAACCGCTGCTGAGTATGATGTGATAAGGTCTCCAAACCTATTGTTGACACTCTCATCTTTTCTACTGCTAATTAATTTAACTGCTTCTCAAGATATTCGATATGATTTTCTAATTTCTCTACTTTGCAGTCAACTGACACTTATTTTTTTTTATTTCTTCTTCTTTTATATCTTTTTTTAAAGAACCAATTTTTTTATCAAACAGTAATTCAATTTTTTCCATCATTTGTCATATTTCTCATTTTTGATTTTGGTGTCCTGACTATTTTTATATTACTGATATCGAACCATCGACAAGTACTAGTTTTTATTGATTTATTAAAGATCTCATAAAGAATTTTGCGTAAATGTATAAATAAATGCAGTTTTGAGTAATTTTTTGTTTGTGTCATCGGCTTCAACTGCTAAGGTTATTTCGCCTCGTCTTCTGTGTAGGCTTTGTTACTGTTTCCCAGCGCCACTTTAGGAACAGCACTGTTAATTAGAACCCAACAGTGAATGGTCAAGTGGGGAATCCTACCAAGGCATCAGAATTAATTTTAAATAATTAAATTAAATGAAAAAATTCCGGCCAACGGTGGGATTCGAACCTGGGACCCTTGGATCCACAGGCAGAGACTCTACCACTGAGCCACCCACCCCGTTGAGTAATTTTTAGAATTTTTTTCTACTCACAGTAATGTCCTTTTTTTTATGAGTCGTTTGGTATATATTTCAAATTTTTACGTGCACTTTGCGTCTGCTTTACTTAGAGTTTTTAAGGAACCTTCTTTTCACACAACTCACACTGCCGACATTTTGTATTTATGCTTCACATCCTTGTTAGTGTAAATAAAGATAACCATGTAGTATACCTATATTACGCCGCTGACCCACATGTTCAGATATAAAATTTCTCTGCCTACATTACCCATTACCAATTGTTGTGTCGCCTGATTCACATCGTACAACCGACCACATTCCAGCGAGTATAAAAACATGGGTAGGAAAATAATGTTTTTCTTTTTATTTAACTAATTTTTTAGCTTGCAGAAGATACTACTTTATGAGTTAACGGTGCAGTCATTCATAAAATCCGTCTGCAAAACGAAAAATGCTACTTAATATGCAAATTTCGCAAAAATTTGATGAGGGCAGATACTACTTTATGTGTAAATTCTGCATTATAGACAGACATCTACAGAGGAGGCTACTTTATGTGTTAACTCTAATCTTATACTAGTATAGGTTTGAGAGTGGTTTTCTTCATAATTTAATTAATTTTTAGCTTGCAGAAGATACTGCTTTATTGTGAATTTCCGAATTTAGACGACATATAAATATGCAGAAGATACATCATTCATATAAGCCGTATGCAGAGCGAAAAATGCGACTTTGTGTGCAAATTTCGCAAAATTTTGTAGCGGAAGATACTACTTTATATGTAAATTCTCACATGAATTAGCCATTGATTAAATATAGATTTAAGTTGGTTCAGAATCAGAATCTAAGATCAAATTCAGTATCAGGATATTCTGGGAGCGGATCCTAATAGCAACATCTCTCTTGGAAAACCAATCAACGAAGAAATGGTAAAAAGTTGGAAAAATATTTGCAAGACGGTTTGGGAATGGCAAAATATCAAATTTTCTTTATGAAATTAAAATTTATAATACTTTCACTTGGGTCCCTCACCTTAAACTCCGAACCAAAAAGTTTAGTGACTAGTCATGTTCTCGAATAAAACCGACAGCTATTTGTATATACTGCAAGACTAACTTGGAAGGTGATGGGAAGTTTAGCTGAACCTCTGTAAGCTAGGCTTGGAGGGAACAGAATTAGACGCATCAAAACAAATGCAAATGTAACAAAAGTATTATCAGACATCTACCATACATCGTAAACACCTTATATATCCGTTTTTAAACATAAATGTAAAAAATATGATAGAAAAAGCAGATATCGATGGTTTTTTAGTTTGGAAAAAATCTTGTAGAGATATGGAAGTCAGACAAAGCATTTGAAAAAACTAGCATACATGCTTTTAAATAGCGACTGAAGAAAACCAGGTCAGAGAAAGAGCAAGAGAAATAAAAAAAACCAAAGGACGAACCAACAAGTATTCAAAAAAACAGAGAGGGGAGAAGGAGTTATTAGGAAAGAAGATAAAAGTAAGAGAGATTGCTGGTAAACTGAATAAATTTGTAAAACATGTGTGCTAACTTAATTAATGATAAGAAGGTCCTAAGATATGTTAAAGGTTTCAAATTAATCTTTAAAACACAAGACAGCTTTCACCAAAGGATGTTTTCTCTTAGAGAAAAAACTAACCTACACACATCATAAAAAAAAAGAAGTACCAAAGAAAGCAACAGGTGTTTGCTTGCTAAAGAAAATTAGTTTGGTTCTCATATTTTATAAGACCCAAATGAAATGATTCATCTAGATTCATCTTTAACAAATGTATAGATTCTCGCATTTCTGGAAGATCTCAGGTCTGCCCAGAATATTTGGTTACAGGACAATTTTATCAAAAATTAAATTAAAGGATGCTTCTTATCTCATCTAGATACATAATAAATTAGGAAAGTATTTGAAAAAAAAAAAAAAAAAGAAACTGACTTACGAATTTGAGTGTCTTACATTTAGTTTGACCATTCCGTATGTTTTTGCAAACACTCTAAAATCGGTAGTGCATCAACTAAGTCTTTTGGAAATAACCTTAATGATTTCCTAATTACATGTAAATCTAGTGATGAATGTCTCAAACATTGTAAAAGTCCCACCTCTACCATATTTATATTATTTTTAACCCCAAACTCCTAGGCTCCACAACAGGTAATGAGTAATTAGGCAGGCAGCGATAGAGAGTGACGTAAAATTTTATATCTGAACATGTTGGTCAGCGGCGTAACATAGGTATACTACATGGTTATCTTTATTTCCACTAACAAGGATGCTCGCATAATTAAGATCGAACTTCCTTCAGGTAAGTCGTTTGATCCATTAAATATATAAGTGATAATGTTTATAGATTGTTTTTAATGTATTAAAAACAATACAAATATTAGAAAAATTAAAATATTCATTTATTTATTAATAATTTTAGTGATTGAAAACTATTGATTAAAATAACTATTGCGATATTGGCGCTAGTATAAAGTTTTGAATCGGACTTACAAATTACATAGTTATTGGAAAAAATTGAACACCCATTTTAAATTACCCTGAGCCGCCACTAGAAGAAAACGTTTTATATTTTTAAAGTAGATAGATTCACACCCTTAAGTATTTACATATCATAAAGAACAAACCTTTTATAACAAAAAAAAAAACTATTTTCAAAAATATATACTCACCCAAAACAATATTAGTGTAATTGATGTCACTACTAGTAAATGATCAATTATCGATTGTTCACTTCGAAGAGCATCATTAATTGAATTAAAAGTAAATAAAGTATATAAAAATATTCCTAACATTTCGACTAAAAGAAATCTCCCAAAAATATCGTTAAATATTTCGACTAATTCTTTTAGTTTAATCAAGTCGCGTCTAATTTTCTGTAGGCCGAGTTTATTTTTAAAATGCAGCATTAGGAATCTAATTAAATGTTCGTATTTTGAACTTATGTCATTGGACATTTCCCAGATGAACATTATGAAGGTCATTTCCTGTAATCCAGACCAATATAAAATAATAGTGAACAATACTGTCGCTCTGTCTGTTGTTTGAGCTTCTATGACACAAATATAGTACAAGTATGTCAAATAAAGTAATGTATAACAAACAGGTAAAAACCAAAGTTTTATCCAATGTATTAAACCTTTTTTATTTTCATCAATCTCTTTAAATAAATCGTTGTAAACTTTAAACAATTGTTGCCATTCTTTCGTTTTAAAATCATTTTCAAATGTGCAAATAACGTTTAAAATTGTATAATTAAATTTCATCAATACGTATAGGAATTTTTTATCTATTGATCCAGTAATATTATAATATGTTATATATAAACGCAAAAGGAATGCCATAATTTTATTTAAATATACAAAACCTTTCACAACTGGTCCAGTTTTTAATGGGAATATTCCTAAATAACCGCCAATGTTGTAGATAAGATTTATATAATATTTATCAGATTTAAAAAATCTACCTTTTTTTTTCAAAATCAAACTCATTTCGTCGAAGTTTATGTTCTTTATGAAGATAAAGGGAATGCCTATTTTTTTCAACTGAAAATATTTCTCGTAAATAATCATTTTTTAATGGATTGTTAATGGAAGAATTAAGCCAAATGGTTTTAACTATGGTAATCAACAATCAGCTGTCAATTATTCTGTCTTGTGAGTTATAAATTATACAATATAATAAATTACGTACATTAAGTATTCTTAAGTAAAATAAAGCCAAGAACAGCGACATTTTCTTGTGGTTTGAAAATTATCATTATGGCATGCACTAGTTTGTTATAGTAGCAGAATCTTATAACAAGAGTCGGTAAAGGTTTAAAATCCTAATAGATCTCAATGAATAATAATAACAATAATAATGAATTTATTTACACCAATTTACAAAATATAATAATACAATATTTGAGGGGCCTAGTATCAAAACCGGCAATCTCCAAATTTCAGTAAAATGTGTTGCATATAGCAGTTTTTTCGTCTCGTTGTTCACTATTGGAATATGTTTCTAGTTGGTAACAAAAACGGTTTTATCCCATATAAATTTAGTTTGGAAACTACTCATCAGAATCAAAACCGGCAATCTCCATATGACTTTCAGAATCAAAATCAGCAAACTCCATGCCACCCAATCAGAATCGCGACATGTGATCAGCTGATCACATGAAATAGCATTTAAATAGCAAATACCTATTATGTTTGTTGCTTTCGTTTAGTCCATTGTGGTTGTTCATCCTGTTAAATCTTGTGTTGATTGTTGAGTTTTGCCTGAGAACCTAATGGAAGTGAATGCATCTCCTGCTGAGCCGGGTAAGGCCCGTAAAAGAAAACGTGATCCAGTCACATGGAAATGTAATGTTCGCAAGAAGCTCAGGTATTTTCTTTCTTTTCATACTGATAATAGAGTTATATTGTCTAGTCTTCTTTGCAGATATTCTGCAAAACAGTTGCCACAATATCCAACATGTGGTCACAAAACGAAGGCTTTTCAGTGTTCTTCGTTAACCATGAAGGAAGTTAAAGACTTTCATGAAGCATTTTATGCGACAAAAAACAAGCTATTGCAAGACTCGTTCATTCTAAAGCATTGCTCTGTTGATGTGTGCAAACGTCGCCGTCCGAAAAATGTAACACGAGAAGCCAAAGTTACCCATGTAAAATGTTTTGTGAGAAATTATTCCTCAAAAGCGAATGTTCCCGTATGCCAGTCGGCTTTTTTAAACATACTTGATATTACAAAACATCGTGTGAGCCACGTCATGAAGAGTTTTACTTCCAGTGGTCAAGCACCAATAGAAAAAAGAGGTGGAGATCGAAAAACTCCTAAATACGAAGACAAACAAGCGGCGGTTCAACAGTTCATCAATAGTTTCAAGTGCATTGAATCACACTATTGCCGCTCCAGTACAAAAAGACTATACCTTCCTTCAGATTTATCGATACAAAAAATTCACACCATGTATGATCAGCAGTGCAGTCCAGAAGAAAAAGTAAAATTGTCGTATTTTCGAACAATTTTCAACACAAAGTATAATTTGAGTTTCACAACACCTCGAACTGACGTGTGTTTCACGTGCCTTGAATTGGCTGAAAGAATCAAACGTTGCGAAGATGAAGAAGAAAATAAAAAGCTTTCAACAGACAAAAAAATTCACAAACTGAGAGCAGATGCTTTTTTCAATCTACTTAAAGAAGCTAGAGATGATATGGTAACCATATATTTCGATTGCGAGAAGAACTTAGTTCTACCAAAGGTGCCAGACCAAACAGCCTATTATTCAAGGCAGTTGTACCTCTACAACTTTACGATTGTAGAAGGTACATCAAAATCCAAGCTTAATCCAGAAAATGTTTTTTCGTACTACTGGACCGAAAAAAGTTCCAATGAGGTTTCATTAGCTGTATATGATAGACTGAAAAAAATTGAGTTTGGCCCTCACCATACCACGGTTAGGCTTATGGCAGATGGATGTAGCGGCCAAAACAAGAATAGCACTCTTATAGGGATGTGCTCCAAATGGCTAGCAAATAATGCCCCGTTAAATATTAAGAATTTGGAAGTCATCTTTCCCGTAGTGGGGCATTCCTTTCTTCCAGCAGACAGGGTGTTTGGTCACATCGAAAAGAACATTAAAAAACTGGAAGTAATAACCAAACCTGACACCTACATTGAAATCTTTTCAAAAATTGCGACTCCCATTCGTTTAGGTACAGACTGTACTGTTTACGACTGGAAAAAAAGCGTTAAAGAGGTACTGAAACCCCCAGGATCATGGCACTTCCAATTTAAAAATACGAAACGATTTTATCTGAAGAGATGCCAGTCTGGAAATATTTTAATAAGAGGTGAAGTCCATTATAGGAGCGACTTGCAAACCTTCAAGGGATTCACAAAAAAAGGAAAACCAATTGGCATGATTAAACCAGATCTAATCAACGCCGGCCTGCCTCAGGTCAACAGTCTGAAGTTAAATGACGTGAACAAATTGCTGACCAAACACTTTGGCAAAAAGTGGAGAGATCTAGATGATATCGTTCCCAGCGAGGAAATGTTGGAGAGCCACACAGAAAATCCTGAAGAGTCGGCGGAAACCCAAGACAGAGAAGCTAATCAACTTGTTGATGATGAACCCTCTTGCGAATTCATTGCAGAGATTCCATCTGTATTGGTTTAATTTTTGATATTATTTTCTACTATGTTGTTACCTAAAGAAAAATACAGTTTTAGTTTAGCACTCACTTCGTCTTTCATTGCCTTTTTTCTCGGGTCTATTTATACATTTCGGTATCAAAACCGGCAATGTCCTACCTCTAGGAACAAAACCGGCAATCTCCATATTTTTGTATTATATTTTGGAAAAACCTTGTCAGTTCTAAGTAACAGAACTATTAGTTATTGTTCAGAATCGAGTAAACTACCGTTTTCAATAATCTCCAACTATCTAGCATAAATAATAAGGCAGCAGTAGTTATTCGTAAATATCTCTAAACTATGAAAGTGGGATATTGCCGGTTTTGATACTAGGCCCCTCATTTAGGTATAAATAAATGAAAAGAAAAATATAAATGATTTTTTTACTTGTTTCAAAACAATTACAATCACAAAAACAAAAACAATAAAATAGAAAAACTTACTATAAATGAACATAAATACAAATACGTTGATTAGTCTGAAGAAACTGCACAGGGTGAGATATCTGAGGTTAATAATATTGCTGACGTAGTAATAAAGTAATTGTGTGTAGAAGACATTTTTATAAAAAAGATAGCCGAGTTATAAATTCCAAAATGGAACTTTTATTTTTAAAAATTTTTATTAAGTATAAAATACACTTAAACGGATATCTGAACTAAAGCTACTTCGAATAACTAACTAGAGTCAAATAGCTAGAGACAAATAACTTTGGTCAAATAACAACAATAATAAGGTTCTACTCCTAATTATAAAGTAAAACTGATTATTAATCAAAGATAATATATAAAAGAGTCTATTATATTCTCAATATATAACTCCTCCCTCCTTAAGTTTTGAAAAATATGGAGCTATTTTTCAAAACATCTTCTGTGGAATTTTCTAATTCAATTTCTTCATTTTCTTTCTTCTTTCTTCTAAATCTTCTTAAAAGTTGTCCTCTGTATTTAATTAATATTAAAATAATTATGCAAATAAAAATCACAAAAATTGTTCCAAAAGTGCTTGAATAATTAAAATTATTTTGAATTTCTTTAATTGGCTTTAATTGTTTAGAAATTTGATTAATTTCATATAAATCATTAAAATCTAATTTAGTTATATTAGAAGTTTGATAAGACTTTGAAGTTTGGATTTTCTTCATGTCGATCTTCGGTAAAATGAATGGCTTTCCTCTGATCAGTTGAATATTGTTGATGTATCTTCTTTCGTTGGCCCAAATTTCATAAGATTTTGGTATCTTGATTAGTATAGGTGATCTTATGTCTATATACTGGTTACTGTTACATTTTGCAAGAATTTGTTCCGGTTTTGACGGGATTATTAGAACTTCATCGACTGCGATTTGTTCGAATACTGATTCTTCTAAATTAACATTTAAAATGTGACAATTTGTCAAAGTTCTTCCTTCAAGAAGTTGGAGAGTACAATTATCTCTGGGGATGAAATTCTGTTGACAATAATAAATTTCTTCAAGGGATGGACATTCTTCTCGTTCAAACTGCGTTTCTTGATGTTTTCGTGCCAAATAGGGAAATAAAGATGTATACATTTTTTGGTGTGGGATAATTGGGAATAAATGATAAAATTTAAAGGTATTACTTTCAAAAATAGGAAAATGTATTGCAAAAATTAACTTGGACTCTGAAATTGATACTTGCGTTCCTAAGAACTGATAATACGTTAATAAATTTGTAAATTTCGGAATTTGATCAACATTATATATTTTATATAAATATTTTATCATGTCTTTTATGTCTGAGCTGGAAACTATAGAGTTATGTAAATTATTTAATTTTGCAAAGGTTATAGCATTTTCTAAATTATCTATAAAAGAAATTGCCATTTGACAATCTAAATCAATTTGTGATATAATGGCTTGAAAACTAATATAACTTTCAAGTGTATTAATTCTGTTATAAATAGCTGCTTGAATTTTTTCCATATCAACTTTAAATTTTTCTTGATTTTTGCTTAAGATTGTGATTGATTTATTATAATGATCAAAAAGTCTTTTATACAACGAAATTTGAAGATTTGTTTCACTGATAATATTTTTTTGATTTTCTTGCAATGTTTTGATAGCATTATTATATCTTTCTTCGTCATCAGAATCAAGATTTCCAAATAGCCATTTGTTAATTTTTCCAATTGCATTTATTAGAGCTCTTTTATGTCTTACATGAGGAATTAAATTATTAATCTTTTTCTGAACAGTAATTATTAAATATTCTGTTCTTGTTAACATATTTTGTGATAAGCTATGATAAGATATTGGATTACTAGCATTAAAATAAACTATACTATGTTTTATTATTTCAAAATGATTAACTAAATTATTAACTTATTTAACTACTTCTTCTAAATCTAAATAATGTAAAAACGTATGTTTGCTATATATAAGTTAAGCGTTTCCTAACTAAATAGGAAGCAGACAATTTTCGATCGTGATTGAGTGATTGATTGAGTGATTTGTATATCAGATGTACTATGTATTTGGTATACATAAATTACTTGTAGAACTTGTACTTGGAACAGCGTCGTTATCAAAAGGGATTTCATTTTCGTCGATATCCTGTAACAATTTTTCTAAATTATTTTTTGGCTTTCTAACAATACTTTTATGATAAGTACCTTTGTCTGTTTTTAATAAAATACCTCTATCTATCTTCAATGACATTTGCCTTTTTAAATTTTGGTAATTTTTTATTTCTCGATTTTGTTTTGACAAAACATGACTTTTGTTTAGAATAGTTATCTGGTTCAGATCTCTTTTCATTTAATTTGTTTATTAAATTCTCTTTTACTTCTTCATTACGTTGTTTAATTTTGTTATAAATCTGTTTACTAATTTGCTTATGATCTTGTACATAATTAGAAATTATTAAGTGATCGTTTAAATCAAAGGGATCCGGATTATCAATGTGACCTTTTATTATTTCAAAGGGTGTGAATTTTGTCACTGAATGTATACTATTATTATAACATTATTAATCGATCTGGTGTGAAATGTTTATTTTCTGCTAATATTTCCGATATATCAATTTGATCTTGCAGAACTATTTCATTTTACATATTTTATTTGCACTAAAAAGTAAAATATATTTGATTTTTGAAAAATTCAAAGATCAGTATATTTTGAAATGTATTAAAACATTTTATGAATTCTGCATTATGTTCTATTTTTAATCTTTTTATTTAAAGAAGTAGTATTTTTGTAAAATTTTTACTTAATACATTTTTAGTAATATCCTATCTGTCCAAAGAATAATTTGATACATATTTTTTATTTTAATAAAATTAAAATTTAAAGTATATGAATAGGTTTTAAACTAGGTTTATTTCTAAAACTAACTAGTAGTAGTTTTTGAATTTTGTTCTTTTTCTATTACAGTTTGAAAAACGTTTAACTTTTATTCTCCTCCTGTTACATTTGTATATTCCTGGTTTTTTCATTTTGGTCCTAATTTTATTATTAGGTAATAAAAATTCTTTCTTTAATTTTTTCTTGCATTTATATTTTGTATTTACTTTATTTTCAATATTTTTATTTGATAATGTAAATTCTTTTTTAACACACTGATTTATTTTAGAAAACTTTTTATCTTTCGGTATAACATTTAATTTATATAGTTGATCTATATCAAATATTTGATCTTTATCTATAATATCTATTTGTCAACATAATTTAGGAAAGACTAGTTGATTTAGAGAATCCTTAAGAGATTGAACTATTTCATCAATATCATTTATATTTTTATCTAAAGAATCGGTTTCTGAAGTATTAAGTTCGTCCACTTTATTTGGAGTTGCATTATTTGGAGGATCTTTATTTGGAGTTGCATTATTTGGAGGATCTTTATTTGGAGTTGCATCCTCCACTACTAAATTATTTTTATTTAAATTTGTGTTGACTATTTGTGAATTATTATCACAATTTTCAATTTCAAAAAGTTTATACATGTTTGTTTCAAAACAAATATCTTCTGTAGATTTAGTTTCAAAATTGTTGAATTCCGATATATTTTTATTTATTTTAGAAATATTAGCCCCTAAATTATTTTCTACCATTTTATCTTTTCTTATAACTTCACAACAACAAAGTATTGTTTCTTTGACTGGACTATATTTAAATGGAATTTCAAAATCATCACCTATTAGCTTTTGTTGAGTCAAGTTTATTATCAAGTTCAAGTTTATCAAATCGTTTAAACCTAATATACCATCAAAAAATGTGTGAAAATCGTAGACAATAAAGTCTATGTATTTATTATCAGAATTAAACTCTGCAAACGCTGGCACTAAGGCCTGGTAGTCGATCCGCCTACTGCCCATGCGGAAAATATTTTTTAATTACTGAAGGTTTTATTATTGACCTACAAGATGCCGTATCAATTAGCAGTTTGAGCTTGGGTTCGCATATTTCAATATAAGGCAATGCATTGTTTGAAATATTATGCAATTCTACTATCTTTTTGTTTTCAATGAGGCTGGTACCTGAAAATTTTGTTCAAAGTCACCTTTTTTAATTGATTCATTTTCAAATTTAATTTTATTAGGATTTTCAAAATTAGTGTGATCATAATCATGCTTATTTAAATTGTTATCATTGCAAAAATTGGAATGTAATTCTTCAAAAGTAAAATTTGGTCTTGAATTATAATTTTGGAAATTTCTGTTATCATAAAATTGTCTTTTTGATTGGAAAGAAGGGTTTCTTGATGTCGTTGACATCGGTTCTGGTTTAGACAATTGGCTTTCTGGAATTTGATTTGGCTTGAAAACATTTTTTGGTCTTAATGGTCTTGATTAGTAAAATATTTTTTATTAAATTGTGGCATTGGTTGTACATTTATAGGTTGACAAGGAAAATTATCAAAATTAGCTTTGTATTGATTATGCACTGGATTTTGATTAAAATTTCTTTGATAATAATTTTGATTTCTGTAATGGGAATTTTCAAAATTATTTCTGGGATAATTATTTGAAAAATAATTTTGTCTTTGATTATTTTGATAAAAGTTTGGTTTGCTAAAATCATAATTTGGATTCATATAATTAGCCTTTCGATTCATATAGGAATTATTATTATTTCTTTGAAAATTTTGAAAATGTCCAGTGTTTTGTTTATTATAAAAATTTGAATTATATTTTGACATATTTTATTCATATAAATTATTATTATACAAGGTTTCAAAATTTTCAAATTCAGAAACATAAGCAACAGCTTCTTCTAGCGACTCTGGCTTTTTCAAATGCATATTATTTTTTAGTGTTCCCGTACATCCTGCAACGAATGTATTTAGAGCAGTTTTAGCATAATGATTACTTTGAATTTGTTTTTCCATTAGGGTTAAATTTGGATCATTACTTATTCTCTGAATAACACTACTTCTTAACAACTGTAATCTACTCGCAAAATCTATTAAATGTTCACCTTTTAGGGGTTTACTACGCGTCAATTCTTGCACTAAGCAATCTAAATCTCTTCGATCGGAGAAACATTGTAACAAAGCATTTTTTAAACCTATCCAAGTATTAATTTCAATTCTGTTTCCTACCATTATCTCAGCTTTTCCTACTAATTTTTCTTGGATACATTCTATTATATGTGCATCCAATTCTGGGTCATTATATGTTCTATATGTATCAATTAAACTTTCACATCTATTTATAAATTTATTTAGTGAATTACTATCACCATCAAAAGTGTTATCTATTTTGGACTTAAAAAGGTCTACGTTCAACTACTGGAGATGCCATGATTAAATTACTTCCTACACTTTCTGATTTATTATCTTGTAACGATATATTTGCAAATTGCTCAAACAAGGTATCAATTTCTGATTCACTCATAAAATAAAATCAAAATAAAATATAAAATAGTTTCAAAATTATATAATAGTATAATCTTTTTAATATCTCTAAATTAAAGGAAAGGGAAATTAAAGGATATTTGGCACTTACTACTTTCTTCAATTGGTTTCTTATTGTCGTTTCGGATGTCCCACCATGGGCTGATGTCCTATCGACGACTCTTCCAAACGACGATTCTTCTACGAGGAAAGTCAGATTGATGCCACAAAAGGGATTGGAAGTCACCCCAATTCTTCGTTAGGAACCACACGAAAAGTTAATATTCTGCCCGGCAACACCGAACTCGATTAAACTTTTTTACGACTCGCGTGTATCCTCCTGACTGCGCCAGTTATAAATTCCAAAATGAAACTTTTATTTTTAAAAATTTTTATTAAGTATAAAATACACTTAAATGGATATCTGAACTAAAGCTACTTCGAATAACTAACTAGAGTCAAATAGCTAGAGACAAATAACTTTGGTCAAATAACAACAATAATAAGGTTTTACTCCTATTTATAAAGTAAAACTGATTATTAATCAAAGATAATATATAAAAGAGTCTATTATATTCTCAATATATAACTGCCGATAGCGTATCTGCTTCGATTTTAAAGAGTTTTAATGAAAAACTTGTATCATTAGAAATTAAACTTGAGGATGTAAAAAACTTTATATCGACAATTGAAAATAAATCCGAGATTCAAACGCTTACTAACAAGGTCAATCACCTGGAACAAAAACTCAATAATAATAACAAGGAATCTCCAAATATTATACAGATTGTCTCAGAAGTTAATGAGATAAAACGACGTGAGAATATTATTTAATTATTTGGAATTCCCGAGAATATTCATGAAGTCTCTCAGTTTGTTCATGATATTTGTTCAAATATTAATCCTACTATGCATGGCCACATAACAGTTATTAATAGATTGGGGACACAACAAGTTAATAAAGTACGACCAGTTAAAATGACGTTCTCTGAAAAAAATAATGTAGCAACTCTGCTTAAACGGCAAACAGATTTTCCAAAAACGAATCAGTACAAGAATATTAGAATAAGATTTGATTTAACTGTGATTCAAATGGATTATCATAAATTAGTGTTTAATGAGCTGAAACAATGTTGAAATAATGGAGAACCAGGGTTGTACATTATTTATAAATCTGGAATTCCGGTCATCAAACAAAAAAAAAAACTAAATAATTCGTCCAATAGTCTAATTAGAAAAGTCAAAGAATTTTCCATAATCTACCAAAATTGCAGAGGACTTAATTCAAAAACCCACATATTCTTCCAAAGTATCTTATCACTTGAACCCAACATTGTCGCTGTAGCTGATACTTGTTTGAGTACTGGATTACATAATGCCGAATTGTTTCCCGATAATAAGTTTACAATCAAAACCACTCTTGGATTTTTTGGTGGAGGCGTTTTAGTTGCGGTTGATTCCGATGTTAATTCATCTGAGTTACATGAGACTACATCTCCGATTGATACTGTTGATTTATTATGTGGGAAACTAACAATTAACTTCCCTTCAATATTTGTATTTTTAGTATATATACCACCAGCTACTACTTTTGAAAAGTATGATGTTTTATTTTTTTGAAAATTTTGATCAAATTGGTAATTCAATAATATTAGGTGATTTCAATATAACTGATCTGATAAATCGTTATGAATTTCATCAAATTACAAACCTAATTTTACAATATAACTCATTAATTAACTTCTGTAACCTGAAGCAAAATAATTTTGTAAAACACGCCAAAATCGTCAACTAAAACGCAATTGTTCAGAAGCAAAGTGGACCAAGTGCACTTATTCCACTCTGCTTCTGATTTGACAGACAAATCTTAAAACATCAAAACTGTGTATATGCTGTCATCTATTGGAAAAATTAAAAGTTTGTTTGGGTCCACTATGCATTCGAAAAATTATCAAATTAGGTGGGTTAGTCCACTATTGCACTCATAGCCTCAATTAATGTGTTCTTTTGCAGTTTTAGGAATTAGTGGGCTCACTCATTATTATGCGCCACAGACACAGTATGCTGGTACTGATACTGGTATGTATGCTGTGCCACAGAGACGCAATTAAGTATTATATCAAAATGGTATAATAATAAAACTCTAGCTAGATCACACTTTATTATCTCTTAAATTAGTTTACATATTCTTATGGGCAAACGGAATGATTTTGCAGTGCTAGTGACAACATTTAGGGTTAAAATTTGAATAGTAGAGCTATTGAGGATCTAAAACAAATTATCACACAAATTGATATTTCTTTGTCCAAAAAATAATTAATATGGAATTCATGTAACAAAATCTGTTGGTGGAAAAATAAAAAAAGAACTTGAAAGGCCTCTAGTTGCAGAATTTACGTTACAGGAGCCAAAGCATACCTAAGTAAGCCATTTAAAACGAAGACTAAAGTAAAAAAAGCTGAAACAAATGTAGGTAAAAACCAACTACATCTAATTGACTACATTGTTAATATTTAATAACGTTACATTATTATATTTTATAACTTGAAATATTATACGAAATAGATAAAGAAAAATTGATTTTTTGTCTTAAATTTTTTTACATTAAATAATAAATTGTGTCTCAAAGAAAACTCAATCCAAAGAATCTTAGAAATGAAGGAGTTTTAAAACATCAGGAAAAAAACACGTTTAAATTTGAAGGGAACTAAACATATGGACAAAAAATTTGTTACGTAATTCATTTTGTGTTACCTCATTTGAAAGTTAATTAATTTCATTACATAACATTTTCTTACTTCTAGGTAATAAAAGATATACTATTAGAAGATGCTGTTTACATAAAAAACTAGTTTATGTCTACATTTTATGTCAAAATACCTATTTCCTTTCTATTCAACTCTTTACTATTTAAAAACACTTCTATTTTAAAGTTTCTTATAAAGCTAAAGAGATGAGAACTTAATTTGTAAGATAATTATGAAGTAAGTAGACAAGTTTGATAAAAATGTGGCTATAAGTCTTTGATTTATATCAAAAAATCCAGCTGCTGTAATTTTTGGTTGTAATTCTCTCGCCAAATTTGCCAAGATACGGGTATTTTGATCACCAGTTTCTGCTTGTATGCGACTACAGGTATGTATTAGACTATCAGCCCTTTTTTTTACTCTGTCGCAAGACATAATTATAACTATACCGAAAACCTGAAACAAAAAACTTATTTTAGAAACAAATAAAAGTTTGAAGAGGTTGAGTGGTGTGTACACACTGGGTAATAATAAATGAATCGAGAATATTTAAAGTGTGTAAAATTGAGTTTTATTCAATAAAACTGTAAAAATTTGTCTAAGCGCTTTCGGCCTATTAGGCCATCATCAGAGACTCTATAAAAGAGAAAAAAACGGAGCTGTAACAATATAATCAACTTGTAACATTACTAAACATTGAATAAAAACAAAAACTTGTACACTTACTCGTCAAAAACTATAGAAGAAACATGAAAAGTGAACTAAATTTAAAAGGACAGCAACAGACCAGTCCCAAGTCTCCACCATAGCTTGCAGCTTGGATAATTGAAAATAAAAGAACCACACCGAAAATGTGGTAAAATTTTAACAAATGAAGTGGAGGTTCATCCGAACATGTAAAACAGAACACTCCAAACCATTCAGAGGAAAAGAAACTGCTGGTCTTTAACATGAAGACATCCAGATTTTTCCAATTGCTACCGTGAGGCGGAGACAAGTTCGGACAGTTTCCCAAAACAGACTGAGTGACAATAAACATTTGACAATGAAGTTGTCAAGAAAATTGCCAACTTGAGAAATTAAAATGAATTTCGTGAAAAATTGTCAGAAGTTGATATTGAAAATGATAAAAGTGGGTTGGTATCACTGATATAGCAAGATCAAGTCATGGCGGGACTTTTAATTTTTTTTTAAACAGCAGAAGATTACAATGATTAAATAGAATTATAAAATATACAGTGAATGAAGTTAAAAAACATATTTTCTGATAAAAATTATTAGAAATTAAAAGATGCCAGGCTGCAAACAATAGAATTGAGCATTTCGACCCCAGTGAAACCGAAGTCGCAGGCAGACCAGCTTTTCCAGCTAAAAGTGGAGAAGAAACCGTCCTTGCTACGAAATCAGCAATCGCCGGAGAAGACAAGATCCATTCCTCTGCAAGAAGATTCAAGGCCAAGCTCCGTTTTTTCTCTTTTGTAGAGTCTCTGATGATGGCCTAATATGCCGAAAGCGCTTAGACAAATTTTTACAGAGTTTTATTGAATAAAACTCAATTTTACATAATTTAAATACTCTCGATTCATTTCTTAAATAAAAGTTTTTTGGTTATTTCGATTTACTAAAAAGTATATTTTAGAAAATCATATTGATACATTAATGACAAAACAACATCGATTGAAGAATTATATTGATTTCAACGAAATTTTTTATAATATTACACAAATAATAAAATCTGGAAAGTAAAATATTTCTTAAGTTTAACACCATAATTGTCTATTTCTTTTTTACTTTTACCAACTAATAATATTTATTATAGCCACTATTGAAAATAATAATATCAAAACATTTAAAATAAAAATTAAATTAGAAACAAAGTTGTCAAACATAAGAAATTGGTCAAATTGTAATTATTGTAGTTTCGGAAGGCAAAAATAAAAATATTTTACTCAACAACAATGGGTCTGAGATCGGTCTTTTCTGATCTACAGGCTGTTAAAGTTGGAAAAAAAATATTTTTGTTAATAAAGAAACCATTTTTTTAGATACAGGTTTGAAAATTGCGGTAATTCTATTTTTGATAAAATCTTTTGTCCTTCATTAATAATTTACGTATTAAAATTAGAAAGGCTTATCATTTTTGTATAAAAAAGTTATACTTCTTTAATCTTTAAAATATTAACCGTTTTCAACATATTTGGAAGTTTGTAATTCACCACCAGGGGGCTCGATTCTCGAGATCATTGGAAAATTTTCCCATGAGAAAATATTCCACTACTTATATTCCCATGGTAATAGGTTATGCAATTCTCGAACGTGTCGGAATAGACATTCCCATGGAAATAGTAGTTTCACGTATGTCTGATATTAAGTTCACGAATATTTCGAAACAACCAATAACATAAAAGATATTTTAAAATTTACTGTTGGCAATATTTGTATTTGTTGTGGTTTTTGGGTATCCGATTACTGCCGAGCCTCCGCGCTGGAGCAGATGCCGTGCCGAGCAATCGCTATCATGATCGAGAATAAGTGAAAATATTCGATTACGTATAATAATTAAAACTTATCGAGTTATTCTTAGTTTTTCTTTTCTCATGTTGAAAAAAGAAAAGGTAGCTTTTGTATGGAAAAGCAACGAAAGTTTTGAGAAACTATAAGAAATTCTTTCATTAACGAAAATAATAAAATTTTCGAAAAGGTCTTATTAAATTTACTACACTGAATTTGTGTTATTTGCCAGTCCCTTAGCAGCTCCCACAATTTCTAAATGATTTAGGAAAATTAGTTTATACAGTTTCTTAGTGAAAGAGAATTAAAAATAATATACCTACATAAATAAAATAATATCAATCTATAAATACGCCAAAAAAATGTTTTAACTACAATTTCACTAAAAATCCAAGATATCCAATAATCTTTGGTTATGTCTTAGACTTTCGCGTGGTCTTTCGTCAAATTTTCGACTTTAATGCGCAAACTCTATTACAATTCCCATTGGAAAACACAATTTCCAATGCTCGTAAGCAGGGAAATATTTTCCCATACTTCTCATTGGAAAATATTCCACCGCTTATGTCGAGAATACGAAAACTGAATTCCCATGGGAAAATTTTATTTTCCCATGGGAATAAAAGTCGAGAATTGACCCCCTGGTCGTCGGGCCATGGTAACCACAAAATGTAATATTCTCCTAATTGAAATCAATTGATAAAGTCAGTAACATTTTCAGAAAATATTTTTTAGTAAGGTTTTAAGAATATTTATTCTTTTTAGCAACTTCTGTTATTTTATTAATTAATCTAGGTATTTTGTGAATTGACTGATGGACAATAATTCAATAATAACTACATATTTAAATGTTTATTAAAACTGTAAAATATAATTAAAACTTAGCTCTAAAGTCTAATTTGCTTATTTTTTGTTGATTTAAATCCTCAGCAAGTCTTCGAGAAATCTTCTTCTCCTTAAACTTCGAGTGTCAAGTTTTTTTGGAATTAGAACACTATTAATTTTTATGTATATATCAATTTGAGATTGAGTTATCATATTTAAAAAAACATTCACCTTAGGGTGAGCGGCGAAAAAAAGAAGCATTATATTTTGAATGAAAAGACTCACAACAATTGGTGCTTCTTTACAAAGAAGAAAAATGCTCTGCCCATATAAATGGTGGAAAAGATGAGCAGTTTGCAATATAATTATCAACGAGACAGAACGATTACAGAACTGCGTAACTTTTTCATTGACAGGCTTAATTTGTGTTAAATCAGTTGCGAAAATGTCGCCTACATCTTCAGGATGAAAAATGGTAATCCAAAAACAAAGGTTAAAAACTTTGATATTTCCATTTTACTCTCCCCCTTTTTTGGTACTATGTAGCTAAGCCTAATTCCTGAATTTTTCGGTTTTATGACTGCCCTAAGTGAGAGCAACAACCTCGTACACTTGCTGCTGGGAACGTCTTGTAGATGCTTTTATGAATGGCATTCTCAAAATCTGCTCTTATCATTTTTGGCGAAAGAGGGTGGTTCAGTTTGACACACCTCTCTATTATATTGCTGATGCGCTTAAAAAAGGCGATAAGTCACATCTTCTTTAAATCGGGGTTAATGTTATGTTGATAATGGGGTGTTAATACACTGCGACCTAAAAGATCTATTGTGCCCCCTTCTGTCGCCACTGCACTAAGGAAATGTCTCAATGCCTATAGCGACCCTTCCAATCCTATTTTCTCAAGGAAGTGTAGGATTTGAAGTGGCTTCAAGTTAGGTAAGTCTCCCTCTTCTGTTTGATATCCTTCTAGATATAGTGCCCTTGGATTCTGGAGTGCTACACATTCAGTTAGGATGCAGGCTTCCGATCTTTTTTGGTTTTATTCACCCAGAAGTATCTTGGCCTGTCTCAGCTCCAAGAGATTGTTCCAATTATCGGTTCTTCTACTACCCAATTCTTTTTTTATCTCTCCCAATATCGGGGTTAAGTCATATTTCAAACGAAAAAACCACTATCAATGCTTGGGGAAAACGAGATAAGTCATATCTGTATGTACAACAAGATATTTAAAATATTATAAAGAGGTAAGTCATAATATTGTATCCTTTATTTTGTGTAAGTTATCTTAGCTCCTTGTACACGAACCAGCGAAAAACTACATGGAGATAAGTTGACTTGTCTCCTTTTACATCGTTGTATATTCGATTTATTTTGACTCATACCTACCTGTATTAGTAACGGCATAACCTCCAAAATGTTTTGTTTATATTTTTAGTATGCAGCGTAACAGCAGGTTAATAAAATAGTGCTACACATGTCTTCTAGAGCTCCGAAAATTTTGGAAATGCTTCAAACAGAATCAAACGATAATCAAAGTTTATCAGGTAATATTTATTTTATTATTTTTGGTTTTTTCGTTTTGTTTAAGTTGTTCATAGAAAAGTTCAAGATGTTAATCTTTATGTTCCAGATTCTAGAAATCTAGAATTAGAAGTTACGAATAGTAGTGTCGGGCAGCAGATTCCAGGTAAGATAGATTTTTAAAGCAATAATAGTTAAACATGTTTTAATTTTTTATGGTTTAGAAAGTAAAAGCTGTGACAAAACTTCATCTTCTGGTAATAATTCGAAACAAAGTACATCAAAACCTTGCATAGATGGAAATATGCAAAAGGAGTCCAAGTAAGTTTCAGCTTTAACCTGTTATTTTCTAAAACTATTACAAAATATTAACATTTTAAGATTCAGAAGGGTCCAGTCTTGCGCTTCTTTACCTTTAGAAATACAGGAACAGTTTGCAGGAATTTTCGACTCTGATGACGATGATATCGATCCTGCTTATGTTCCTAATGATGATAATTTGGAAGATGTTCAAGAGAGTCAATCAGCATCACAAAAAAAGCGAAAAAGATTTGGCGATACAGTAGAACAAGCAGCTGACGAAGAAGAACCAACAAGAGATGATGATACAAATCAGGTAGCAAAAAAAGTAAAAGAAACTCAAAAAATCCGAAGAGACAGAAAAGTAAAACGCAATACAGGAGAGAAGTATTGTACCAAAAAGAATAAGACAGTTCGGATAAAAGTCTAAAGGAATTGAAAAAATGCAGAAACAGATGTTTTGAAAAATTTAATAACGACGTAAGATTGGTTTTGTTCAACGATTTTTGGGCTATGTGCAGCTATAACAGAAGGCCTCAGTGTATAAGCGATTTGATTAATTTACAAGATAAAAAGGTTATTCCCATACGTAAAGCAGATAGCAATAAGCACCGTATAGGACAGCAGTCTATTATTTCAGAATAAACAACAACTTGCAAAAAATATATTTAAAAAACATTTCATTTAAGTAATAAGTTTATTGAAGTTTTGTTAAAGCAAAAAAAAGAGAGCATTATTTCGGGAATAATAAGCTGGATCAAAGAACAGGAAAAACCTAATTAACGAAAATGACAAACAAATTTCCAGAGATCATATTTTATCTATTCCATCCTATGAGAGCCACTATACTAGGAGGCAATCCACCAAGAAATATTTACCACAACATTATAAATTAAGTTCTTTATACCAAACCTACAAAGAAAAATATCTGGGAAATTTTATTAATAGAGAAGCTTACAAAGCAATTTTTCACAGTCTAAATATAAAGATTAAATAGCCGAAAAAGGATACATGTTGTACATGCGACAAACTCCAAATGAAATTAACAATGGCCACCACCGATGAAGAAAAAAACAGCTTGAAAACTGAAATTGCCGCACATCATGAATAGGCTGATATGGGTTATACATCTAAAGAAGCAGACAGAACATCGTCTATCTCAAATCCCCAAAAGAAAACGAAATGTTTTGACTTACAACAGTGTCTACCAACCCCAGACCTGCAAAGTGGTGAAACGTTTTACAAACTACAATTTTGGACATACGACCTCACAGTTCACGACTGTGATGATATTTAGGCTTATTGTTTTCTTTGGTATGAATCCCTAGCAAGAAGAGGTGACAATAATATTGGTTCTTGCATTTACCACTACTTAACAAGTCATCTTGATCCTGCTGTGATCCATATTATCATGTATTCGGATACCTGAATTGTGGCTTTGCAAGATTCTACAAATTTGTCTATCTAAGGGAAATTGTTCGTTGTAAAACAAATTAAAACAAAACATAGAATCGGTAATTTTAATAGCATAAGCGGTATACAATGAAAAAATACGTACTTACCCAAAAAATTAATAGATTTAGTGATACCAGTAATATAAATGGATTAATTTTTGAATCTTTGCTTGGAAAAATATCCATAATGACATTAAAAATAAACAAAGTATATAAAAATATTCTTAATATTTCGAATAAAAGAAATTTCCCAAAAATGTCGTTAAATATTTCGGATAATTCTTTTAGTTTAACTAAATCTTGTCCCATTTTCTGAAGGCAGATTTTATTTTTGAAATGCAACATTAAGAATCTGGTCAAATTTTTGTATCTTGAATTTATGTTATTGGCCATTTCCCACATAAATAATATAAAAGTAATTTCTTGTAATCCAGACCAATACCAAAGGATAATCGGCAATAGCAGCCCTTTGTATGCGGTTTGAGTTTCTATAACAAAATTATAGTACAAGTATGTCCAATAAAGTGTTGTATGACAAACAGGTAAAAAACAAAGTTTTATGCAATGCAATAAACCTTTTTTATTTGTACCAGTCATTTCAACTAAATCGTTGTAAACTTTCAACAGTTGCTGCCATTCTTTTATTTTAAAATCATTTTCAAAAGTGCAAATAAAGTTCAAAATTACACTATTAAAAGTCATCGAGAGGAATAGGAAGTTTATATCCATTGACCAATTAATACTAGAAAATGCTGTATATGTACCAAAAAGGAATAAGCCAATTTTATTCAAATAAATAAAAGTCTTCACAACTGGTCCAGTTTTTAATGGGAATATTCCTAAATAACTTCCAATCTTGTAGACAAGATGTATGAAATATTCATCAGATTTAAAAAATCTAACTTTGTTTTTAAAAGTCAAACCCATTTCGTCAAAGTATACGTTCTTTATGAAGACAAAGTAAATTTCTATTTTTTTCACTTAAAAATATTCATTTTTTAATGGATTTTTAATGGATCAATTAAGCCAAATGCTTTTAACTTTTATTTCTTTATAGTAGGTAATCAATTATTTTAACTTATAGGTCATAAATTATACAAAATAAATATGCAACATTTCTTTCATTTAATCGTCTTAAGTGAAATAAAGCAACGACATTTTATTTTCGTTTATAAATTATCATTCCGGCGTACACAAGTTTGTTATAGAACTATTTCCTATCAATATCTTGAAACATTTTAATTCTACTTCGCTCTTCAAATATTCCAAGTTTTAGTATGGAAATAGTTAACAAAATAAATAGAACTTATTACCAGGGGCGGTTTCTCCATTGGTTCATTTGTGCAGTGAACACCCAGTTAAATTTCATAAAAACACATTATTTTAATATTACATAAATACAGTTCATCAAATTTCTAGAGGTGTTCGACGCCCAGACAGAGAACGCGCTCCGTGTGACTAAGATAGCTATTGTACAGTCTGCTAAACAAGTTATTCTAAATAGTTTTTAATATTTTTAGGTAATTAAATTTTAAAAGTGTGGAATAGTTTAGGGATTAAATTGGTCTGATTGGACTTTCTTAGAACGTTTTTAAAAGCAGCTAAAGATAGTATGTAGAATTGAAAATAATTATTATGCCATAAAAGGTGTTTTGGAATTCCTTCAACCTTTTGAAATTGAGTCAGAAAATATAAATTTTATAGGATAGCGGAAAATACCTATAATTTTTTTGTAGGCCTTTGTAAATCATGGAAATAGTTTATATTTTATTTCTACCTTATTAAGGAAAATGGTACCTATTATTAATAACGGTTGTTTCTGAAACATTTCTAAAATTTTTGAAATTTTGTTTTTCTACAAAATAATAAACTATACTATTTAGAAAAAAATTTATTTCTCTTATAATTTTATAAAAAATAACAGGGGAATATTTACATTTCTTGATCTATTAAACAAAACGATAAATTATCTCGACGAATGACACCATGTTCTAGTACGGAAGCTAGCTTTACATTTTTGTTGGTGGTTTCATGGGTTTCATATCAATTTTTTGTAATTGTAATTTAAACGTACATATACAGTTCATCAAATTTCTAGAGGTGTTCGACGCCCAGACAGAGAACGCGCTACGTGTGACTAAGATAGCTATTGTACAGTCTTCTAAACAAGTTATTTTAAATACTTTTTAATATTTTTAGGTAATTAAATTTTAAAAGTGTGGAATAGTTTAGGGATTAAATTGGTCTGATTGGACTTTCTTAGGAACGTTTTTAAAAGCAGCTAAAGATAGTATGTAGAATTGAAAATAATTATTATGCCATAAAAGGTGCTTTGGAATTCCTTCAACCTTTTGAAATTGAGTCAGAAAATATAAATTTTATAGGATAGCGGAAAATACCTATAATTTTTTTGTAGGCCTTTGTAAATCGTGGAAATAGTTTATATTTTATTTCTACCTTATTAAGGAAAATGGTACCTATTATTAATAACGGTTGTTTCTGAAACATTTCTAAAATTTTTGAAATTTTGTTTTTCTACAAAATAATAAACTATACTATTTAGAAAAAAAATTTATTTCTCTTATAATTTTATAAAAAATAACAGGGGAATATTTACATTTCTTGATCTATTAAACAAAACGATAAATTATCTCGACGAATGACACCATGTTCTAGTACGCAAGCTAGCTTTACATTTTTGTTGGTGGTTTCATGGGTTTCATATCATTTTTTTGTAATTGTAGTTTACACGTACATATACAGTTCATCAAATTTCTAGAGGTGTTCGACGCCCAGACAGAGAACGCGCTACGTGTGACTAAGATAGCTATTGTACAGTCTGCTAAACAAGTTATTTTAAATAGTTTTTAATATTTTTAGGTAATTAAATTTTAAAAGTGTGCAATAGTTTAGAGATTAAATTGGTCTGATTGGACTTTCTTAGAACGTTTTTAAAAGCAGCTAAAGATAGTATGTAGAATTGAAAATAATTATTATGCCATAAAAGGTGTTTTGGAATTCCTTCAACCTTTTGAAATTGAGTCAGAAAATATAAATTTTATAGGATAGCGGAAAATACGTATAATTTTTTTGTAGGCCTTTGTAAATCGTGGAAATAGTTTATATTTTATTTCTACCTTATTAAGGAAAATGGTACCTATTATTAATAACGGTTGTTTCTGAAACATTTCTAAAATTTTTGAAATTTTGTTTTTCTACAAAATAATAAACTATATTATTTAGAAAAAAATTTATTTCTCTTATAATTTTATAAAAAATAACAGGGGAATATTTACATTTCTTGATCTATTAAACAAAACGATAAATTATCTCGACGAATGACACCATGTTCTAGTACGGAAGCTAGCTTTACATTTTTGTTGGTGGTTTCATGGGTTTCATATCAATTTTTTGTAATTGTAATTTAAACGTACATATACAGTTCATCAAATTTCTAGAGGTGTTCGACGCCCAGACAGAGAACGCGCTACGTGTGACTAAGATAGCTATTGTACAGTCTTCTAAACAAGTTATTTTAAATACTTTTTAATATTTTTAGGTAATTAAATTTTAAAAGTGTGGAATAGTTTAGGGATTAAATTGGTCTGATTGGACTTTCTTAGGAACGTTTTTAAAAGCAGCTAAAGATAGTATGTAGAATTGAAAATAATTATTATGCCATAAAAGGTGCTTTGGAATTCCTTCAACCTTTTGAAATTGAGTCAGAAAATATAAATTTTATAGGATAGCGGAAAATACCTATAATTTTTTTGTAGGCCTTTGTAAATCGTGGAAATAGTTTATATTTTATTTCTACCTTATTAAGGAAAATGGTACCTAATATTAATAACGGTTGTTTCTGAAACATTTCTAAAATTTTTGAAATTTTGTTTTTCTACAAAATAATAAACTATACTATTTAGAAAAAAAATTTATTTCTCTTATAATTTTATAAAAAATAACAGGGTAATATATACATTTCTTGATCTATTAAACAAAACGATAAATTATCTCGACGAATGACACCATGTTCTAGTACGCAAGCTAGCTTTACATTTTTGTTGGTGGTTTCATGGGTTTCATATCATTTTTTTGTAATTGTAGTTTACACGTACATATACAGTTCATCAAATTTCTAGAGGTGTTCGACGCCCAGACAGAGAACGCGCTACGTGTGACTAAGATAGCTATTGTACAGTCTGCTAAACAAGTTATTTTAAATAGTTTTTAATATTTTTAGGTAATTAAATTTTAAAAGTGTGCAATAGTTTAGAGATTAAATTGGTCTGATTGGACTTTCTTAGAACGTTTTTAAAAGCAGCTAAAGATAGTATGTAGAATTGAAAATAATTATTATGCCATAAAAGGTGCTTTGGAATTCCTTCAACCTTTTGAAATTGAGTCAGAAAATATAAATTTTATAGGATAGCGGAAAATACCTATAATTTTTTTGTAGGCCTTTGTAAATCGTGGAAATAGTTTATATTTTATTTCTACCCTATTAAGGAAAATGGTACCTAATATTAATAACGGTTGTTTCTGAAACATTACTAAAATTTTCGAAATTTTGTTTTTCTACAAAATAATAAACTATACTATTTAGAAAAAAATTTATTTCTCTTATAATTTTATAAAAAATAACAGGGGAATATTTACATTTCTTGATCTATTAAACAAAACGATAAATTATCTCGACGAATGACACCATGTTCTAGTACGGAAGCTAGCTTTACATTTTTGTTGGTGGTTTCATGGGTTTCATATCAATTTTTTGTAATTGTAGTTTACACGTACATATACCTCTTAACACTTGTTTGCTTTATTAAAAAAGTGTGTTGTTGTGATTTACGTCGAAATAAGTCAAAAACAACTTGAAACCCCATATAATATCAAAAAGAAGAAACGGAAAAAAATTGAGCCTGTAAATGAACACAACTCAGAAACAAAAATAGCTATCTAATAATAAAAAAATAAAATTTGATCCTTGTGCAGCTTCATCTATATCATTAACAGTTTTTGGTTTTTTAATGGTTTTTCTTGGTGATGAAAATTCCGATATCTCACGGTTATCGATTCTTTTTTTCTCTCCAGAAATGCGGACGACAGTGTTTTTAGATACTCCTGTGGCTGCAGCAACACGATCATTTACATTTTTAAATGGTATTGAAGGTGAATTAAAGTTTCCTTCTCTTCTCATAAACTCTATAACATTGGCTATTATTTCGCGAGATTGACTGTTAATCACGCGGCCTCTTAATTTGCTATTAAACTCCATACTTAGGTTGTATTAAACTGTAATGAGCAAAAAACACAAACGAAAATAAAAGAAATGTTTTAGCGAAATTTACATCTGACATTTACGTCTAAATGAAATAGTGAAATACTTGATGCGCAGAGTGTACTCTCATTGCGTAAATCCGTCGGGATGCCTGTCAGTAGTGCTTTCTCTGTCTAGCTGTCGAAAGTCTCTAGAAATTTGATGAACTGTAACATAAAAATATAAATTTATTTTTAATATTTTTATTGCCATACGTGTTAATCTATATTTTTTTGTACATGATTGTCCTCTGGCCGATCGCGTCTCTGTGTCACAGTGTATCTAAGTATACTGTGTCTGTGGCGCATTATGATAAGCACTATTCGCTTACTTGCTTGGTGGTGCCTACAATTTGTGATCGTATTCCTATGTACAGCTTTGACATTAAGGATTTAAACATTCCAAAGCACTTAAAGCTTGCAGATCCTGCATTTCACATGGCCTCAAAGGTCGACATTCTCATAGGTGCCGATACATTTTGGAAAACTTTATGCATTGGCCAACTCAGTTTAGGCCCATCTGCTCCTGTCATGCAAAAAACTAAATTCGGTTGGATAATTTCTGGTCAGCTCGATGCCCAAAAGAGTTCAATCTCATATTGTAATTTCAACAAAAATTATTTGTCAAATTCTGATTCAAATATTCAGCTTCAACTTGAAAAATTCTGGGAGCTTGAAGAGTGTATCCAACCTTTTCTTTCAAAAGAGGAATCAGTCTGTGAAAAGCATTTCATTTCGACGGTTCAAAGAAATATCGATGGTCGTTTCATCATCAATATTCCACTTAAAGATTCTGCTGAGAAATTAGATGATACAAAACATCAAGCTTTAAGACGTTTTTACAATCTCGAAAGAAAACTTTAAAATAATGACGAATTAAGAGAAAAATATACTCAATTTATGGAGAAGTATATATCATTGGGTCATATGTCCAAAGTGGAGGACAATAATTTATCAACAACCTCTTATTATCTTCCTCATCATGGGATTCTAAAAGAAGACAGTCTCACCACCAAACTTCGGGTAGTGTTCGATGGGTCTTTTCCTTCATTTACTGGTCTTTCTGTGAATGACATTCAAATGGTAAAAAAGATACTATACACCGATAATTTTCATACATGTACAATATTATTCTATTCTAGACTATGGAAGCAAAATTTGCAAATTCAAAAAAAAAATATTGGCTACATCGGTTAATGCACCTGTATGGCACAGAAAAACTGCAGAAATAGTTTGATCATAGCCGCTAATGTTTTGGAAAATGTAGATTAATGTGGTGAATCTGATTCTGATTAATTTGATTCTTGTAGTTATATATTTTAATATTATTAATTTATGCTTTATATACTTCTAATTATTGAATTTTTTCATTAGGAATTTATTGTATTCTGCAAAGCAATAGCTTTACTGTTTATAATCTATACTTATATATACTGTGTTTATACCTTCCAAAATAGTTTATATATAATTTTTTTATTTTCCTCAAAAAAAAAATCATGAAGTAACACACCCTATAAAACATTATTATCCTTCATAGCGGATACATCAATAATAACTACATAAAATAATGTAAGAGAGTCAAACAGATTGCATACATTTCATCCCTGAGAGTCAAGAGACTGCTTCCTTTCCTGTAAAACCATGACATCAGAATTGTTTGTTGCTATATTTTTGTCAATTTGATAGAAAAAAATATAAGGAAAGCACTCTTACCTTGTCAATATACAGGCGAAACTTTTATGAGGAATATTTTTTTTTCGTTTAGGCCTCCGTTTTTCGTCAAATGAAAGGTATATTTCTAAAAGAAGATTTTTTAACCAAATTTGTCGACAGCCAAAATAAGTTTTAATCTACACCATACTTATATTGTAAAATACATAGGTAATATTATTTTGTGCTATTGTGGAATATTTTTTGGTTCCTTTGTCTCAAATTCGCGCGTCAAAGTTTAGAATATACATCCCTCGTATCTACATGCAATTGTTAAAATTATGAATGAATGCTGATTTTGTTTGGTCTCGGAAGTAATTTTGTAGTATTTAGGCTCCACCATCAAGTTGTAATTTTTATACCTACTAAACTACCGTTGCCCCGCAGGTCTTTTAGTTTGTAATGTAAATTTTCCTCTTATAATAATTATTATCTTTAAGTTTTAAGTGTACTGTATTTGTATTTCTATAATATTTTTTTTGTATATTAGATTTATCTTACTTCAATAAATTCAATAAATATCTATCTATCTAGATATCTAAGAGAGTCGAAAAAAGTTTAAACGTAATACATTCAAAACAATTTTTTTTTTTTGAAGTTTTGGAAGAGTCTAAAAACCATAGTGTATTAAATAGTGCACCCAAGTTATATATTGTGAACATACTATACTCTTATGTTATAATTAGATTATCTTTGCTTAATAACCATTTTTAGTTTATAAATAGAAGTAAAAACTTTATTATTGTTATTTGAGGTAGCTTTAGTGTAGGCTTTAGTCCAGAGTTGTCTTAAATATCAATATAAGTGTATTTTTACTTAATAAAATTTTTAAAAATTAAAGTTTCGTTTTGGAATTTATAATACTCATGACAAAATGTATAAAATTAATATGGCACTCGTGTACTATAAAAGAAAGATCCAATGATATATAGTTATATAGATAGCTCACCCACATGTAAATCATAAGACGAAAAGTACTATTGTCGTCTATTATAAAAATTTCCCTATTATAGGCTTAGTCGCTTTTCACGAGATTTTTCATGATGTTAGCTGTTGGCAATTTTCTATACTCTCATATTACAGTAATTATTACTCAATATAAAAACACTCCAGATAACATTGCTAATAAAATTGATAAACTACCCAATAAGTGTCCTGGTTTGAATGAATTACGTATTTTATTAAAAAGTTAAGAATTTGGCCTTTACTTCTGATATTTAATAAATCATTTAAGGAACGTACATTTCTTAATTAATAATGGATAAAAGTTTTTGTTATTCATTCGTTAATCTGGAAAATATTAATTTGATAGTTTTAGATTCATCTCTAAATTCTAAATTCTATAATTTAAATAACACTTTTATCATTTTTTTATTAAAGAATGTTCAAATGATACAAATGTATTTCTTTATATTTAATATAAAAAATGTTTCGTCCTCAAAAAATACACGTCTATTGGAGAGTTTATTTCTTTTTCTTTTTAAGATTTAATTCAGAGCTCTTCGTAGTTATTACTAGTATCTTTGTCTTTGTTAATGGCCTACTTAACACTTACTATGAATGAATACCGTTTTTTCACTATAAAGTAAAATCAATTTATGGTTTTAGTTACAGAACATTGACCTACCGACTCATCACATTCCACATGGTCAAAGGTTTAGCGACGCAACCACGGCCGGCCAATGTCCACCGATGTCAGCATTTATTTTTAGTATAAATAGATTGCTAATTAATATTATTTTTAGTCTGATGTATATATTTTACTTTGTATTTATATTATAAAATTATTAAAAGTATTTTCAAAAATAAAATTAGTTTTTAAAAAGTGAGTTTGAAAGTTAAAACTCGTAATTGGCGCAGTCAGTAGGATAGTGGTAGAGTCCTTTAGAAGATACTCGTCGTTTTCAAGCGTTTATCCACTATCCAAATCAAGAACCCACCTCCAAAGGAAAACCAAAGCGAAGTTCACCCTAGGAAGTAAACCAAGATTTCAGAAATGCAATACAGCATCATCTTCATCTTGTAAGCAATATATGTCAGACTCAGACGAAATTTTAGATTTAGACACTCCTACACAAAATTTTAACTCAAGTGGAGAAGAATTAGACTTACTACGAAAACTTAATTCCTTAAGAGTTTTAAATTAAAACCTACCTAAACGAGACACTAACCAACACCGACGTTTTTACTACCACCAATATGGTTGTACCACCATTCGATATCAAAAACCTGTGCATCTTCCCAAATTTCGATGGGGATCCAAACGAGCTGTACAAATTTATCAAAGTATCTACCCTACTTCTAAACCATTACTACGTTTGAAGCAACTTAGCCAACATCTGGAACCAGTTTTTAGTCCATGGGATAACCAGCAAACTAACGGGAAGAGCAAAAGAGATTATATCAATATACGGTTGCGAAAGCTGGGATGACATTAAGAATACGCTCATCCAAAACTTTTGTGATCAACGTAATGAAAACACCCTAACAAGAGATCTAGTAAACATGAGACGAGGTCCAAATGAATCGCCAAATCAGTTTTACGAAAAAATCAAAGGTATTCTAAACTGCATATTAAACTACATTGAAGTAATGTACCCAGAGTCCAGAAATAAAAAGAAGCAAACAGGAATTCTTTCGCCAAAAAGCCTTAACTACCTTTTTGGCAGGACTTCGAGAACCTATGGGGTCTACAATAAGAGCAATGAGGACAACCGACCTAACCGCAGCCATTCAATATATTCAGGAAGAAAATAATATTAGGTATGTCCAAAAAAGCTACAATCAGAATACAACACCTCCAAATGGAAGACCAACCCACAACGTCCAAACTCCAAGGCAACATATTTACCAACAACAGCCAGCCTATACACAACCACCACAATTTCAACCTACCCAAGCAGCACCACTACCATGGCAGCATCAAGTTTTCAAAGAATCACAATATATGGCGCAACCAATGATGAAATATATAAACCCTCAACCTACTGTTGGACCTTCATTCCAGAACCACCAAAATCCATTCTTTAATCAGCCAAGAACAGATTTGAGACCTCCTACATTTAGACCATCGCAGCAACAAAACGCTTGGTCATCAAGACCTGGCCCATCGGGACAACCCAAACCAACACCTATGAGTATATCAACAACAGCAACCAATAGAAGTCGACCAATGAACCCAAGGCCCCAACAATCCCAACCAAAATTTACGTTCGAACAATATGACGAAAATCCTTTGGAAGATTTTTTCACAGAAGAACAGCCTGCATGCGAACAAGGATACCAATTTAAAGAAGAGGAAAATTTTCAAGAATACCAAAGAGTAAACCCCAAAACATAATCGAACTCCACTCTCTCTCTCTCCGATAAAAATGAACTCCCTTTCATCGAAATTTCTGAACCCCCTCTTAAACTCCTTATAGACACAGGATCAACCAAATCCTTCCTAAATCCAGAAATAGCCTCCCAATGCTTCTAAAACTACATCAAATATAAACCATTTGTCGTCAGTTCCATTTTCCAAAATTATGCACAAAATTACAATACCGAAATACCTTCTTTCCCCGAGTTCTCTTCAAATGACAGTTTAAAATTTTACCTTTTTAAATTCCACAAGACATTTGATAGTCTTATAGGCCTCGACAACCTAAAACTTCTTCAAGCCCGACTGAATTTTCTAGAATCTAAATTGATAACCGAAAATTCGATCATACCCATCCAATATTACGAAACGAATAAATCTCAATTTTTCTCAATCCAGTTAGAACAAAATTCAATTACCCGAGTCCGACTACCTGTCAAAGAAGATTAAGAAACCATTCTTATTCCCAAGCAGTACATCGATAACGATAGCCTGGTCAGAAATTTTAAATCCCACACCTGATCCAATCCAATTAGCCCTTTTGGAACCCGTATACTGTCGTAAATTCAATGTCGAAGAATATCACCTATATTCCATGGAAACATCTCTACAACAAAACTCAAAACAAGTTATCGACGATCTAATAAGAACAGATCACTTAAACGTGGAAGAGAAAGAACATATTCGTCGACTGTGCAGAAAATATTCAGATATATTTCATCGATCAGACTCTCCCCTTACATTTGCAAATGAAGTCAAACACCATATCAAGACAAAAGATGAACTACTAGTCTATACGAAATCCTACAGATATCCATACATCCACAAAGAATAAGTCAGAAACCAAATTTCCTCCATGTTAAAAGAAGGAATTATAAGACCAAGCCAATCCCCATGGTCCTCTTCAATATGGATCGTCTCCAAAAAACCCGATGCCTTAGGTAAAATCAAATGGCGTATTGTGGTTGACTACAGGAAGGTGAATGACAAAACAATCGACGACCGGTACCCTATACCCAACATCTCAGATATCCTTGATAAATTTGGACGGTGCCAATATTTTACCAAATTGGACTTAGCAAGTAAATTCCATCAAATAGAGATGGCAGAGTAGGATATCCCAAAGACGGCTTTCAACGTAGAAAATGGGCATTACGAGTTTGTTAGAATGTCATTTGGTCTCAAAAATGCCCCTGCAACATTCCAGCGAGTCATGGACAACGTTTTAAGAGGACTGCAAGGAGAAATATGCCTTATGTATATGGATGACATAATTGTATTTTCAACGTCCTTGCAAGAACACATCGTACATCGTAAATCTGGCAAAAATATTTCAACGACTTCGAGACACCAACCTGAAAATTTAAATAGACAAATGCGAGTTTCAAAAGAAAGAAGTACATTTCCTAGGACATGTCGTCACTCCAAGAGGGATAAAACCCAATCCTGCAACAATTCAAGCCATCGTCAACTACCCAATTCCAAAAACAACCAAAGAGATTCGTGGAATCCTAGGCATCCTTGGATACTATCGGAAATTTATCAAGGACTTTGCTAGGATTACAAAACCGTTGACCAAATGTTTAAAAAGGACTCCAAGATCGAATTGTATTAACTTTCTTTGACTGAATGGTTAATAAACCATCCAGCAAAAATTATATACAATTTTGAAATTTTTTGGCATCAGATTTCAATTGAGTCATCGAAGCTAAAAAATAACAAGATAAATAAACAAATCTGAGATTATTTAATCAATGAATATTTCTCCAGAAACAGTAACAACCTCTAGGATTAGTTAATTTTAATTTTGCCTGTATTATCAGATATATGTTTTGATTTATTATATATTTTTTTACTAAATTTGTATTTGAGATTTTGATATTAGCAAACTAAAATTAAATTAAAACCGAATACATACCTAATAAGAACAGCTTTTCTGGATATACAAATATACAAATATATAAACCATAGGTACAATATTTACCTTTAAAAACATAAACTCCATAATACCGAAATGTCAAGACAAACCACAAACATCAAACTTACGTCCCTCGTCATGGAATTTAGTCACATTGGGCTAAACCGTTTTTATATCGATTTTGTTTCTTATGCTTTTTATGGACAGTTCACTTTTAAATATTAAGTAATTAGGCAAAAATAGAAGACTGTATTTTGCGTTTTTAGTTGTAAATATGATAAAAAATATTCCATAACTTTTAAATTATTGTTAAATTTTATTTAAATATAATGCAATAAAAGTAAATCAAATTATACATTCCAATATTATTTATAATATTTAAAACCTAAAACGCAAAATACAGTCTTTTATTTTTGTCTAATTACTTTCAATACGTTTGTTAGAGAAGCACTTGTCATTGACATAAGTTTTAGTGTACCTTTTTTATATGGTATAGATGTTAAGTTTTCTTCACTCAATTGAATAACGTGATATAAAAAACTTTTGCATCATTTTTCGTTCTAATCAATCTATAATTTAATTATTCATTAATTAGATAAAAAATATTTCTTTTTATCTGAAAAATAAAGCGAGCAAAAAGCGAAACAATGTTATTTTGAAAACAACCATAAAATCGATTAAATTCATTAAATACAAAGGCTAAAAATTAGATTCTCGTGTCACGCATGAATGCCTTCAATATCGAAAAAGGTCTCTGTGGTGAATTTAATTCTTTTAATTTCTTAATTAATTGATATTAATTTCAGGCCACCACTACGTTCTCCCTCTTTAATTGAACAACCTTACAAAAGAATGTACTCTCGCAAAGGCGCACCCAATAAATTTTTTTTATAGTTATTTAATCCTATTAGGTTGTTAATATTTTTGGTTGTAATAGGATTTTATTATTTACTTTCCTTCATTTTATTTTCGTTGTAGGTTTAGTAGTGAGACCGAAGATAAACGAGTTTAATTGTATTAAAAAAAATCCTGTTTCTTTTTACCATAAAAAATTAAAAAAAAAAAACATTCTTTGTATGTTATAGTAAATTGAGTTTTGTCGTCGTAAAAATCTTATAACGTCACTTTAAACTAAATCAACATAAAAAAAGAATATTTATATAAATCTGTATTAATTACACAGTATCTAGGTACACGTTACAAGTTATATACACGCGAAACGTCTTGACAGAGTAGGTGAGCTATGCCATGCCGGTCGGCATAGCCAGGTATGGATTGAAATGTTCTAGTGGCGGCAAAGCCGCCACCCTACGAGAATTCCTTGCTTCATTTTCTTGTTGTCACGGTATTATTGTTATTATTATTTGTTGATGAATGTGAAATTTGCTTCTAAGGTTTATAAAATACTATTGCTAGCTGCTAGTTACGGCATAAATGAAAACAAACAACACGCATTCACACAAACACCTCCCACCACAGCAATATGACGTTTCGCGTGTATATAATTTTTTGATTTGTGTACACTGTAGCGTATACCTAGCAACAGCGTATTAATTAAACATTTCAAAACAAGCTAGACTTAATAGGATTGGACTAGTATATTTTTGTTATTCTATGCTTAACGATGTGTTAATACAAATAAATTTATGGTTTATTGTTCAACTTCAATGTATTTTTAACTAAAAAAGTTTATTGTCGACAAATAAATTAAAATTGAGTGAACTTTTTGAAAATACACCATTTTAAAAATTAGTTACCAAGTAAAAACTGAAAAAAATATTAAAACTGCAAATAGAGAAGAAGGAAATAGAAAAAAAAGGCCTTACAACAGTTATGCAGGAAATGGAAAAAATAGTAAACATATGTACAGTATAATTTTAACTATCACAAGCTTTAAAATTGAAAAAATAAATAGTTTTTCTGCTTTGAAAGTATTGTTTTCATTTAGGTAATTAAATTATTTCACTGTCGTCTATATTTCTCGCCGCTGTACTTGCTTTGGATTCTTCATTAAATTACAAAAACAGAAAAAACCAGAATAGTCGTTTCAACAGTTTAAGATCCATAAAAATATTTGTATTGTCCATCTGTAATTTCTATTACTAAACTTTTATTAGTATATTTTAGACTGTTTATCTTAAATATTATTTCGTAGTTTTGTGCTTTTATTAAAGCCCCTCCTATGGGGCCTCAGTATTGCATTCGTGCAGACGAAAACATTTTCTTGCCCCCATTTTTTTTATACTTTTTTCACGTTTCCGATCCATTTTAAGTCCGAAAATGTAAAACAAAAATTTTGGTCTGGTCGTCTTTGTCAGAACGATAACTCTAGAACGAAAGTTCTGATTGACTTGCGGTTTTAATTTTATTGAATAATTGCTTCTAACTTCTATTGTTTTTTAAAATGTTCGGTTCGTCCTAACTACTTTAATATCAATGTTCTTAAAATCCACCCATGCATTTCTTATGTGACTTATTTTACGCATTCCAATAATTCCTAACCTCTAACATTCCTAACATTCCATACATTCCAAAGAATCACTAGAATTTAGAATTATATCTTTAATGCTCTGTTAATACAAATTGACGCGGTATTGCCAAGTGTCCAATTAAAATCAACAAAAAGAAATATAAAAAATACCTTATTTTTGACATAACATTTCAAGCAGTTCATTTAATTTATTTCCGATCACACCCGATGATTTATTTATCCATTTTGATTGAATGGTTGAAGTACATAATTTTTAAATATTAATATCACGTCATCTATAAAGTAATAAACAATGTACTTTTCGAAAAGTTTGAAACATAATTACTTTGTATTATCCAAAATATTTTAAAACTTTTTTGAATCAAGTGAATTTATTTGTTTGATAAATGACGCTAGCCTGCCAAGTTAAAAGAGTACTATCAACAAAAGAATAGCTGAATTAGTTCAATTTGTGCTGTGTTAACTGTGCCGTCACTCGATTGATTCTTTTAAGGCATTTCTTTATAAGTTTATCCCAACATACTTGGTTACAGTATTGTGGTTACTGTGGTACGTCACACATACCGTGGTAACCTTTTATATAATGTGTCATATGTCAAATTTAATTTAAGTTTGGGGATTTTTAAATGAAATTTGAGGTCAAATTTGAAACCGTTTTTAATTTTTATGCGTAGGTAAGCTTAAGCAACAATGGGTGCAAATATTTTTACATGAACAGATCTAAGTGAGTAAAGAGATCATTTAATTTTATATGGACATATTTTAGAAGAGATCAAATATTTTTAGATAAATAAGCAAAGTAAAGATCCCAAATATTTTACATGAGCAGGCTTAAGAGACAAAGGGGATAAATTGCTCGAACAAGTTTGTAAACCATAATCAAAAGGTGATATAGAATGGTTTTAAAAATCAAGGCTTTTTAAAATCATGATATGCTTTGACCTTAGTAATGCCAATGCTTCACAAACCAAAAAATTCAACGTCTTAATATTACTATCGGCTTTCGGTCTTCATTCTAATTTAAATAATTTCTCGTTTTTTAACGCTACGAGTTTACTCATCAGTCTCGATAAGGTGAAAACCATCATTTTAGCTAGTGATGCCGCGAGACAAGACAAGACGAGATAGAGGTCTCTCTCGTCTCGTCTCGTCTCGTAGGGCGAGAGAAAACTGTTCTCTCGTCTCGACGAGATGGCGCTTCTCTCGCTCGAGAGAGCCATTTTCTCGTCTCGTCTTGTCTCGTCTCGTTTCTCTCGTGAGAAAAACATGTCAAATTTAAATTTTGAAGAGATATACTTAGGACGAAATATAAAAAAACTGTAAAATTTTGAAGATAATAATAAATAATTTTTCAAGTAATTTGTCTCATCAGTACCCAAATTGGCAATAAGAAACACTTAGGGAAATTACCTTGGTATCTCTCTGCCTGTCCGTCTGTCACAGTCATTTTATTTAGACACTATTTGACATAAACAATTGAAATTTAAAGTAATCAATGGCCAAAATTGGCGATAACTAAGAATGTTTAGCAGAGGAAGAAGTTGGAAAGGCTTTCGGTAGGTGGAGAAGGGGTAAACGTCAAACCACGTCAAACGAGAATTTTGCAGTAATCTTTTCCTGCCAGTGTCGTTTTATAGAATAAGAACTGGATAATCGCATTTATTTATGGACTATAAATAATTATTAAACATGTATTATAATACCCAAATCATAATTCTACAAAATTTCAACAGCTATTCACAATTTATTAAACTATTTACTCGAAATTATTATTAACATCTAAAAAATAATTTTGTACGCCAATGTATCGCGTCCACTTCGGTTAGATCCGCCGCAAACCTGTCAAGTTATGTGTATGAAGTGGAAGAACTAGCAAAAGCCTTTCCAACTTCTGCCCCTGCTATAAATACTTTGTCTTAGAAGTCAGTTGGGAGGGGGGTAGGGTTTCATTTGGAAGTTAGAATTTTTTTCGTGTGATATCAAATGAAAGCAATTTGAAGCATGTTAACAATATATTATACGTTTGTTTCTTTTATTTTTTCTTTGACAGTTTTTCGAAAAAAAAAATTATTGTCTTTCTAATTTATCTCCAAAAGTAACCTCCGAAATATTAGACTGCATGAAAATTAATACGATTCTGTCCGTTGGTTAGTTTTTTATACAAAGAAATTTCGGATGACGCTTTTATCTTGGGCGCTTTTGTTGGGAAGCGCATTTGTCGGGGCTCTTTTGTATGAGCGCTTTTTTCGGGGCGCATTTGACTGGTTACCATAAATAAAAATCATGCAAGCCGTTTCCAAAATAATTGAGACGTTCCATACTTAAAACTCGCTGTGTATATAGAATAGGTATTTTATAGTTAACTTTTTGACTATCTGCAAATATTATATTTTTAAATTTTAAGTTACGATAAGTAATTGAAAATTTTAAAGAAGTAAAAAGTTAATTGCACAAGAGAACTCGAGAGAGCTCTCGTCTCGCGGCATCACTAATTTTAGCGTCTCTCGAATTTACTAAAATTAAGATCTTCGACGTTTAATTACTCGAAAACTACAACAAAATCCAGCTATATCTACAAAACTTTTATTCAAAACATGTTTTTGCATATGCGGTAATAACGATGATAAAGTGTGGGTAATTTATAACGAATAACCCTGTACCGTCCCCATCGCCGTTACTGATTGAACGATGCTCTTGTTTTCCATCCGACAAGCAACTAATTAGTGGTGTAGCTAATGGATAAAGGTGCAGCATTGGATCATATAAACTTTGTATATAGAGGGAAGCCAAAAATAAATTTAGTCATGAAATATGGTGATGGTGCACTTGCGATAAATGCTATAGATAAACACGTATTTTCAATTTATTTCCATAAAGCCATAAAACAGTGCATTATCGTAAAAATGCACCGACAAAATTTTACCCGGAATTTTCATTAAATTGTTATAGCTATAAATCAGGAAGATTGACAACCTCTAATTCGTATTTTTCAATTTCAATAATTCTGGTACAAAACGAAGGTTTTATTATGACTATTTTACTGAAGAACTACAGCGTTTATTTATTGCTTTGTTTTTTAAATACGAGTTGGGATTACTATATTCGACTTTTCTGTACATATACCATTATTAAAATATTTTTTCCAAGTAAGTAAAGATAGAGAGATACATAGAAATGTAGATTTATACATAGTAAAAGGACAACATATTTGGCAATTGGGCATTGCATAATTTAAGAAGTAATATATGACGTTATTCAGAAAGAATAATTATTGTAAAATTTATTGTAAATTTTCTAGAGCGTGTCTTGTTTGTTTAGACAGTAGAATTTTCATTATTAAAGTCAATTCCAATCCGTGATTCAGCGCATGTAAACAATGATCAGCGCGTAATCGCCTCGTGGCTTACTGGAATCTGCAATGCTTTTGGTCAAATGGCCATAAACTGCTAGAGCTGATCTTTACTGCTTTGATGCAGATGCGTACTCAGATTCAGTACGAAGTACATCGTCGTTAAATGTATTGTTTGAATTGAATCTTTTTAAATACCGTTACCTTGTAGTTTGAATATTGTGTTTTATTTAAATACTTTCGAAATATATTAAATAATAGTGTGTTTGCTCCTCGGGCATATTATCCCGAAACTTTTTGTGTACTGTTTAAATACTTGTTTGGTATATTAAATAAAATATTCAGGACACTTGAACATGTATATCACGGATACAGCTGATGAGTCTACAGGTCGAAAAAGTCTCATTACTTTTTTTAAATATTTGTTTAACATTAGAAAAATGTGTATGATGGCTTTATAAATACCGCTCTAAGTGTCACCTTGTATACTTTTAATATATTTTCTTCCAATTTTCGTTGGTATTAAGGTATTGAAAATTTATATCTCTAAAATTCTTAATTTAAATACATTCAAACTACATTGCAATAAAATGTTATCCTTACGGCCCTGGTCAAAAATTACATTCGCGTGCTTTTGTGTACATTTACTGAATCTCGGATTGGAATAGACTGTAGTAGAAATATTATTATTTCTAGCTTATTTACGAACTTGTTTTCAATAATTTTGTAATTTTAATCTAATTAATTTATTATCATTATTGTATTATCTAATTTTGTTAAAAATTTTTAATTTTCAGTTTTTATTTCAAATTTTATACTTTCCCTTATTTTATTTCACTGTTCCTTTATTTCTTTTAAAAGTTTTTCTAATAATTGAGAATTTGTCAACTCACATATTCTCTAAAACGCTCTTTAACTATTGTTTGGTTTATAAGCGATTTTTACATTATATTATAAGCAGGAAAGATTTTTTTGAAAAATCGTTTACACATAGCAATGAAATATAATAATTAAAAAAAAAATGTCTATTACTACATTTCAAAGCCTTAAGAAACTTTAACTTTAATAGATTAGGTCTTTCAATATCTTCCTCTTCCATTACATAATGTCATGAAATTCCTAAAGCCTACCTGCCACTCGGTTTATGATCGAAGCAAAGATGACGTGTAAAGACAGTCGGACCGCGTCTCGAATATACAAGAAACGACGAAATCTAGGTATGCCGCTGACACTTCAGGAAACATGCTCCCTTCCTATAGAAATATAACAGTAAAAGATAACGTTCAGCAGTTTGATATAAATATTACAAATGATATCAAATATCTTGGAGTACAAATTGACTCTCATCTTAACTGGAGTAAACATATAGAAAATATTGCAAAATGTTTGCGTTGCCTTTTACCAAAATTTAGATTCCTACGATCAATTTTGGATATACCTCATCTTAAAATAATCTATTTTGCACTTATAGAATCTCGATTACGTTATGGGATCCTTTCATGGGAGGGTGTTTTACCAACTTACTTACAAAAAATTGAAGTCATGCAAAAGAAAATCTTAAAAATAATTTATAATAAAATAAATACTTACCCATGAGATCTTCTTTTCGTCGAAAGTTACGTTATGAGTATTAGGAAGCTTTATGTACTCGGTGATTATATATACTCACAAACACAAATACTTGCTCAAAAGTATAGAACATAAGTATGACACAAGAACAAAGCAAAAACACAACGTTCAAACAAAAATGACTAAGAAAGCAATGACAACTGAAAAAATACCGGTTTTACTTCCGAATATTTCTTTGGTAAAAATGTTCTGTATCATATGTCGCTGGTGTTAGAAGAATTGGTTTCTTTTGTAGAAATAACTAACGAGTCATAGGTAGTAAAAAAAGAAGTGTTTTTAATTTACTATTTTCACTGAAGTAAATACATAGTGGTTGACAAGGGGGGTAGCCATGTGTGAGTTGAGGTAATTTTAAGGTGAAGGGGGAGAAAAAGTCCTTTATATCTCACAAGGAAAGTCAATGTTTAATTATTTAACAAAACATTGAGTGCGACCGGTTTCGAAGTGTCATCACTTCATCTGCAGGCTCGCCTAGTGGAAAGGAGAATATGTGGTGTAAGGTGTGTTAACTTGGAGCAAATGATATATAAAATAGTAAAAAAGAGAAAACTCACCATACTCTCCATCCACTACGGAATACTACAAAACAAGTTTCATCAAATGTGGGGTGAAATAAATTGTAAAATGAAAAAAGTTTACAAGTAATAAAAAGTTAAAAATATTTGAAAAAACAAATATTAGTCAATTGAAATAGTAAAAATTTAAAATATTCAAGACCATACAAAACAAATCACATACATTAAACAGATTCAAAGATAAGGCTTATTTTAAACAACCTTGTTGTTTTTTCAAAAAACTAACATTTTTGAAAGAAGACCTGTCAAGTTAAGGCCTCTACAGGTGGTGGCAAGTATTAACAAAAAAAAAAAAAATTCTTGGATAAACCCATGACAGGGTATAGGTAATAAGATGTAAACCATGAGTGAAGAAATATTTATTATTTATTATATAAGATTTGGGCCATGAACCAATCACCAAGTGTATGTGATGTTGTAGGAAGAAGAAAGAAGAAGAAATGACTGGGTTAACTGTTGTGAAGCAACTAAAGAATAAAAGAAGAAAAGAAGAAAATGACGGATGTGAATATCACACAATCTAACCTAATCTTTAAACATGCTCGTTGGTTTCTTGTGGGAAAAAAATTACTTACTGAAATGTACCCCTTGCAAGAAAATATGTGAATAGAAATAAAGGGAGAGTTTAAAAAGGAAGTTAGAACGATAAATTTAGATTAGTGTTGAGAAAACAGGAGGAGTTTCTGACATTATCTGGGCATTTAAGCAACCAACAGGATTTAATTTAAAATTTCTCAATATCTCGAGGCTTTCGAAGCTATTAGGAGTAAATCTATGGTAGAAACTATGTAGGATTTCGAAACCTTCAGTTGAATCGAAGTCGTGATTTGAGTCCAGTAGGTGGTTGGCAAAATGTGAAAAACCTGTTGTATTTTGGTTAAGACACCGCAAATGTTCTTTTAAAAGGATCTTGAAATTTCGAAATGTGCGTCCCACATAGAAAGAGTGGCAAGATTTACAAGTTAATTTATAAATTCCAGATAAGTCAAAGGGATCTAATTTATCTTTATTTTGAACAAATAACTTATGTAATGAGGAGGGGGTTTTGAAAGATACTTTAAAGTGGTCTTTAAGTTAGCTTGCCACTTTATAGGATGCTTTTCCAATAAAGGTAAGAGAAATGTATTTCTTACTGGTGGTTAGTTCATGTACCATATTAGGATTGTTAATATAAACTAAGTTTTGTTGAATTTTATTTTGTTTATGTGTTAGCATTTTATCAATAATATCTAGTTCAAAGTTGTGATCTATAGCAATAGTTTTAATTATATTTAGTTCCTTATTAAAGTTTTCCGTAGACAGAGGAACGTTTAATAGCCTCTCTAAGTAGCAATAAAGGCAGCCAATTTATGTGTTGCTGGATGGTTAGAGGTATTGTCTATAACTGTGCCTGTATGTGTTGGCTTTCTATAGATGTCAAAGTTGAACTTGTTATTATTGTGTGAGATTTTAAGATCTAAGAAGTTAATAGATTTGTTTATTTCAATTTCTAATGTGAATTTAATATTAGAATGTTGGTGGCAATAAGACAACTGAATCGTTGGTGGAAATAAGACAACTGAACTCGTTGGAGGCAATAAGACAACTGAACTCGTTAGTGGCAATAAGACAACTGAACTCGTTGGAGGCAATAAGACAACTGAACTCTTCGCGTCGAGCTCACCCTAATATATACTGTTGGGACGAAATGAGTGTCCGGGGCATAGTTGACGCACCTATTCGGTTTCAACCAATGAAAACATCATGACATAATGAAATACGTCATTTGTGTTTCGTTAACTATGCGCCGGACACTCATTTTGTTCCACTGCACAGCTGTGAACACAGGTGTTCGACGTTCGGTATTCTGAGAAAAATGCTATTTATAGTTTTATGACTTCACATTATATTTAACCAACAACGGTGTTTGAATTACATAATAGGATATATAATTTTTTATCGGATATATACAAAACGTACTTATTAACTCTGAATTCAATGGACATGGTAAAAGGCATTTTTAAAAAATATATTATGAACTTGGATGACAGTTGTTTATTAGAATTATTACTATGGTGTTTAAATAATATTTATATTTTTAATTTACTTTATTTTTTACTTTTCTGTATTGGTTAATTTGTGTAAGAGATAGGAAATGAAAAAAAGAAAGATATTATTATTATATTGCCCATGCTCAGCCAACCGGCTTTAATGGGAAGATAAGTCTTGTTTGTTCTTTATTTCAAACCAATAATTACACATTATATTTTATTTTTTATTTGTAAATTGTACAATTTGTAAAATTTTAAATGAAATGAATAAACATTATTATAATATAAGTATTGTCTTAAAAAAATTAAATAATTTAAATTACAAATATTGCATTTGAGATTTGTGATAATATTTAAAAGAATTTTTCTTTTTTTGACCTTGTAAATGTGTTATATTATTTAATTAGCAGAATTTAAAATATTTATTTTTTTTTATAATCCGGATCTGGCGATGCCAGTTCCGAATATCAAATCGCTTGGGTATCATTCCGTTTAGATTAATCCGAAAACAGCCAAAACTTCAAACGTAAATATCCTCTTTGACGTATTTCAATATAATGCATCATGATTTAATTAAACCACGTATAAAAGTTAGTCGTTTTTTAATTTTTCGAATAATCCGGGAACACAAATTCGTTGTATTTCAGAAATTTCAAATTAAATGTCCGATTCATGTCAAAATCAGTCGTTTTTTGGGAGATTGATTCAATATTATTTAATTTCAGTTATTTGCCCTTAAAAAATACGAGTAATGATAAAACTGATACAGGGAGATACTAAAAGTTCGGATACTCAAATTTGTTCTATTTTATATGTATATACATAGGCGCCGGAATTCAAAAATCGCTTTGGGTGCCCGGCTTCTATGCGGAAAATGGGGGCTATCCCCCCCCCCTCCACAACTCTCTTAAAGGCACCACCAGTTTTTTAAAAAGCCAATTTAAAGTTGATTTTATGAAAATTTTCTTCAAAAAAAAAGGTATTGTCAAATGCAATTGCTAGATAGGCTGGAGGCTCCCACCTAAAACGGGATATCTGGCAATCCTATATGCTCAGTGCAGCCACCACTGGTATTTTGAAGGTATTTTTAAATAGATTGTAACCCCCAAATTTTAAATCGCCTCTGTCTTCCTAGCCATTATCTTTTAACGTTTTTATTTTCTGTAAAAGCCTACCAGTTAATCGAGTAAATGCTAGAAATGCTGATTCTGGGCCTCCATGCAATAATAGAGGTTTTGTTCAAAATGCTATCGGACATTTTAAAGCATCTATAGCGTTATTTGATGACATTCATCAATTATATCCGTCGTTGTCGCAGATTTTCCAGTGATGTTGGCTGGGTGGCATAAATTTTAGTTTTTAAGTGGCCCCATAAAAAATCCGACGGGCTTAGATCCGGAGACTGTGGGGGCTACTCAATACTTTCTCTTCTTCCGATCCTGGAAACCTGGAAACGTTTGATCCAAATACTGACGAACAGTGGTGCACCGTCATGGTGGAATATTAAGTTTTTTGCTATGTACTGATCGTCATTTTCAATCAACTCTAGTAATGCAGGATAAATAGCGTTTTCTAATAATTCCAGATACATTTCTGCGGTTCAAATTTCTGGTAAAAAAGGGTCCCATTATACGGTTACCAAAAATGATAGCCCAAACATTCAGTTTTTCCGGATATTGCGTATGTACTTCATGAAATATTCTGGGATTTGAATCGGACCAATAACGACAGTTGTGACAATTTACCGTACCATTTAGGAAAAAAGTGCATTGTCTGAGTAACACACATTGAAAAAAAATTGCTGATCATTTAATACCCGTCCAGTCATAATTTCACAAAATTGTAATCGCCTATCAAAATCGTCTTCATTAAGTTCTTTTACCAGATGTATTTTGTAGGAATAAAACTTTCAATATCTTCTTAATACTACGTCTCTTAATACCAGATGTTACCGCCAACTGTCTTGTACTCAATATGGGTTCATGAACAACATGTCCTAAAATCGCCACCTCTGTAGCTTCATTTACTACAGAATTTTCCATTTTACGTTATTTGTTAGCTACTGATCCCGTTTTCCAAAATGTTAGGACTAACTCCAAAATGTAATTTCGATGGACTTGTCGATTTTTTTATTAGCACATTTATTGTTCGCAAAAAAATAAAATTATTTGCACCCTCTTAGCAATAGAGTAAACCATTATCACTGATATGCCACTTTTATGCCAACTCTACAACGAAATAAACTAAACCTTACTACTTTACGGCGACCAAAGAATGTCATCTGATAAGAATAATTGAGAGCCACAGGAACAAAAGTAAAATTGTTACAAAGAAACCTTTTTTTTTAATAACAATGTAAAAATTATGTTAAACCGGTTTTGTACTTCTGGTGAGCCACTGTATGGGCTACATAGATAGTAGCGATGTAAAACTCGGGGGTTATTATTTAGGTAAAAATACCTTCAAAATAACATATCATTCGACTAATCTTTCCATTTAAGATATAACTGGTGGTTTCCGCTTAGGAGGTGCAACTGCCAAAACAATGTTCCCCCGTAAAAAACAAAATTGACTGGTCCAAGCGTTTTTTAGTAGATGACCTGGTTTCTCGCCAGCAATACTAGAGAGCTGTTTCTGAACTCTAAATGAACGTTTTTTTCTAACGGTGCTTGATCAGGAGCAACTTTCAAATGTTCTCCCTTTTCCCCTTAAGCATTTGCTCAATGGCATATGTACAGATCTTATCTTGATAATTGTAGACCGTTAATAATCTTTCTTTTTTGACGTCATAGGGTTTTATACACCAAAAATAATAAACCTTTAAGTTCAACGCGTTGTCTTTGACAAGTTACGGTGACTTTTTTATCACAAAAAATATAACTCCCAACGATAATATTTTATTGTGGCATCTGACGCTATACCAACTTGGGCCACGACAGCTTCTTCATTTCACTTATTGTCACTTTTTGTCCTCGTTGTGCTCTGAGTGCTCCGCACACTGTTCAAAACTGCTCTGGGTGCTTGCGCACCCGGAGCCCCGGGGATTCGGCGCATATGTGTATATAATTTTTATATACAGGGTGTTAAAAAAATGTGTCACAACTTTTTTTATTATTTTTAAAATTATTAATAGTCTAAATAAAAATAGGTACCACACACTATGTTAACCAAGAACATACAACTTTTTCACAATTTCGTTATTTTTATTATTTTTTAACGACATTCCAATTACTAAAAACGCCTATTTTTTCCACTTAAAACTGGCAAAAGTTCAGACATCGTAAAGAACAACATAAATCTGGATTTTATTTAAAATCGTCTAGTGATTGATCATTTGGTAGATAAAATTTTCTTACTAACTTTATCATGAATCACTATACAAACGCCTGCATTACATTTGTGGTCTTGCTGATGGAAATTCATTAGAAGCTAGGAGGTTGTACATTTGACGATTTCCAGACGTAACATTCCTGATAAAAAATTGTTCCAAAATATTTAGGTTTGTTCCAACAACAATCTTGGAACCATACACAAACCAGTCCACAACTTATTGTCGACGACTGATAGTCGACGACCAGTCCACGACCTGTCGATGATTAAGACTGAATTCGGAACTTGGTTGTGTTGGAACACATGTTTCTGTTGTCAGACATACTATCAATAACGTAAAAGTAGAAAAAACATTAACATATATTAAATTTTGAATTTGATAAATAAAAAAAATTAAAACTCATTAAAAGATTTATAAATTTTGATTATTCGATTGGTTAGTACATTAACTTATTTTATTTTTTACTGTATCTAAGTCAGAATAATAGTTCTTTTCACTTTTTACACTCATTACTCATAAAATAATATACTATAAATAATGATAATGTGTAAAAACTAAATAACGATCGATGATGCTATCAAAACGAATATAATCACGACATTTCCAGAGTTGGTCGTGATTTATTTACGAGCTAACTTTCGTTTTGCGCATGTCTTGACAATTCGTTCCTATTCAGACCCAGGAACTGATTTGATAGTACAGAAACTGGTTTCTGATTAGGTTTGAGTATGTTGGAACACTAGGTTTTTGTACAGTTTTGAGTCCGAGGTTTGTTGGAACATCAAATCTAGACTGCGCAGAATCCCGACAGTACGTAAACCAATTTGGTATTGTGTTGGAATAAACCTTTTATCAACGTCCTTATGACCCAGGCGCATTAAGACGAAGTGGAAGGACAAATACAGCAAGAACAGTGGAAGTGGAAGAAAATGTGCTGGACATGATCGAGGAAGATCCGAGTACTTCTACTCGAAAAATTGCAAATACTTTCAATGTGAGTTATTCGACTGTTTGGAAAATTCTTAGGGATAATTTGTTATACCCATACTACATACAACGCGTTCAGGCACTTCTTGCTGATTTTTCTCCACGTATTGCATTTTGTCAATGGCTTCTGCACACATTAGTACAAATTCCTCAACTACTGACGCTTATTCTTTTTACCGATAAAGCGAATTTATCAAGAAATGCAATAAGGAATTTTCACAATAATCCACATGAGGTAATTGAAGATCGTTTTCAACATCAGTTTTGTTGAATATTTTGATTAAAATTGTGGGTGACTGGCTAATAGGGACGGTATTTTTACCAGCAAGACTTACCGGTGAAGTGTATCGTAACTTTTTAAAACAAACTCTACCTGATTTTCTGGATGATGTACCGTTAGCAATAAGAAATGCAATGTGGTTTATGCACGATGGTGCACCAGCGCATTTCAGTTTGGTTGCTCGTGAGTTTCTGACACTAAGATACGGAGATCGCTGGATTGGTCGAGGAGGACCTCATTTATGGGCCGCTCGTTCCCCGGACTTAAACTCCTTAGATTATTTCCTCTGGGGCCATCTAAAGTCAAAAGTGTATACTACTCCAGTAGAAAATGTGGAAGACATGCGAATTCATATAATTACTGGGTGTAACTCAATAAGAAACGACTCTGGTGTTTTTGAAAGAGTTCGGCAGTCAATAAAAAGATTGGATGCTTGCATTCTTGCTGGAGGTAGTAATTTTTAACAGTTCTTGTAGATTGAGGGGTAACATTTACAGGTATTTTTTGGTAATAAAATGATGTTATTGTCTAAAATTTTGTTCGCCCGAATTTTTGCTGCATGTTTAAAAAACAATTATACATAATTTTTATATATAATTTTTATATATAATTATTTTTATGTATAATTCCTATATAGAATTTTTATATTGAATTTTGAAATTTTAAATTTTTGTATTCAATTTTTAATTGAATTTTTATATTCAATTTTTAAACTGAATTTTTATATCAAATTTTTGTATTGAATTTTTATGTTTTTAAAATTTGTATTGAACTTTTGAATTAAATTTTAAATTGAATTTTTATATTGAATTTTTATATTTAATTTTTATATTGAATTTTTATATTGAATTTTTATATTGAATTTTTATATTTAATTTTTTATTGAATATTTATATTTAATTTTTATATTAAATTTTTATATTAAATTTTTATATTAAATTTTTATATTAAATTTATATATTAAATTTTTATATGGATTTCATATATTGAATTTTTATATTGAATTTTGTATATTGAACTTTTATATTGAATTTTTATATTGAATTTTTTAATAGAATTTTTTATATTAAATTTTTATATTGAAATTATATATTGAATTTTTATACTGAATTTTTATAATATATTTTAAAAAATACGAGCATTGAGGAAACTGATATGTTTGAAAACTCAAAATTGTTCGGACACTTAAAGTTGTTCGGATACTCATAGTTGTTCTATTGTATATGTATATATGGTTTATATATAATTTTCATATATATAATTTTTATATAGAATTTCTATTTGGATACTTTCTTTATTTTTATAATGAATTTTTATTTTGAATTTTTATATAGATTATATTGCATTTTTTTATTGAATTTTTATGTTGAATATTTATATTGAATTTTTACATTGAATTTGTATATTGAATTTTTATATTGAATTTTTATACTAAATTTTTATAATACATTTTGAAAAATACGAGTTATGATGAAATTGATACAGGAAGATACTCAAAGTTGTTCGTGAACTCAAAATTGTTCGGATACTCAAAGTTGTTGGGATACTTAAAGTATATAATTTTTATATATAATGTTTATATATTATTTTTATATAGAAATTTTATATAGAATAATAGAAAATAGCTATTTGAAATTTTTTTTATTGAATTTTTGAAGTGATTTTCATATTGAGTTTTTATAATGAATTATTATATTGAATTTTCTTAATTAATTTTTATATTCCATTTTTAAATTGAATTTTTATATTAAATTTTTATATCGAATTTTTTAAATAAATTTTTGTATTGAATTTTTATATTAAATTTTTATATTGTATTTTTATATTGAATTTTTATATTGAATTTTGTTACTAAATTTTTATACTTAATTTTAATATTGGATTTTTTATATTAAATTTTATATTAAATTTTATATTGAATTTTGATATTGAATTTTTATATTAAATTTTTATATTAAATTTTTATATTAAATTTTTATATTAAATTTTTATAATAAATATTTATTGGCATTACATTTTTGTATTGAATTTGTATATTGAATTTAATATTGAATTTTTATATTGAATTTTGATATTGAATTTTTATACTAAATTTTAATATTGTATTTTTTATATTATTTTATATTGAATTTTTATATTGAATTTGTATATTGAATTTGTATATTGAATTTGTATATTGAATTTGTTTATTGAATTTGTATACTGAATTTGTATATTGAATTTGTATATTGAATTTGTATATTGAATTTGTATATTGAATTTGTATATTAAATTTGTATATTGAATTTGTATATTAAATTTGTATATTGAATTTGTATATTGAATATTTATATTGAATATTTATATAAAATTTTTATATCAAACTTTTTTATTCAATTTTCATATTGAATTTTTTTATTAAATTTTTTCATTGGGTTTTTATATTTAATTTTCAAGAAAATAAATATTTGGAATAGATTAAATTACGCTAAACTATATTATCGATAATATTTTTCACGAAATAATAAACGTAATACTAGTCAAATAGACGCGTCCAAACAAGTTATCCAAACTTAAAAACTATAGTCAGAAAAAATAAATCTAGCACTTTCTATACAAATAAAAATAATTATATAACGGTGATTGGCTAGTTTGTCGCAGAAGGCGACACTCAAATTCAATCCCTTCCACTAATTGCTTTCGGTTTACGAAGGCAGCGATGTCCTTTTACACTCGTCACGATGATTGAAACTTAACCCGTTTTGTGTCACTGATTAGGGTCTCCGGTTAAATCCTAAAAAAACTCTACTAATCTCAGTTGCTTCGTCGGGGATTCAAACTATTTTCCGAAAAATTGCTGACCATTCATCGGTATTCAGAGCATTGTTCTGCACGCGGACGCGGTTGATGTATATGGAACTTGGAATTCTCTACAGATTTCAGAATAAAGAAATATACTTAGCTCCGGCGAATGCTGTTTTTTTGTTTATTTAGGTTTCTTATGTGATATTTCCATGAAATAAATATTTTAAGGTGTTGATGGTTTATTACAAAGGAATGGTAAATAAAACGTAAAAATTTCTTTCAACCAAATCTTTAATGTTTTGCAATTTTTATCAGTGCTACAGAGAGGAGTTGTATCGTCTACAAAGCACAGAATCTCACTTGAACATTTTTTAATTGAAAACAGATTGTAAATATATAAATTAAAAAGGAGTGGGCTTAAAATAGTACATTGAGGATCTCTATATCTTATCGGTAAGAAACTACTGTATCTGTTACTTATTTTTATCATTTGTGTTCTTCATCTAAGTAGGTTTTAAATAGGTTTAGAGAAAGTTTTCGTAAAACAAAGTTATCTAGAATATCAACTAATAAAGAAGGACTGTTGGTGTCAAAAGCCTATGAGAGATTTAAAAACATAAAAAAACAGGGTTTGTTTTTATTAAGGGTATTTTTAATTGTATCTGTAAGAGCTAATGAAGCATCTTCAATACTGCCATCATAAGCAACACCCCAGTAATTACGCAAACTATAAAATTAAGATATTTGCAACAATAGAAATTAATTTGTGCCAGCATTTTGATTGGGGGTAGTAGCTGCATTTAACTGAATTGAACTGGCTGGTTTACTAGTATTAAAGCTCATAAAAATAGTGAATTTTATACCAAAATGAGCGGAAAACTATGAACAATGTGTAAAAAATAAGGTCAAGTTAGTTAACTGGAACCTAGAGGTAACTGGGCCCTATACTTCTAATTTTTTAATCAAATATTTTATTCCCGCGCTTCGTAACACGACAGCTATCATCCCAAAGCTTCCGTTACATCTAGTTTTTAAGTTGATAGTGTGAGTATCGTAATGAAAATATTCATGTTAAAGTTGTTTTTTTGGTAGAATAACAACATTGGGCACTGACGTATTAAAAAAATCGTAGTAAGTACAATAATACATTTTTTAACATGAAAATCGGCCTGGTATAAAAAAAAGCATCTATAGTGTAAGGTTATATTAATAAAAACAAGTTTGACAGTATAGGTTCAGTTACCCAATACAGTTGTATTGTAACTGTTAGTTTGATATTTTAAAGTTTATCTTCTATTTTATCCTACTGCAAATAATAAACTTGCCTAAAAGTGACAGTACTGAAATTTTCAGGACATAATGGTGCGTAATTAACAGCATCGTATCCAAAAAGGGGCAGATAGATGTTAAAACTAGTAATAAATCCATGTACGTCGCAGCAAAATTTTATAACATTCCCAAGTCAACCTTACCACATTATATTAAAGATACAAGAGGAACTGGTATTTTGGCTAAAGTAGGACACGGAGGAGAAGGAAAAACTACTTTGACTAAAGAAGCGGAAGAACAACTAGTTTCTACATTAAATACAATGCAAAAGTGGGGATATGGGCTTTCACGCCAAGAGACGTCGGACTTAGTGCAGTTATATTTTGAAGAATAGAAATTTAAATATTACAAAATTCAAAAATATTCGTCCCAGAGAACAATGGTTCTTAAATTTCTTTGAAAGAAATAAGCTATCTCTTAAAAAAGCTCAAGGTGTAGAGGTGGCTAGAAAAAGGCAAGAAAACCCTTGGTCAATGTACGATTTCTTTAATCTTCTAGAAGAAACAATTTTAAACTTAAAGTTACAGAATCGACCTGAACAAATATTCAACTGCGACGAAACTTCCTTCTTCAGTGACCCTTCTTAAAACAAAAGTTTTTGGGGCAGTGGGTACAAAAGCTACAAGGACTATATCTACATGCAGCAGAGCAAATGCCATAGTGTTAGTATGTTGTTCAGAATCAGGCCAGAAATTCCCTTTGTTAACTGTTTTTAAGGGAAAAAATGTTATTGAGTCGATGTTACCTGAAAAACCTGAACCATTAGATAGAATTGCTATAGCCACTTCAGATAAGTGATGAAAGACGACCACACTATTTGCAAGTTGGTTTATAAAATGTTTTTTACCACACGTTCCAAAGGAACGTCCGATCCTTTTAATTGTAGATGGAAATATAACCCATATTTCATGTAATGTGTATTTTAAATTACCACCACATACAACACATCTGCTTCAGCCATTCGATGTTGGTGTATTTTAGAGCATGAAAGCGACATGGTATAAAAATCTTTGTAAATGGAAAAGGCTCGACCCAAGAAGAAAAGAAAAATTCCTAAAACTGAATTTACGCATCTTCTTGACAAGGAATTTTTTGAAATGCCTAAGCAGAACATTATAAATGAGTTTCAAGCAACAGGTAATCTGTATATTGGTCAAACCGCTACAATTCCCTAAAAAAAGTTAGTTAAAGTGAAAAATATTCTCAGTGATCGACAATATATACAATTTAGTATGCCCCAAGGCACTGTTTTAGGGCCTGTCATATTCAATTCATATGTTAATGATTTATTTAATTTCAACCGTGCTGGAGACATGATACCGCAATTTTTTATAAGGCGAAAATCTGGATTGAGCTTAAAAACATGGTTGTTGATAGTAAACCTAGATAAAACAAATTTCTTATATGCAGACTTAAATTTAAAATTGGACAGTGACTTAAATTTTGTAATAAAAAACTACAAATGATTTTATTTAAATTTAAACAACTAAAAAATGCTTACCAGAAACCGAATTAAAAAAATTATATTTTGCTCTGGTTGAAAGCCACATAAGGTATGTAATTTCGGTTTGAGGTGGGGTTTTAAAAGAGCATTTGAATCATCTATAAATACTGCAAAAAAGATTTTTAAAATTATTTGGGGGAAAAAATTTAGATATGCTTCAGACAGGCTATATTTGTAATTTGTCAGTTACAAGGGTTTAACTTATGACGGCAGAATAGTTCTGATTTTTCTAAATTCATATTGATTGTTAGATAGTCTCTAACGCCCTTGTATAGAGTAAAAATAAGCGAAATGTGTCGATTTAAAATTTTCTATCAGGTGCAAAACGGATAGAATATTTTCTATGGCATTTCTACAAACATTGACGAGAAAATCAATCAAATAATTATTAATATTACATTTAATATTTAACGCTTAAGTTAATTCAGTTAATACATCTGTTTTCAATATAATTAGAGCAATCATGAATTTATCACCGAAATTCAATTCGAAATTTAGAACTTATAGTTCCCAAAATTTAGTTTGGAGCATACATAGTTGTTTGAAAACTTTAGCAGTTAATTTCTGTCGTCAGGGCATTAAGATATCTTAATGAATTTAATGTATAAGCTAATTTTAAGAAGTGTTAATTAATTAATAAAAATATATTTTGAAAGAAGGGACAGTAATATGCCTTGTAATAATAAAAATTTGCAACAAATATACCTTATTCAAGAGATAACACTTTAAATATAAACTTTTTCATTTTCTATATTGTCACAATAAAATAATCCACGTATATACAATACAGATATAAAATGTTTGTGATTGTCTTATTATTTTTGGACAAGTATTTAATAATACCATAATTAGTACCTATATTTCAATTTAATAAGTTAAATATACAATTTCTGAGACCATCCTTTTTGAATATTTTATTAATTTGAAGTAGGTAGTGTACGACTTTCTTATTTTTATTGATTATTATAAAAAATAAGACTATTAAAAATGCAAAATAGCATTTATTAAACAAAATTTTGCTTTTCTTCTGTCTTTTTTGTGTGTTTGAATATTCACCTCACATGTTTTCAACTTTTGATATATTTCTTATTTTTAGATCTATTGTTATTTCTACTCCTTACAATTTTTGGTATTGCTGAACTCCAATTTATGGTTTTCGATTATTTGACTTCTCATTCATTTTTAAACCGATCTGACGATTTTAATTCCTTTCAAGAGTCCCCAGTAATTTAGCTGTCATTTCCCAAATGAATTTGATAATACCAAACATTTTATTTGAAATTGAATATTCTCACATTTCTCGCAAAATTTCTCCGATTTTTTTAACCTTTGGCCAATTTGATCTGTGGTATAATAGCTTTTAGTGTATTAGTAGACCTGGAGTTGGTAATGGTTATAGTGCTGGAACATTTTATACAAATTTGGAAAATATTTATTTAATAATAGAATATTTTTCTGTTTGTTTTATTATAAGTTACTTGTTTAGCTATCGACCGTTAATTGGAAATAAAAACTTTTGGAGGAATATAGATTAAAGAAAACTCCTTGGTTTTAATATTATTTCGTTTTTGAATAATAACATGATCCGGTGAATATAACAATGAACAAAATAAATGATTAAGAGGAGTATTTACTTGGCTTTAGAGCAGAGCATGCAAGGGTTTCGTAGTACCCCACTTTTAAAGTTTATTTTTGACATATTTTAAAAGAAAAGAATATGTGCCTGTAGGTAAAGGTTAAATCTGTGCTCCTCTGGAAACACTTTTTCAAAATTTTAATTTGTTTTTTTCTAAAAAAAAAACACAAAACTCGACTTTTTTGATCCATTTTCTCAATTTTTTTTAGAAAAAACTAAATTGAATTTTGAAAAAGTGGTTCCAGAGGAGCATAGATTTAACCTTTATCTACACGTACATATTTTTTTCTTTTAAAAATACTTAAAAATAAACTTTAAAAGGGGGGTACTACGAAACCCTTACATTGCAAGATTTTTCGTCTGGCAAGTGGCGCCTCTGTTAGATTTTTAAGAAATTAATATTTGTGAATGAAAACAATTACAAAATATTTTACTGATGTTTTACGAGGGATAATTAAAGTTTACATATTTGTAGGTACACCTTATTGTTTTACGTAAATCATTTCTGTAATACTAATATAGACATATTTATATAATATGCAATGGGTTTCATAGTACACCAATTTTACGAATTATTTTTTATTTTTTGATAAATTATGTAAGTACAGGTAAAGGAGTCACTGTTTGAACATTTGAATCGGTTTATTTTGAGAAAATGTAAGAAGATATCTTTCTATCGAAAGAAAAAAAAATACATATAAAAATGCTAGAAGAGAACAATATATGTTTTTAATTTTTACAGGAACATTTATTTTTCTCAATAAAAATTAAAAAAATACGTTAGAAGCTTTTTCGTCTAGAGGGCGACACCAACAAAATGTATATCCTTTTCTACTGTTTACAAGTGATAAACGTACGCAAGTGATTTGAATTTATTTTGTTTTATGTCTGTACACTTTGTTATTTTTACATACAGTAATTTCGCTCAATTATTTTAAATTAATTTTATTATTTAAATTTAAATTCCCGTGCAATATAAAAGTTAATTTATAATTCAAATCTCATTGTATACCTTTTAATTTCGGATATATTTTTTTAATAAATACATCTTCGAGTTAAGAATAATGAATTCCAGCATGTTAACAACTCTTCAAGCTGTTAAAGTAATGTATATTTTTTCAAACTTAGTAAATAATTTTTTTTGCTTTCGAGCGTGGGCTTTGATCTCTCACACTCTTTGATGCGCGTTGCAAAAGAAGATTTTCTAAAAAGTTTGATAATTGATAATGTCTATAGATGAAAAAAAAAAAAAATGAATATGACAAGAAATCAAGCTGATTGTGGATTGTAGCAAAATGTAAGACGAAAACGAGTCACTGTTTCAAAATTTGGAGACATTTGTAAAAAAAGGAAAGGCATTTTTTAAACAATCTCATAATCTTCTATTTTTTGCTAAAGCCTTTTAATGTGACATGGACAATAAATCCTGAGGAAAATAAGATTTGGAAATTTATTAGCAAGAAAAAGTTTTTATATGTGGACTTTTATTGATTCCGAATTTGATTATGTTCCTGCCAGTCCAGATGGAATTTAAAACAAAAAACTCTATGATAGAGTTAAAATGTCCATATATGGTCAACAGTTTCTTCATAATATTTTATAAGCAAAGGATATGGACAGAAGCATTAGGTAATTATGCCAAAATATTTAAGTTTGATCTGACAGCCTCTCACATGTCTCTAACAGTAAATGGGTACCTCGGCACCTCTACAAATAAGAGTTTATTGGGAAATATTTTAGAGCAATATGACCCACAAAGACTTACCTGCACCTAGGTGATCTTGCAAAACTTGTCACATTTTTGATGGGACAGCAATAGCTGAAGGTTTGGGAAAGTCCAAAAGTTGCATATCATTTAAAGAATATGCTAATATATTTGTAAAGATTATTTTCAAAAATAAATTTAATGCTCAAAGGATATATGTGGTATTTAATCATTATAAAGAAAATTCTATCAAAAATACACGTCAAAAGGGATGATCCCAGAAATCAATTGATATAGAAATTGACCGACCCAATATTCCACTTCCAGAATAATGAAACTTGTTCATTCATTTGATATTTAATAAAAGACGTTTAACACATTTTCTGTCAGAGCAACTTCTTGAAAGTTTGTATCTAGTGATGGATTCGCGAGTATCAATAAATATGGGATGAATTTTGAACCATCAAAAGACGATTTCTTAAATTTAAATCTTGAAGAAGCTGATACTCGTATCTTATTGCACATATTATCACCCAGAAATTCGGGGAATTCACGCTGCATTATTGATTGCAACGATACAGATGTTCTAGTCTTATTCATTTATTTTAAGTAGTTTTGAACTAAAAAGATATGGTTTATAATAGGGCGAGGAGGATAAAAAACTTCTAATTTGCCTTTTTTTCATTCTGTGACAGGTCTTAATAAATCCAACCAATTGTCTGGCATTGGAAAAAGAACCTGTTGGAAAACCTACCTTGAACACCATCACCTTTTGGATGGATTTGGCACTGATTCGTAGGTACTCTGAAAACACATTCTCTAATCTTGAAAAATTTTTCATAAAACTGTATTCAAAAACTGCCAATGTTATTTCCATTAACATTTTAAGGAGATTAATGACCCCTTTAAAATAATTGCTAAATTGCCATTGACTGAAGACGCCCTAAGATTAAGATGTTTTTACCAGCTAAGTATTTGGCTAAGCTCTTTAAAGATCCAGATGCAGCTTCCTAATATTGAAGAGTATGAATGGAAAGTAGATCAAGATTGAAGCCTGATACCCACTTAAGATTATGCTCGACCTGCTACCAGAAATAACAGAACTTATCATGCAAATGCAAAAAAGGTACTATACACCGATAATTTTCATGTATGTACAATATTTTAACAATATTATTCTATTCTAGACTATGGAAGCAAAATTTGCAAATGCAGAAAAAAATATTGGCTACATCGGTTAATGCACCTGTATGGCACAGAAAAACTGCATAAATAGTTTGATCATAGCCGCTAATGTTTTGGAAAATGTAGATTAATGTGGTGAATCTGATTTTGATTAGTTTGAGTCCTGTACTTATATATTTTAATATTATTAATTTATGCTTTATATACTTCTAATTATTGAATTTTTTTATTAAGAATTTATTGTATTCTGCAAAGCAATAGCCTTACTGTTTATAACCTATACTTATATATACTGTGCTTATACCTTCCATAAATAGTTTATATTTTATTTTTTTATTTTCCTCAAAAAAGAATCGTGAAGTAATACACCATATAAAACATTATTCGCCTTCATAGCGGATAAATCAATAATATCTATATAAAATAATGTAAGAGAGTCAAACAGATTGCATACATTTCATCCCTGAGAGAGACGCATACAGTCAAGAGACTGCTTTCTTTCCTGTAAAACCATGACATCAGTAATTGTTTATTGCTATATTTTTGTTAATTTCATAGCAAAAAATATAATGAAAGCACTATTACCTTGTCAATACACAGGCGAAACTTTTATGAAGAATATTTTTTTTTCGTTTCGGCCTTCGTTTTTCGTCAAATGAAAGGTATTATTCTAAAAGAAGATTTTTTGACCAAATTTGTCGACAGCGAAAATAAGTTTTAATCTATACCATACTTATATTGTAAAATACCAGGGGGGGATATCGCGCATGGTGTCATGACGGCGCTTACGTCATGCGTAGAGTTAGTAGAGTTGGCGCGAAATAAATATCATATAACAGACGCATGTTGCAGTAATTTGTGAGTCGTTTATAGTAATTTATAAGATATTAAGCAAATATTTGTGTTATATTATGTTGTAAACTTTGTTCTCTGTGAGTGGTTTTAGTGAAGAACATTGAAAAATTGCGGTACAGATTTAACAGTAACAATTAAAGGTAAGGATTCAAGAAAGATATTATGGTTTTTCGTTTTCCTCGACAGTAAGAGCTTAGTCAGAAGTAAGGAGTAGCCCAAGGGCGGCTCCAGTGAAGGCCCAGGGGAGCATGCCGTTCCCTTGGTTAAAATTCTTAAAATCTATTAGACTTTTATTAAAAAAAATATGCAGCCTTTGCAGTGGCTTGTGATTCTGCAGATAACTTTTCATATGTATACCAAAACTTTCAACCTTCCAATTAGGGACCTCAAATCAAAACTTCACATAATGTGTAATTGTGAATGAACCAGTGTGACTTCTACACTTTGAAGGATACAAATTTCGCCATATAAGCAAAAGTGAAATTGTAAATATCACAAAAAAAAAAAGGAAATTTCGACTTGTACTTGATGATTGAATTAAAAAACTCTCAGGAAAAATGCAGGGACATTTTATTTTAATTTTGTATATGTACCCACCATAGTTTATGTAGCAGTTATTTGTATTTGGTACATTTTTTATGTTTTGCATTATATTATATGAATGTCTGCATTATAATATATGAAAACAAAATATTTTATTCAATTGGGGTAATATAATGCAGGTAAATGAGTAACTACATAGTTGCAAATCCTAATCAGGTAAAAATTTCCGGCATACCCAGATGCAAAATTGTTACCAGGATCCCCAGTTTCAAGTTGTGAAGATATCCTGTATTTCATTATCCTGGTTAATAAAACTATTCTTTAGAAGTCGAATTTGTATAACCAAAATAAATCATTAAAAAAAAAGGAAAAAACTGTTCAAAAAATATTTCTTTTATGTTTGTATTTGCATTTATGTTCCTTCATAGTTCTTTCCTTAACTATATTTCATGTAATTTCTAAAATATTATCCTTAATATTCATCAAATTTCTGTAAGTAACATATATTTTCCTCACACTTCGTCAGTATTTCTAAATTCGCGCCTATACAAACTCTACGCGTGACGTTATGCGCGTGGCCGTCCTATTTTTGACACTGTTGATATCCTACCTTTTATTTTTTATACCATGGTAAAATACATAGGTAATATTATTTTGTGCTATTGTGGAATATTTTTCGGTTCCATTGTCTTCAACTTCGCGCGTTAAAGTTTAGAATATGCATCCCTCGTATCTACATGCAATTGTTAAAATTATGAATGAATGCTGATTTTGTTTGGTCTCGGAAGTAATTTTGTAGTATTTAGGCTCCACCTTTAAGTTGTAATTTTTATACCTACTAAACTACCGTTGCCCCGCAGGTCTTTTAGTTTGTAATGTAAATTTTCCTCTTAACTACGAAAAGTTTATGAACAATTACGACAAGCAATTATTGGACATCAAAATTTCTATATCATACGATTTCCGTAATATTAATAATAATTGTACAATGCTTGCTTCAATAAGCCGAATATATTTAACTCCTGTAATAGGAGAGATATAACGGAGTTTGAGTTTGTGGTATTTCGTGCACAAATGATAGCAAATAATGATGCTTATATAGATTATTAATATTTAGCCACCGAACTTCCCCTAAAGCTTTGAGAAATATAAATACATTTGCGTAAATCAAATCTAAATGGACGAACGTTTTGATTCCCGTAAGAGGTTATTAAATCTAGACAAAGGTATACAATTATACCAAAATATGAAAATGTACTAAGGGCTTGAGTTTCATATAACTATTTTTATTAGCAAATAAAAGTTTATAAATTAGATACAATTCAGTAGATGAATTTTCAACTTAATGAATTAGAAATTATTTTAATTTAGAAGAATTTAAATACAATTTAGTTGTTTTAATTCTAATTGTATAATTTAACTGAAAAATCACGCGCAGCAGCAAAGCCAAAAGGTCATTAACGTATATCTTCGTTATTGGTCCAATTTAAATAGAGAAATTAGCGCTATGAAGGAAACGTGACGTATATTAACAGTAAAGAGAAAAATCTTAAAAGTTCTACCCGTTTTTATCTTCCTTATTTATTGATATATCGAAATAACTTTTTTTTGTTTAAAAGACTGAAACAAATACAGTAAACGCCAAATCTAAAGAATCAGCACAACTGCTCAAGTTTACTTAAAAATCGCCACGCCCGTTCCCAATTTGAACCTTGTCCTTGCTTACGGTCAGTAGCGTAACGACTAGATCATTGTTTCTTGTTTCTGTGTTTTGGTTAAAGTAACTGGTTTTATTTTTGATAATGTCTTCTATTGTGGGTGAAAAAAAGCGCAGATCTGTTATTAACGGACAAAGTCGTGAAGTAATATACAATGTTTTTAAATAATTTGAGGAAACAAAAAAGGAAGGAGTTACTTTAGATGATATCAAACTTCAAACTGCACAAGCAACAGGTAAATATATTCTGTAGTTTATTTGCAATTAAACTTGCGTAGTTTTCCATATTTTTTTGTATTTTACGCACATATCTATGCATTTTATTTTTGATTAATATTTTAAATTTAATTTTTTTAAATTTATCTTCTGTTTCTAAAGATTTTTGTTTCCTAATAAAAATAAAAAAAAAATACTAAATTTAACATTAATATAATATTACGTTTTTACAGGTGTTTCTTATACTACCTTTAAAAGAAATTTGAAGGAAGGTAAACAGTCAATGAAAACAACTGGAAAAATTACATTTTCCACACCTAGGAAAAACTCTCCCTGAATATCAATTGAGGGAGACAGAAAAGTCCCGTGTTACTGTTAAAAGGTTAAATAATAAAATTAAGGAAGATTTAGATATCCACATATCAGAAACTTCATTAAGAAGAGTCCTTAAAAAATTACAATTCAAGCGCAGAAAAACACAAAATAATCGTAAAGTTTTGGTGGAAAAAAAGAAAATAAGAACTTTAAGAGTAAAATATTTGAGACAGATAAAATATTTTAGGAGTCAAAATAGACCAATCGTTTATTTAGATGAAACATATATACACAGCGGACATACTTCTTCCAAGAATTGGACGGACAATTCAACAAAAGGTTTATTTTCTGTTATTTATAAAGGTCAAAGGCTTATTATAGTTATAGTTCACGAGAAGTTAATACCTAATCTTCTACCTAATTCAGTAATTGTTTGTGATATTGCTAGTTATCACAATGCACAGACAAATCAAGTACCTAATTCCAATTCTTTGAAGAAAGATATAATCGAATGGTTGACAAAATACAACATACCTTTTAATCCAACAAGTTTGATACCAAAGTTATATGAACTGATTAAATATTAAAGGACCGACATGTAACATATGCATTTGATGAGTTGTGTCGAAAATACGGCCACTGCTTTACGGTTACACCCATATCACCCCGACTTGAACCCTATCGAATTGATTTGGGCAACTGTTAAGAATAATGTCAGTCAAAGGAATGTTACCTTTAAATAAGAAGACGTAAAACAATTAGCAGAAGAAGAATTTAACAAAATCGATATGGAGGAATGGAAAAAAAGATGCGATCATGTTATAAAGGTAGAAGATAAATATTTTGAAAGAAAAATACAAACTGATTTATATTCGGAAATTAATCCTATCGTCATTAATCCTAATGAGGATTCCAGTGACGACAGTGACGAGTCTTCTTCCAACGAAGAATCTGACGAAGACATATGAACAATATTTATTTGTGATTTACTGTTTACGTTGTTTGTATTTACTTATAGACTATATAATATAAAATTAAACATGTTTTTGTTTTTCTTAAATTTACGTAAAATCAGAAGTTATTTGGACTATCCAGTTTTGAAATGAAGACCCGGTATAAAAAGTCCGAAGGATATATTACTTCATACACATATTATTTCATATTTTATTTATAAAAAAATTAATGTCCGTTAAAATACAAAATACTAGACCACCAGAGATCTCCTTAACCTAAAGTAGGCTTACCTAAAAATAATGATTTTTTAATTGACTATAGAATTATGTACTAATAATAACACTAAGCAATATGTATGAACAAGCATCATTCACTATTTTCCATTTATTTTATGTCTTAAATTATACGCACCGCTGGTTTTCAACTTTCTAGGTAAGCTACCAATTCTATTCATCGGTAGGCGTGTTCGTAGCATTATAAATGCGCGTCCTTGGTTCTTTAGATTTGGCGTTTACTGTACTTTCTTATGATGGATTCAATTATTCTGTGACGTCATGATTTATTTCCGGTTTTTCCGAAAATAACAGAAAATGGCAATTTATTTTTTATCTTTAAATTAAAAACCACGTTTTTATTTGAATAAGAAAAATTTCTTGACCGTAGCAGAATTTTATATAAACCAAGAAAATTTTTATTTATATAAAACACTTTTAATTGTAAATTTGAATTTCTGGTATACTTTCTGGCAGCTGTCAAAATGGCCACGTATTGGATAATATTTTTTTCTAAACATGTTCGGTTATGGAAAAAATATAGGAATGAATGATCTATATATAATCTTTTTAAGCTTTAAAATTTCCATTATGACCCATTTATCGTAAACCAGTGGCGTATCTAAACATTTGTATTACTAACAAACCGTTTAATAATTACATCCGCTTTTATTTTCGTTGTTAATTGAGATATCGAAATGCAAACTTTTTTATACTGGATCCAAATAGTCTTTGACGTCATGGCTTACTACGATTTTTCCGGATATAATTTAAAATCCCAATTTATTATTTATTTTAGAACCAAAACCTGTTTTAATTAAAAATTTAAATTTCTGTGACATTTTTGGATAAGAAGCATATATTGAAAGTTTTTTTACAGCTGTCAAAATAACCGCCATATTAGATAATATTTTTTTAAACACTATTAATTCGTTTATGGAAAAAATATATAATGTATTATGTAACTGAAAAATTATGCGCAGCAGCAAAGCCAACAGGGAATTAACGTATATCTTCGTTATTATTGGTCCGATTCAAACAAAGAAAACTGCGCTATGAAGGAGACATGACGTAGATTAACAGTAAAGAGAAAAATCACGCGTGGTCAAAAGGCCAAAAGGATATTCACGTATATCTTCGCTATTATTGATCCGATTCAAAAGAAAAAAAACGGCACTATAAAGAAGATTATAGATTAATATTAAATAAAAAAAGAATGTGCAGTGGCAATGCCAAAATGTCACTGTAAAGAAGACGTAGTATAGATTCAGGTTGATGAAAAATTATTCGCAGTCAATGCCAAAAAGACAAAATTATATAGCTCCATTGTTATTGGTTTAAATCAAATGGAAAAAATAGAGGAGTGGTAGAAATGACATGGTAATACATAATAAGACAGCTACTACGTAGCAACAAAGCTAAAAAGGCATTAATGTATATTTCTGCTCTTATTGATAAGATTTGAATTAGGCAAACGTTACTTAACTGGATCTGTCATTGAAAAGTACTCACAGGCTGTAACACTGATTATTATAGTCTATTTTTATGTATGAGAGAGTAATAAAACAGCATTTCTAATGCAAAACTTAGTACGGTCATTTTAAATATTTTTACAGAATAATCTAAATATTTCCTAAAATTGTAATAAGCTATTACAAGTTTTGGGTCTTTTATTGGTCCTTTATAAACATAAGCTGTACAGAACAATAGAAAAAGGTTTGGACAGGCCAAAGGCCCTGTGTATTAAAGATTACATAGCCGTATCTTAAGATTATTTTCAATAAGTACCTATTTGCCAATTTTGTTTTATTTTAATTCCAAGAATTTATTACAGTAATCTAATTATAAGTAGATAAATACCTTCCCAACAAATTTCACCGAAAATTCGATTATAGGTTTTCCATTTAGTAAAGAAGTTCAAGTTGTGTATTCTTGACAGTTTACTAAATGTCGTTTAGTTGCAACTTGCAAAGTGCAGTGTGAATTCTAGTGTGATCATGGAAAATTTGGAAAGGCCGCGTAAACGACAAAAAATCGGTCCTTTAACAGTTAATCAAAAAAATTAATATTTAATTGTTTTAAATCATTTACAGACAAACATTTATGTAAAAGTGTTGATGACACAGTGGAATTATTTAGTAGTACGCTTGGTGTTGGGAAATCTACGATTTACAGAGTTGTTAAAGAAGAGAAATGTGGCGAGTTTCAAAAAGCACGTAAAGTTCCAGGAAAACCAAAATTGCAATTAGAAAATCTTTTGAAAGAAAGTGCATGCATTCTTTTTTAGAAAAGAATTTTCGACAATAGACAAAGTTCTTGCCACGGTTCGATATGATAAGGATTACCCTGAAATGAGTCGAAGCACAATATGGAAACTTTTAAAAGAAATAGGTTTTCTATGGAAAAAGCTTTCCAGAAAGTCTATTTAAATAGAAAGAAGCGATATTGTAGTATGGAGAAAAATCTACCTAAGGACTATAAAAGAAATGGGAAACCAAAGAAGAAATATTATTATTTAGATGAAACATGGATCAACGAGGGACATGAACCAAATAAATTGTGGCAAGATGAAACTGTTACAAGTCGAAGAAAGGCTTTTTTAAATAATGTATCTACTGGTTTAAATCCACCATCAGGAAAGGGGCGCAGACTAATAATAGTACACATCGGTAGTTCAAACGGTTTTGTTAAAGGTGGTTTATTGACTTTTGAGTCTACTCGTACCGGTGACTACCATGAGGACATGAATGCTGATGTCTTTAAAGAGTGGTTCGAACAAATTATAGATCTTCTTCCTAAGAACTGTATAATAGTAATGGATAATGCAAGTTATCACTCGAGACTTATAGAAAAAATGCCCACAACCAAGTGGTTAAAAAAAGATTTACAGAATTGGCTAAATTCAAAGAATATTAAGTTCCATCCCGGTTCTGTGAGAAAAGAACTGTATCATTTGTGTTCCCTTCATAAAGAGAAATTAAAAAAATATGAAATTGATGAAATTGCAAAAAATCGTGACGGTGGTTAGATCACCACCATATCATTGCGAAGTAAACCCGATTGAACTGATATGGGCACAGATAAAGGGAGAAGTTTAAAGAAAAAATAATTCTTTTAAAATGAGTGATGTTAAACAGTTGTTTTTGGAGGCTGTAAATAATGTGAAACCTGAAAACTGGGAAAAGGCAGTAAATCATACGATTAAAGAAGAAGAAAAAATGTGGAAGTTGGACAATATTACTGATGAAATGATCGAGCCACTCATTGTAAATATTGGTTGCGACAGTTCATCTTCTGATTTCGATTCTGATTTGGATTTGTAGGTAAGAAGTAGTTTTTATATTAAAATTATTATTTATGAACGTAACGTTGTTTGAAAGTCAAAGTTTAAACCCTTATACCTACTTAACTCCTTTGGCACAATGTTCCTAACATACCTTGTGGAAAAATAAAATATTTTAGAAAAAATTGCACTTTTTTACCTTCAGCTGTTTAGAAGTTATAAGCAGGTTAATTAGGTGAAAATATATGTGTATACTCGAGGAATAACTTCAAAAAATATTTTAACTGTCTACTATAAGAAGTGCTACGCCTATGGATTACGAACGCTTTATTATTTTAATACTCTCTCATACATAAAAATAGACTATAAAATATAGGTTTAACGAAAAATCTAAGTATATTTACTGAAAAATACATATTTGATAAAAAAAAATAATAAATTACCTTGTTACTTTTGATTACAGTTTATTATAGACAATCAAATATACCTTAAATCCAAAAACGCAAAAATTAACGGTATATTCATAGAAAATCATATCGAAAGACTACATAAAGCCAATTTTTTGCAAGAGGCTATGAAAAATAGAAAAAAATATGGGATACATTAAAAAGACAGAATAAATAAACAATATAAATTTAATTGAAGTATTTGAAGCCAACGAAACATTTAATAATAAATTCCATCCAACAACATATATATTCAAAACGTAATCTTAATATGAATGTGTATTTGGATTTAAAGGAGAACATAATTATTTAAAAGAGATCAAATTACTGATTAAAAAAAAAGGAGCATATTATCTAGAAATCTATATGTACACCATTATTTACTATTGATTCAAATAAATGCACATAACTGATTATTTATTTAAACTTTCTGAGAACGAGTACCTTCTAATTTTGACTAGTAATACCAACAAACTTATTAGATTTTACTTGATCTAATAAAACCTACGCCACTGGTCCCAAGTTAATTAATAATCCTCATTAGTTTATTAGTTACAGAGACCAGTTAATCAAGTTGAAGTCGAGGATAAAGACAATACCCTGTTCATTATTACAAGTTTACTCAATTTATGACAGAATGCACTAAATTGCAATAGAGAGAAATACATTCTATTGTCAAAATTCCATGTAAATCTAATCTATATTTCAATTGCGAAACTTAGTTTTAAGTGAAATGCGTTTCGGAAAGTTCTTACATAAAGAACTTCCCGCTGATTTATGTTAAATAAAAATGGACTTCCATTTGTGCTGACCTAGTTTTAATTCAGTTTGTTAGAAAATGAATAGAAGTGGAGAAAAATCATATTATCCACTCTCTATAGCCGTGGCGTTCTTCGCCGAAATAATCCTAATGCATTAAACATTTTTAAACTATAAGAAATAATGGTTAGTACTTTAAACGATATCGGTTACAGAAATCGTTGCATACCGTTGTTTCTAAAATTAAACGTAATGTCCTCGCCAAATTCATTTGCTTTTAATATTCAAATCCAAATAAAAAAGAAAATCATGTGCGAATTAAAAAGGAAAAAATAAGTTCTTAGTATTTTATTCTGGCATATCTGACATTAAAGTAAAATAAATCACTAGTTTACAGTTGCCGAAGAAATTTCAGCTGTTGCTGACTACATAATTATGATATGATATTTTCAAAAATATAATTAGAAGATTTTTATCAGCTCTAGTTTCTGAGCTTCAGCTATAAAACAGAAAAAACATGTATTCACTAAGAAAAACTTTACTAAAAATATAATTAATCATTGAGTTCTAAAAAACTTCGTTTTAAAGCTCTTCTCTTATGGAAAATAACGTATCAGAGACCAAAAATAGTCAGACATCATATTCGTGTCCCAGAAAACCTGATAGCGCTCTTCCATGACGCGTAAGTCTTGATGCATACGCTCTCCCTGCTCTTCGCTCATATCTCCTAAATTTTCCGGAAACCTGTCCAGGTGACTATGGAGGAAGTGGAGTTTTATGCTCATATTGCACCCCATATTTTTTAATTGTACCAGAATGTCTTCTACAAGTTCAATGTAATTTGTAGATTTATTAGTTTTGAGACAGAGACGAAACCTGTCCAAGCCTTTAGTTCTAACTTAGTCATAGAATTTATAAATTGAGTATCTTTCGTAAGTTGTCTTATTTAAGAGCCATCAGAAATACCGGCCTTAATCTTTTCCATAGCGAGCTGAAGAAATTTTTGGCAAATGTAAGAAAAGCAGTTTCCGTCTTTATCTAGTGATTTAACAAACTGTTTCATGTTGTCCAGTTTTATATGTAATGGTGGAAGAATAATTCTGTCACCAGCTACTAATGAATTCTGGACTATATTTTGCTTTCCAGGCTTTATATTTTCTCTCAAAGGCCATTTTTTTTATACCCAATACTCTTGTTTAGCTCTACTGTCCCAAAGACATATAAAACAGGGTAACTTAATGTAACCACTTTGTTGACCGAAAAGAATGTTCACTATTTTTAAATCGACACAAATTTGCCACTCAAGGTCATTGTATTTTATTTTGTTCAAGACTAGCGAAATGTTACAATATTCTTTCTTTAACTTTGTACTGTGGGCAATAGGTACCCCAGCGTATTTATTTTCATTATGTAATAGAATACATTTTAGGCTACGTTTTGAGCTGTCAATGAATAAACGCAAGTTGTTTGGTTCAAATTGTTACAAGCCCATTTTTATTAACAAGTTTTTAATATCTGAACAAAAGGTAATATTGTTTTTTTCGGAAAAATAACGCCGTAATTCTTTATCTCTTTCACGATAAAAACTTATTTTAGAATCTGAGAAAAGCAAATTTTTTTCTTTCAGTCTTGATGCTAACAATTCTAAAGTTTGTTTAGAAATATTTAAATTTCTTACAAAATCGGCATCATTTTGTGATGAGCTTGGTCCTTCAATGTCTTGTTCTAAGGGTTCAGAAATATTTTTAGGCACTGAAGAGTCAGGTGAACGCTGCACTGGACGTTGAACACAACTAGTACTTGGGTAGTGTTTAAACCGTTTACGTTCACTGTACAAAAATAACAGTCGTCGAGATAATTTCGTGGTTCTCGCCAAATAGTCGGTGTTTTAAATTTAAAGGCATTTTTTTACCACTTTTTCATAATCTTAAATATTCCAGACACGATTTACAAACACAATTGGAAGCCCAGTACTTCTCGTTTTTATCCAAGAGCATCCCAAAATACTCAAAATAGGTATTTCTCCGCATATATAGCAAAAATGATCTGGATTGCTCAAACAACGTCTCCTTGAACTACTCATGACGCAAACACTTCAGATATTTATCTTAACACAGTAAAATATGCCTGTTATCGAGTAATATTTACGCTTAAATGATAAAAATAAAAAACAAAGTAACTTGAGCGGCTCAAAAAATTTTGAGGTTAGATTTGACAAAAACAAGTCATAAGTGAACATTATCAACCACAGAATTCGCGACAACAGACAAAAAGTTAAATTTTGTAAACTAGTGATATATAATATTGATACTATATTTATTATAGGTAGTCTTTCCTGGAAAAGTTTAAACTTCTGGACTATAAATATGCCATGTTATAGTTCTGTGATCTCACACAGAGACCTTAAACTCTGTACCTCACACTATTCTTCTAGAAAAGTTGAAATTTTGCAGGGTGAGAGGTATATGTTCCAGAAAATTTTATTAAATCATACTTATCAAGTAGACAGCAAGCTATAATTTCATAAACAACTTGTTCAATTTTTAAACATATGAGCAAGGAGGTGCTCCAAAAATCAGTGCTTAGACACCTACCGTTTTTAGTGCCCATCATTGGATACCAGTTGTTTAATTAATTATTAGTAAGATGTATACTAAATGTTGTCGATGCAAAACCTATTGTTTCTGAATTCAAAAATAACCTACAAGCAACTGATTTTTAAGTTATGGTATGAAGCTTAATATCGATTAACCTTAATTTGTTAATTTTTCCTCTGATTATAATAAAAACAATACAAATAGCACCTTGGTGGGGTCAAAAACTTACCAGAAAACTAAAGTACACTTTCGTCTACGGAATTTTACTTATAGCACATTTTGAACTAATTCATTGTCCTCTATCTATACATTACCATACTCTGGGACAACTCATGTCATTTGGATAGAGTATTCAAATCGTAGAAACAAGCAATTCAAGATTTAGCTGGTATTAAGCCAAGTGAGTATCTAATTTTTTCGGTAGAGTCGAATTGTCTTACAAAATAAAAATATTACCTGACCCTCAAAAAAGTGACGGAAGAATTGTCTCCCGCATGATTTTAATAAGTACTTATAATACCTTAAAATCTAAACGTTGTTGCCAAATCGATCTTATATCTTAACGAAATATATGGGATGGTATTTCCTAATTTTGTTTAAATAAAACAGTAATTAGGAAATTGTAATTATTTTATTATATAATTTAAAACAAAATACACTTTATACAAGTAAATAAACAATACAAAATTAAGTTCGTTACATATCTTTTATAACGGATATATTGTATTTCGAGACAATAATGTTTACAAAAATGACATAAAAACTTTTCACTGTACACTCTTATAATATAAATTAAATTCTGCATTCAAAAGAAATATTTTTTATCAATTGAAAATTGGTACACGTCTTGTAATCTTTTAAAATTATAGTCCAAAAACTTTTTTTCATTTATACTTTTCTATCATACACTTTGACCACGGTATCGATGCTTTGAAGCTTTGAAAATCTAGAAGAACTTTTATAAACTGGTTAAAATTTGGGTGTGTATTATAAAATGAATGCGTTTGTTGTCCTTTTTAAAGAAGAAGAGATTTCAGCCCAAATATTAGGAGGAAAGGTAGAAATTTCATCTATATAAGTTCCAACTAAACAGTCATTAAATTTAATCAGCCTCTCATCATCTGGTTGAATTGCAACGAGATCAAGAACAAAGCAATCGCCAACGTCTTCTGCTTTAAGGAATGGTAAACCAAAAATATAAGTAAGGTACTTAGTTATATCTGTTTCTAAATTATCTTTCAACTGATACTCGGTGAAAAGTCCTAAAGTTTAAATTTTTCTATACCAACTTTGACCTAGGTGAAATAGACATCCCTTAATTTCTGTTTTTGGAAAAATTTCACGAATGGGCCCGTTCACTTTTATTTTTGAATGTGAATTATTTATATATTTATAAAGATATTAAACTCTTTTGTCTGGTGGTACTTTTCCCGTTAAGATATTTTTGCTAGAAGTAAGGGAATTCCCATAAAATTCTTTCAGTGACTCATTGCGTCAGAAAACCCCTAATTCCCTTCAGGTCTCGTATCGGTTAATAGTTAAAAGGGCGCGGTTGTCGGATGTATCATTGCACCACCATTCCTCTTCTGCATTTATTAAAGAAATTTACATGATAAAAATATATTATTTTTTAAAAATAATGTGTTTATATTTTCAGATAAAGCTGGAAGCCCTACCTTTTTTAAATTTTAATAAAAACAATTAGTATTACTCAAGCTGAATATTACCAGATCGAAATTTTATTTGAGAAAATGTATCTGGTAAACGTGACAACGTTGTAAGTACTTCTAAATAGTGTTGTCTACACACACTTCTAGAAATAAATGCAACGTTGCCACGTTTACCAGATAAATATTGCAAATCAAATTTCTACTTTTTGATTATGGTCTGGTTAATTTTCAGCCTGAGTAATAATAATTGTTTTAATTAAAAAGTAAAAAATAAGCTCCAGCTTTAAATCTGAAAATATAAGTTCATGATGTTTAGAAAAATAATGGAATTTTACTATTTAAATTACATATATAAATGCAGAAATGCTATATTAGGGATACTTCCGACAACCCCGATACTTCCGACAACCCCGCCGTCTTTAAGCATAACCGATACGAGACGTGAACGGAATTAGGGATTTTCTGACGCAATGAGTCACTGAAAGAATTTTATGGGAATTCCCTTACTTCTAGCAAAAATATCTTAACGGGAAAAGTACCACCAGACAAAAGAGTTTAATATCTTTATAAATATATAATTAATTCACATTCAAAAATGAAAGTGAACGGGCCCATTGCTTTGTGTATTGCTCATTCAAAATCTGAAGTTATAGTTTCTGGAAAAAAGTCGTGTCCTGTTATAGATAGGAATATTTCTTTTAAATATTGTTAACGTAATTTATATGACACTGTATTTTTATTTTTCAAAAGAAAAAAAAAACGAGAGGAATATAATGATTATTTTTAAAAGCATAAATGGTAAACAATTGTATAAAAAAATTAGGACAATAATCGAAAGTGCCGTCTACATATAATTCACTTATTCCTTCTAGAGAATAAAGATTAGTTTTACATGAAAAGATGACTATATAATTTGTTTCTGGTAATTTTTATGTTCATTAATATTAGATTTATTATTGCAATTATTAAACATAATTTGTAATAATATTACAAAGTGGTCGGTAATGAATGAGTTGATGATATTATATTATTGAAATTGTTTTTATCTGATTTTATAAAAATGTGCTCTACGCAAGATCCGGAATCTGGTCTAGTAACAATATTTATAGCCGATAGTGATACAATAAAAATTACAGCTCCATTTATTGCAACATCAGTTAAGGTTAATCATTACTTTTTAATAAGACTGACAAAAAAAATATGAAAATAATATTTGACATGAATGTTAAAAATAGAATGTAGTGTGCACACAAAGCACTGCACCCTGTATATAAATGCACCAAATGGGGAATATAAAAAACACAATTATTTTCCAAAAAAATATAAAAAAAAATAATTAACCTTTTATTTGCTTGGTTATAAACAACACTCTTTTTATTAACCTCATCATACGTTTGTGGAAACTAAAAACAAACAACCAGCAAAAATTACCAGCCCCCTCTTTTTCGAGGATCGCGAGACATAAAAAGCAAACTTAACATGGAAACTTCCTAGTCGTGTTGCAAATAAAAAATGAGGGTGACACGGCCTATTAAGATAGAAATGCCCCATTTGCACGAAGTACTTCCATAAAATGGCTTCCAAGCATTTTTTGAATAACTACACACACATAGGATTTAATCTAAAAAATTTACAACTTCCGCGTGGAACTAAAATCAGGACCGTCGTGACGCAAACATTTCTACTCTATATCAGCATAAATGAACATAGATATCTAATTATCCTAAGTTAATGATAAAAATCACATTAGAGACCGAAATAAATTCGTGTGGAATAGCTTTGCAGAATTATCATCTATTATCTTACCTACTAATATCAGATTTCTCAAAACCATAATTCAAAATAAAATGATGTTTTCATTTTTAAATGCTATTATGCAAATTAGATACCATTTCTCAATAAATATTGTTGTATGTTCTAAAAATGTTCAGCTCAATAAATATATAATAATATTAAGATTTAATGCCGATATGTATAAAAATTTAGAAGGAGATGTTTCAGAAAATTGTGATGTTTTTGAAATATTACACAAAATATTTTAATAAAATAAAAACCAGTTTTAAAAACATTAGATCATTACTTAAACTGTTTAATAATATTGTAGGTCCTTTTAACTCTAGTTGTAATTTTTATATTTTTGAATTTAAAGTAGACATCTTTTAAACATATGTTGTGGCAGTAGTGTAAGCTCATTTTCCTAAATTAAGGTTATTTCTAATGTAGTAGATGTTTTAAATGTTAATTAACAATTTTGTTAATGATTTATTTTTAAATAAATAAAATTTACTTGACTATTTAGTTACATTTTATTCATTTTGGTAAGAAGTTCATCAATTTTTACTTTCCTATCTGTACAGAAAATAAAGTATAGGAATCATGATTTTTTTTGATATCGAGTTTTCAACGGTTTTTTACGTTTGGGGTCCACTAAATCCATTTTCAGCACTTATAGGATCCTACGAGAAACCCCAATGACGATGGAAAAGTTTAAAGGGATTGTGTTTAGCCTAGAAGACAGCCGTCCATGCCATACGAGGGAACAGGGAGCATCTCAGCCCGGCCACTCAAACTCTAGTCCCACACCACCTGATGGTAGGAACGGTGGTGGCAGGACTACAAGCAACTATATAGAGACGAGTGCCCGATGGACATTAAAACAACGCTCCAGGCACTAGCGAGTGCCAACAAGGATGAAAAAATGGATAGGAAGGGAAACAGTACCGGAAAAGAAGGTAGAAAAGTTAAGAAAATGAAAGAAATAGGAAACAGCGTGGTAGATGGTAACAACGATTGAAAAAAAAGGACAGAATACCGAGGAAAAGATTAAGGAAGTACACTTTTAAAAAATAGATGTAGTTGGAAAGGATTCGGGTGACGAAACTGGTGTTCCGGGTCAGATAACCGTGAAAGCTATGGTACATCGAGAAGCTGAGGAAGTGATGGTATATGGAAACTCAGAAGGCGAGGCTCAGATGGCAATGTTGGCAAAGGAAGACGAAAACAACGGTGAAACCGATCCTTATGTTAAAAGGGGAGTATGGGGATGTAGCAAACCTTGCCTTTTGGAGATACGGAACCAGTAACTGATAACAAGGAAACCCTGACAAGATAAGGTAATAAACCTACATTCGAGAAAAGCAGCGAAAATTTGTGATTAAGAAGCAATTTTTTATTGAACAAGGTCTCGTTTGTCATTAAGTATTGGAAGAAAGAGAATAGTTACAGATAATGCCCACAAATTCCAACAATGTGGATAAGAAATTGCACAAGGATACCACAATGGGTTGGTACGAAAACTCCGAAGATATGAAAGAAGTTTTAATATTTTATACGGAAACCGATGAGGAAGATGTGACATTAGCTAATTAAAACATATGCGATGAAAAAGTAAGAAGAGAGTTGGAATAGTTGCTAACGGAGTACAATGATGTTTTATCGAAATCAACCAGGCGCATGGGCCGCACAAACTTAGCAACCCATACGATTGACGTAGGTGAGGCGAGCCCTATAAAGAGCCGTCCATACAGGGTGTCTCAAAAGGAGAGACAAATAATAGATGAACAGATAAATGAAATGCTGGAGTATGGCGTGATAAGACCATGCCACTCTCCGTGGGCAAGCCCAGTGGTACTTTGCCAAAAGAAAGACAGTACCTACAGATTCTGTGCGGACTACAGAAAACAAAATTCTGTAACCAGCAAGTCGTCCTACCTATTGCCAAATATGGATGACATTTTAACATAGATGGGAGATGTAAAATACTTCTTCACCCTGGATATGTTTAGCGGTTATTGGCAGGTCTCCATAGAAAAACAATCTAAGCCATACACAGCATTTGTCGCCCAGGGGCATGAAACTTACGAGTTCAATGTCTTAAGTTTTGGCCTCTGCAACGCGCCAGCAACTTTTCAAGCCCTAGCCGATGAAGTCTTCAAAGGGATGAAATAATCAGACATTTTAATTTACCTAGATGACATCATTATATTTTCGTAGACACGAGAGTAACACTTGAGGAAACTGAGAAAAGTATTTCAAAGGTTGAGGGAGGTAGGCCTAACGCTTAAACCGAACAAATGTTCATACATGGAGCCTTAGGACAAAATACTGGGTCATCAAATGAGCGCTACTGGAATAGCTCCAGATAGAGCTTTACTGCAAGCCATTCGGGACTTTCCAACCCCTAGGATCACAAAACATGTGTAAAGCTTCCTAGGAATGTGTAACTTTTATAGGAAATTTATAAAAGACTTCTCCAAAATAGCACATTTACTCCATGAGGCCACCCACAAGGATGGATTCTTATGGACAACAGTACAACAGCAGGCTTTCGAGGAAAACTGACCACCGTTCCAGTTCTAGCATACTTAAATCCAGTTAATGGGTGTGAGCTGCGTGTGAACGACAGTAAAATAGGGATAGGAGGCATTTTGTTACAAGAGGGCGAGGATGGTGAACAACACCCCATCGCTTGTATTAGCAGAAGCCTGACGAAAAGCGAAAATAACTATACCATAATAGAGCTTAAGGGCCTGGCTGCCATATGGGCACTAGCTTACCTAAGACACATGATATATGAAAAACCGGTGAGGATCGTAACGGATCATCATGTTCTTTGTTGGTTAAAGGCCAGTAAAGACCCCACTGGGCGCCTAGCCAAGTAGGCCCTCAAGTTATCGGAGTACGAGTGAGAAATTGTGCACAAAAGTGGAAAGAAGTACAGCTATACTGACTGCCTGTCCAGAAATCCTATCACAGATTCCTTGGAACCAGACACAAGTGAGTTGGAAGAAGCCCCAACATTCCTAGCCCTTCCCGAGGATTTAGTAACGAAGCAAAGAAAGGATGCGGACCTGACACTAATATTTCAACCCGAGGATCTAGTAACGAAGCAAAGAAAGGATGCGGACCTGACACTAATATTTCAAGCTCTGGAAGACCCCTCAAGTGTCCCTATGGGTGTGGCTAAAAGAGCCAAGAATTTTAGATTGATAAATGGCGTGCTACATAAGGCAAACAGCAGGAGTAGATAACCTTTTGGCAATTCCTTAACACCTGTAGCGGGAGTCCTGTTTTCAAGGCAGAAAAAGACCTTGTCCGGCCACCTAGCCATAAAAAAACATTACACAGGGTTGCGAGCAGGTTTTACTAGAAAAACCTGCAGAATGACGTGGAGAAGTACGTCAAGGGTTGCAGCGATTGCCAAGCGAGAAAAGGACAAGAAACAAGGAGGCCAGTGGGCCTACTCCAGCCTTTAGAGGCAACGCAACCATTCGAGCGGGTAGAGATCGATTTATTCGGACCATTCAGGAAAAGCAGGAATGAAAAACCTTCATCATCGTTGCCACAGACTACGCCACAAGATGGACAAAAACAGAAGCCCTTAGGAGTGGAAAGGCTGGACCTGTGGCTAAGTTTATATTAAGGAACGTCATAGCTAGGCTTGGGTCGCCTAGATATATGCTTAGCGATCGAGAACGGACCTTTATGTCGGAAATGGTCACAGAATTAACAAAGGTTATGGGTACAGTAAGTCAGTTTACGACAAGTTACCACCCTAGTACCAATAGACTAACAGAAAGGTTTAACGCCAATATGCTATCAATGTATGTGAACACAGACTGACTGGGATGAGTATCTTTTCCTGGCGACATCCCCTTACAACATCTTTCAAAGGCGGGGGTATTGGCTTAGCCAGATCTCTGAAAGAGAGAGAGAGAGAGAGAGAGAGATATACTGCCAAAGAAAATAGTTCCTGTAGGGCAAACCCTTTCCCCGCCCTCTGAATTATCGTCAGGAAGTTAGGGTTCCTTAGGCCCATCTCGTCTGAACTTAACCCCCTAGCCGTGTGTTTACAAGAGGCCAATTTAAATACAAATTGGGCCTTTTTGTATAACCCGTGGTTACCGCTAAGAATGGACTTTAGGGTCAGTCAAAAAGGCCTATAATCTCTCTTAATAATACTATTGGAAAATTCCTCTTTTTAAGACCAGTTTTAGGCAGTTTCCCTTATTGAAAATTGTAGAGTTCATTTGGTAGGTTACATCATGCGAATTTTGGCAATATAGCTGGTAAATGTCAAACATATAAAATATATTCTGGAAACTCTTATGCTATTTTTAAAACCAAAGAATATCTGTAAAGTCAAAGTCAATGAAGAAGCAGTCTAGCTCCAACCCTGTATTTTTATACATTCCCGTTTCTGTTACGGAAAATGAATCATTTACGCAGATACCGAAATATCTAGAAGAAACATCGGAGAATCTGACGTAAAATGAAAACATTTTGGCGTTAGAACTGATCGTTAGTCTCGATAAACAGCCATTTATGCCGTATCTACCCTGTTGATACCTGGAATATAGTCAAGGGAGTGTCTCACGCATTGTTTAAGGGTTGTTTAAATTCCGTACGTTTGTTCTGATGAAGCCGTTTAGACAACGTTACGGCAATTCAATCAAGGGGATTTAGAGGATATGCATTCGTTATTTCTTGTATTAGTATTAGCGCTGTGAACGGGATTACGTTCAGTATGGTGTAAATGAAAGGATTAAATTTATTTTGTGTATTGGTAATTTTGGAAGATAATCCTAAAAACCTGTCAATTTTTATAATAAATAAAGTAAATATAAAATCAAAAGGTAGAAAAGAAAAAAGGTCCTTTTGATCTCAAAAAGGTATGTATTTTTTATATACTGTGACTGGTTTTGGACGCCATAATCCCTTGTCCACTAGGGAATAAACTACAAATTACAATGTTAATATGGCGTGCCAAAAGATGAAGTGATACATTTTCAAACCGTTCGCTGTAAATAAAAAATACTTATCTTTGTGAGACCTAAAGGACTTATACCAGCTTAAAGTATAAGGTTTGGAGAATGAAATCTTCTATTTTTTATTTGTCCTGTTTAAACACTGATTTAAAAAAAAAAAAATAAAAAAAAGTGATTTTAAAACCAGAGCTAAAAAGTAGGAGATTTCATTCTACATATTTTTCCAAGTATTCCGTCAAAATATTTCTAAATTTTATTGCGTGTTTTTTAAATCTAAGTGGAAATACGATTAAAAAATATTTAATAAATTTATTTGTCAAATTAGAGATTTTCTATGAATCCCTGTAATTGTGTAGTTCATCTATTTTTAAGAAGATGTCATCATAAAAAACAATGTAGCTGCTCTGTTTTAGAGATAGTTTTAACAGGTGAATGTTGTTTAGAGGTACCAATTATTGAATCAGTGATACAGCTGTAACTCGTTTTTTATTGTTTTGTGATTTTCTTATATATTTGTCTCGCTTGGATCCAACTACAAAATTATCGATTTATTTTCCGTGTGTATGAACAATATTGGCCACGTTGCCAGATTATCGATTTATACGATAATTTTACAATTCTTTCTAGGACGAATTTCATTTTAAAGTTGGTGAAATATACAATGGTGAAATGCAGGAAAAGGAAGGAACTTTATTGCATTCCGATGTAATTTGAATCCGAATGACCTAACATCACTGTATGTTACGCACGTAATATTTGCGGACTTGGCTTTCTTCTTATTTTATCTTTATAAGGAATATTATTTCTGAGTTAACACGTTGACTGCTATGTGTATGTACACATATGTATGTCCCATTAGTGCGTAATTGTTCAATATTTTAATTTGTGTTAAAGAAACGCAAACATGTTTCAAAGAAAAGTTATATGGATTTGAAAAATACATATTTTAAAAATATTTTTGGATTTACAGGGTATTACATTTTTGCATGGCATATTTTTAAAATAGAACATGAATTTTATTTTAATTTTAGAATGGTTTGGTAATACTGTATTTAACCCTAGAATAATTTAAAAAAATATTACAGGTCTGCCAAGCAATTAAAGTTTTATGAAATTAGAGAATGATGCAGACCTCAAATTAAATTATTATAATTTAGGTAGGATTACATTGATTTCAAAATTGTTTAATATACTGAATTATAGCACATTAAGATAACGAATAGTAGTGATAGTGCTGGATTCTTTTATAGCGAGTGTTTTGAAACATGTCTTAAATATGGTTACTTTTAAATTTAAATTACTCAATCTTTTTAAAGGCAGCACCCATTATAATATTTTAGCATACAATTCCTTATAAATTTGCATATCCAACATGTCCAATGTGTTAGAGAATAACATATATACATAGTGTCCCATCAGTACGCAATTGATCGATAGCTGTTTTATTATTGGAAATAAAAAAAATAATATAAAAGTTGTATGACCATATGTTCAAAAATTATTCCTATATATACAGGGTGGTCCATAAACGAGATGTTGACCAAACCTATACATTTTTAAAGCAAAACACCCTGCAGGTAGTCGTCAAATAATTTTAATTGACTTTATTTATTTGCTATGTAATATATAGGGTGTGTCAACACGCGAGGTTACAAATCTTTAAATTTTTTTCAATGGAATACCCTGTATTAATTAATTGGTGGCATAACATACATCAGTTCCATTAAGAAAATTAAGAAAATCGTAACAATTTTGACACACCCTTTATACAACATGGCAAATAAATGAAATTTAAATTATTGTTCGAAGATGTGAAAACAATCAAATATGTATTTGCAGGGTGTTTTGCTTTAAAAATGTATAGTTTATGGATCACCCTGTATATTTATGAATTATTGTTAAATATGATCATACAACTTTTATATTATTTTTTTTCGTATTTCCTATTATAAAACTGCTATCGATCAATTACGCACTCATGTGACACCCTGTATATGTGTTATTGAGTAACATAATGGTATAGTTGGATATGTAAATTTATAAGGAATTGTATGCTTAAATAATATACAGGGTGTGGTATTTGAAAAAAATTAAATAAATTTAACTTGGAATTAGTCATATTTAAAACTTGTTTTTCAAAACACTCTATATTAAATAATCCAGTTCTATCACCATTATTTGTTAGCTTAGTATCTTATTATTACATTTAAAAAAAAATTAAATCATTGTAAACCTACCTAAATTATAATAATTTAATTTGGGGTCTGCTATTCTCTAATTTCATAAAAAAATTAATTTATTGGCAACCCTGCAATATTTGTTAATAAAATTTCAGAGTTAAATACAGTATTACCAAAGCATTCTAAAACTGAAGTAAAATACGGGGTTTCCTATTTAAAAAATATATACCTTTTTATTTGTCAGACAAAAACGCAAAACCCTGTATGTCAAAAAATATCTTTAAAATATCTATTTTTGAAATTTATATAACTTTTATTTAGAAATTGTTTACGTGTCTATAACACAAATTGGGACAACCTGAATGTATTATTTACAATACATGCACGCGGCATATGTTTGCAATAATTTAATCCTGCGCCGCGTTTATATATTTTATTCACGCTTCTATTAGATATTGTAGTTTATCTAAGTATTTACTTAAACTACTTTACTCTTAAAACGTAAAAACAGACTTAAATATTTGGAAAAACTACTTCGGCTCAGCAGACCCGACCACAACATTTGCTTCGGTAGTCAACGTGTTTTAAATGCTTTTTTATTAATTTGTTGTTTAATTTGTATTTATAGTTATTAATATTTCAAAAATGCCTATTTTTCTTATTGGTTAATCTAAAATACACACGTAATTTTATAAATAATTGAAAATAGTACTGTAATTCTGAATTAATAAAAAAAGTGAAAATATGAAAACATAAATTACGACTCTACAAATGAAGTAAAATTTTTATGATTACTTTTTTTTTTCTTACAAAAACATTATCTCAGCAATATGCCATAAGTTGCATATGTAAGTTGACAGCATATAGAAACCTTTTTTATCATTCATTTTACGAAAAAAAGTTATTATTCATAAACATTTGTGCATAGTTTAACAGATAATGCAACCACCCGATATCAAATTTTATCAGTCGGTTTTACAAGGTTTGTCAAAAAATATGATTTTGCTCAAGATAAAATACCTTTATTTTCGACAAACCTTGTGTACGACTGATTAAATTTGATATCAGATAATTGAATTTTAGGTTTTAGACCATGCATAACTGTTTATGTAAAGTAACTTGTTTTCTAAAATTAATAGATTATGCAATTGTTCATGAAAAATAAGTTTTTTGCTTAAGAGCGATATCCATGCAACACCTAACAGCAAATTCAGATTTAGAACACACTGACAACTTTCAATGCATCTGAACCCACTTTGGCAACGTTGCTCTATTCCCAGGCTTACGCTCCCTTCAATTTATTACTTATAAACTATAGATGATTTAAAATATTAAAAATGCCGATAAATCGCAGGTCCGGTCTAACAAAGAGTATTTCTGTTTTGTTTTCTCGTTTAAAATATTTTTTAAAGGCATAACCTGGTGTAACATTTTCGAAAAATTTTTTTTATAACTAATTTATTTATTTACGAAATATATTTTTAAATATACATATGTACCTATTTCTACATTTTCTTATATACAGGGTGTTTGTTGGTAAGTGTGAATGATTTTAGGGAATGTTTGCCGAAGTTATTTTATAAAAAAAACATAGATCGAAAAAGTCAGTGGCGCAGTACTTTTTTATTAAAAAAGTGGCATTCTCGCACAAACGCCACTGGTACAAGTAGAAATATTTGGAACACCCCAAAAAATACACATTTGCCCCTTCAAAGTTTTTTTTGCAAATTTAGAGTAAATATCTTTAAAACTATTAAAAATAATTAATAAAATTTAATAAATTAAAATTTAAACATTCTGTATCTCGGAAACGAAGCATATTTCGACCTACTTTTATAGGAACTTTTTTTAACAAAATAACTTTGATAACAATTTGCAAAAATCGTTCGTACTTATTTACAAATACCCTGTATAAAAATACGTTTTTTAAATAATAACCCATTTGATACTAGTTTGTGCAACAACAGTGGACAATCCACTGGAGTTGTACAGTATGTTTTTTTCTACGACCCACTAACGAAAATCTACAAATTTAAAGTATTATTTTAGGAAAAGACAAAATAATTAATTTTAAAATAATTTATGACTTTACTAATTTGTGAAATAAAATAAACATGAAAAAATATTTCATTTAATTAGTCCCCAGCCCAGATTTGAACTCGGGCCTCTCGAGTGAAAGACAGATGCCGTATCATCATTTTCACCTCCACATTTAAAATTTTAGTTCTAAAAGTAGTAATTAAATTAGTTTCATATAGGTAGTTTAATTCAAATTTAGGATTTTTTAAATTGTGGTCTAAATTAAAATTATTTATGAATCCTACGCAAAAATAACTCATTTTAATGTATATTTAATCTCAATTCCTAAAAAATATACTGACAATTAGTTTGACAGAATTGTCACTTATTTAAAATTTTAAAAATAATAGTTGTTGGGTGTCCAATATATAAACTGTGATTGGTAGATTTCATTTTTTTGCAGTGTTCTCACTACCCAGAATGGATATGAAATATATTCGTTGAGTTGAACGCAATAGTATATTTTTTCGTTTTGTATAGTCTGTGCGTGAATAGTAGTTTGTGCAACAAAATTGGATATGATGGCCATATCGCACGAAGACGAAGTTTCAGAACGACGCCGTAGACGGAGTGCTTAATCGTCTGAGTGCGATACAGACAATATACTCGAGTTGTACAGTATATTTTTTCTACGACACCCTAACGAAATTCTACAAATTTAAAAAAGTAATTTATTAAGACAAAATAAATAATTTTAAAATAATGTATGACTTTTAATAATTTATAAAATAAAATAAACATACAAAAAGATTTAATTTAATTAGTCCCCACCCATGATTGGAACTCGGGTCTCTCGCTTGGAGACAAACTCCGTGCCGTCGCCACACTTGCCATTATAGTTTTAATACTTGTAATTAAATTAGTTTTATATGGTTTGATTAAAATTTAAGATTTGTTTATAAATTTGGACGAAATAAAAATAGAAATTCTATTACTTATCGATTATACATAATAAATATTCATTTTTACGTATATTTAATCTCAATAATTCAAAAATATACTGACAGTTAGTTTGACTACATAAAATTTAAAAAATAATAGTAGCCGGGTGACCAATATATAATCTGATTGGTGGATTTAACTGTTTTGCAGTGTTCTTACTAGGTAGAATGAATATGAAATATATTCGTTCAGTTGAACGCAATGGAATACTTTTTTGTTTTGTAGTATGTGCGTAGATTAGCTAATATTCATGTGGGTATAGAAAAAAGCATATCCATGTGGATGTAGAAAATAGTAGTTTGTGTAACATGAGTGAATATAAATTAAATTGATTTCATATAGTTTAATTAAAATTTATAAATATTTATTTCTAAATATAGATCAAATAAAACTAGAAATGCTATTATTTATCGATTCTACACAAGTATAACTCATTTTACGCAATAGCATATTTTTTCGTTTTGTAGTCTGTACGTAGATACGCTATCCATTTGGGTGTAGAAAAAATTGTTTTCTAGTACTAAAAATATTTAAAAATAACATTGAGTAAAATGATTTATTATTAGTAAAAGAAGGAATAAAAATAATCATTTTTATTGACTATTGGTCGGATTTCTACTCGGATTTCTACTCAAATTTCTAATATCTAAACCTCTAGTGAAACGTGGATCTAAGATCTCGGGTAGTATACAATCTAAATAAAATTGCTTTAGTTTGTTTTCCATATACACCAAAATCTATCATCTTTTTTTATTTTTTCTACTAACATACTTAAAGGTATTAAAATAAATAAATAAATAAAAAAAAAAATATTGCATTATTGCATTTTCGCATTATCATTAATAATTGCAAATTTTATTATGTTGTCAACCATTGCTTTTTTCGGAGTCAGTTTTGAAGCAGTGGCAGGATATTTAATTTCGATAATACTGTCTGTTCCTAATAAACCGTCGGAACCTAAAAACCATATTCAGAATCCACAAATAAACCACATTTATTGGATATCCGCTTTAAATTTGTAAATATTGCTTTAAAGCTAAAGGTTTTTTTTTTATTCAATACTTAGTATTTTAATTTCCCATATATTTTAACTTTAATGCTTAGAAGGGGTGCTAATGTTTGTCTTTTTCTAAGTAATCTAGCACGATATTTTATAGATTTCCGTCGAAACGGAAATATAATTTTCGGCATTTCCGAAAGTTTTCCCATTTTTATCACAAATTATTATAACTCAGCTTACACATAAAAGTTCATATAAACACATTGACTAAATACGAAACAAAAACACCTACACTTGAACTAAAAAGAATAAAGTTTTTTATTATTTTATTTTTATCCCAATTTTCCGGTACTGCATGCACCGCCAACGTCCGCCGCCTTGTTGCCAAATCAATTAATATGGATTGGAATCTTGACAGATTTTCTCAGATTTCCTAATTCAAGGTTTTCAATAAATATACGCTTTGGACAAAAAAGTGTATTGGAAAGAATTAGCTGATTTTTATATAACAATTCCCGGTAAAGACTCCTTTTTGCAATAATTTTCATAATTTGTATAGAAATAATTAAAAAATTAGTTTTTCTGAATTCGGGCTCTACAGCGGAGTTCTCTATCATTTGCTTAGTAGGTATACCAAATTTTATAAAAAAATATTTAAAACTGAGAAAGAGAACCTTGAAGTCGTTTTAAGCCTGTTTCTAACCATGGATATCGCTCTTAAAATTCTTAAAAAAGTTTTCCGTATGCCGCCAACTTACATATAAATGAGATTAATTTTTTTGAAAATAATTTTTACTGATGCAGATCTAAATAAAGTATTGTGGGTAAATAAGGTAATAAAAACACTTTTTTTTACATTTTTATTTTTTTATTTGGTTCTTTGGCTGTAAGACCTTTCGATATATATAGGGTATTCCATTAAGAATGGGAGCAACTGAAGATTAACTGATTAGAAATAAGCCGATTAAACAAAACATTCGTAGGCAAAACATTACTCGTTTCCGAAAGACAGGGTTTTAAAGTTGAAAATAAAAAATTATGAATAGTTACAATTTTTTTATTACTCAGTTTAATTTTACTAAATTCGGCAAACCTTATTGGTGTAATAAAATGTACGTATCACCAAAAAAATAAGTTAAATAAGCTTTGCCAGTGGCGTACGCCATGGGCAAGAAACATCTTTTTTCCTTCTAAATTTTAGTCCACTGTCCAAAAAGTTATTTTTTGAGATATTTGCACGTATTTGAAAATTCTGAAATTTTTAAATTTTGTTTTTTTTTTTATTAAATTTCTAAGAAGAGTACATTATTTATTTAAAAAAACATCAAAAAATTTAAAATTCTATGACCAAGTAACTTTTTGGATAGTGACGTAAAATTTAGGAGCGATGCGGTATTACGTACTATTGCTGTACGCCACTGGAAAAGTTAATAGAGGTATCTAATTTTTTTGCTGATAAGTGGATATTATTACACCAAAAACGTTTTCCAAATTTAGTAAAATTGTTGTGAGTAATGAAAAAAAATATAGCCATAAATATTTTTTGGATTTTAACACAGTAATTCCGAAACGGGAAACATTTTATCTAATCACGATTTGTTTAGTTATCTTATTTTTAATCAGATAATCGTCAGTTGTTCTGTGTCTCATTCTTAAAACGAGACACCATGTATAGTATAATAGGTCCTTACATAATGATACGAAGACCTTTGTCCTTTGTTGGCTGGACATAATATTGAACTTCTAAGGAAATATGCCGATGTCCCGAATCTAATCCAAAACTTTTATTTAGGTACCTGCTACATCGAAAATATTTGTTAAGGTCAAGACCTCGTTTACTTAATATCGCGTAGCGGCTAGGGGTGATGAATTTGTTATTTTATAACAGTTACCGTTTAGAATTAATGAAATTATTACGCCATCTGTTGAACAAAAAACTATTAAATATGGAATATTGCTTTATCTGTTGAACCGAAGGATTCTTTATTTATGACACATAAATGACATCTATCAAAATTAGTTCATGTTAAGAATATTGGGGGTGGTACTGTGGCCTTAATCTAACCAACTCACATATTGTGCACTCCAAGTTTGAAACAGTAAATATATCTGTAAAAATCTAAAATAAAAACTTTTATAATTTTCAGGTTTCTCATATTTTCCTATTCTTTTAAATCATTTAGACATCTTAAACATCTTATATATTTAAAGAGATCCAGATTCATTCTAGTCTTACTTCTAGGACAAGACTTGCAAAAAAATAATTTTTCTTATGAATTTCTTATTTGCACAGATTTACAAGGACGTAAATATAATGAACATATCTTTCAAATGAGGTATCACATGATTATACTTTAATTTAGAAAATTTAAACATAATATTTTACGTTTCAAGTGAAGTGCTTCTCGTTATAACAAAAATACATAGATGTCCCTATCTTTTTCCATTTAGGGGGATTAGCACATCTTCAATGTACAAAAAATAACTTTTTATTTTTATTTAAAGATGTTATGCAAACCAATTGTTTGAGCACAAAAAGATAATATTGTCTAAAAAGATACATTTTTCGTACATAAAGATAACTTTTTCATTTATTTCAAAGCTATTTATTATAACATTTAACATGGACGTCTGTGATATTCTTAGCTTTTTTCTTTCTTCTTTATCCCTGTACTCCAAATTATGTTCTATGCAAAAATATTTTATCTTATGTAAAACTCTCAATACCGATTTCAAATTAAAATTAAAAATTAATATTAAAAACTTTATTGCCAGTAAATAATTTTATAACGTTATATTATTATAATGAAACTATATTAATTTTTAATTATTTCATATATTATAAACGTGATACTAAATTTAAAATTATATTAATATTTTATTAGTGTTGTTATTATATACAGAAAATAATAAAATTGAATATGCATTTTCATTAAACTAATTTGAAATATTATGTTGATTTATGCTACCATGAAAAATAAACGATTAGCTGGGAGAAATTTTATTTTAAAATTACAGGAGGCCATTTAATAAATGAAAAATATGTTCAGTTATTTTAAAATATGCATAAATATTTAAATATATTTAAATATTAACAAGTTAGAAATTATAGGGATATATTATTTTTCTCTTCCACTTTTGACAGGTAGTAATTTAACGATTCTCAAAGTGCAAAAGGTCGTTTGTCTAAAAACTCCATTATTCAGGAAAGCAAAAAACTAATTATTAAGGTAAATCGCAAAAAGTGTTTAAAAATTATAACTTAAGTAATAAGGAATGCACTAGAACAACATATTGAAATAAAAGAGACTTGCCTACATTTGTGTAAAAACTGTAAAAATAGTGTACGCCCAGTGATCAAAATTAGACCATAATCATTTTATTTGAAGTACATTATTTTTCAAGAACTATCGTATGGTAATTTTAAATTAAATTGGCGCAGTCAGTGGGATACGTCAAAACGAGATTAGTGGATATAACTTTCGGTTCATATTAACGATGTATTGACCTATTCGGACCTATACCATGTGTAAGACAAGTCTAGATGATTAAACTGAGTAGTTCAATAAGAAGACATCAAAAGAACATTTGATTAGATTAGATTAGATTAGGAGTTGGACGTTATTTGTCCTTGTCCACCGCGTCCTTTTCAGATCTATTGTGGGACTGTTTTAGAGTATGTCGTCTAACCTGGTCTTTTTTATTAGACTTAGTAGCTTTGACAGTGGCTCCCGCATGCAGTTACATGCATTTGGCTTTTCTTCGCCCTATGTTAGATACCTCACTCCAGCCCGGCCTTCATATTGGCACAGGACGTGAAATGATGTTTCCTCTTCTTCTTCTTCACAGAACCTGCACAAAGTCGCTTCTTCTGCTGGATTAATGACACTCATGTGCCTTTTGAGGTGACAGTGTTCAGTAAGAAGGCCTGGCTTCTCCTTGTATGAAGATGTGCAGTGGCGTGAGATTTAATAATACCTCTATTGCTGCAGTCGGCATAGTGCGCATGGACCCAGTAGCACTTAGACAGGCAAGCCGCTGAATGCTAGTGAGTTGGCCTATTGCACTTGCCTGCGCAGTTTTAGTTACCCACGCCACTGCGCCATAGGTTATCATGGGTCTCATTACCCTTGTGTGATCATTTTGGGGTATAGACCCTAGTTTTTTCCACATATTCTTCTAAAGCTTACGAGGGCTATTGTAGCTTTATATGTGAGTTTTTCGAGATGTTGATTCCACGTTATTTTTGATCGAATATGACTTCTGTGACGAATGGGATAACTGTGTTGTTTAGTAATAGTGGTCTTAGTCCTGTAAGTACCCGTTTTTTGTGAATAGTACAACTGTTGTTTTTTGTGCGTTTATTGACAATTGTTCCTTTTTGCTCTGAAACTGTGCCTGACGATAATTGTTAGGTCGTCTGCGTATCCTAGGCACTGGTAGCCTTCTTTGGACATTTTGAGTAAGTCGTCCACAAGAACTGACCACAGCATTAGAGATAATATTCCTCCTTGTGGGCAGCCCCGTTTATTTTTTGCCTGTATGGTTGTCTTTCCTAGAAATGATAAAATAATTCTGTTCCCTAGATAGGCAGTGATCCATTGGCATATTGTAACTGGGACGTTCCTCTCTTCTAGAGCATTGGTTATTGATCTGGTTGAGGTATTGTTGAAAGCTCCTTCGATATCTAAGAAAGTGGCTATTGCGATTTCTTTGTCATCTATTGACTTTGAAAGCAGCCTGTTTAGATCGTCCAGTGCTAGGTCAGTTGCCTTTGCTGGCTGGTATGCATATTGGTTGGGATGGCGCGAATTTATTTTTAGTATCTTGTCCCTGATATAGCTATCTATCAATCTTTCTAGAGTTTTAAGTAGAAAGGAGGATAGGCTTATGGGGCGATGTAACTGTGACTGTGACCCTACCTACTTTGTCAAGGTAGACTACTTTCGCCTTTTGTCATATTGCTCGGATATATCTCCAGGCAATACATGCTCTGAAGCTTTTGCATAAATGTGGCATTAACAAATCTTTACCCTTCTGGAGCAAAATTGGATATATTCCATCTAGCCCCGGGGCCGGATGGAATATTTGTATTTGTATGCATGTATTTGTATGCCTTAAATTTGTTAATATCCCAACTAATCCTGTGTGGTCTTGTAATCTCGCAGGCCAGCTTCCAGTCTATTCGAGTTGGTCTGATCCCCTTGTGACTGTTACTCTCTTGGTCTCCTGAGTCTAGTCCTGTTAGGATAGTTGAGACCGAAAAGTGCACCTGAGTTAGTATTTCCAGAAATTCCTATAGTGTCATGGTGTACCATCCTCTTTTTTGAGGAATCCCACTTAACTAGATGTACTGTCTTTGGCTGTAACTCTATAGATTCTAGAGCTGGCGGTGGTCTCTGAAACCTCTTCGCAGAACTTCCTCTATGAGTTTCTTTTAGACTTGCGTACTTCCTTGTTATACTCTGTGAACTTATTTTTATAAGTAGTTCAGTCTTGTGTGGATTTGGCCCTGTTGAATAGCCTTCGCACCTCGCCTTTCAGGCTATCTGGGTGTTTATTCCACCATACTGTTTTTCTCGTTTGGTATCTCTCGTGTTCGGGACAGTTTTCTTGGTAGACATTAGTTATTGCCTTGTTTACCAATTCTACTGGCCTTTCGAGTGATTTTGTTTCTCGTACATTGGTGATTTCCTCCTTGAGAGACTCCTCGAGGGGTTTTATGTACCCTACCCAATTTATCTCTCTCGGATTTTTAAATCTGTCTGCTGTACGAGTTGGACATTGTATATGGAACTGGATATGTCTGTGATCTGAACACGATGGTTCATCGGACACATGCCAGTCTCTGATTTGGTCATTTATGCCTCTCGAACACATGGTCATATCTAGAACTTCTTTTCGGTTGGTAGTGACAAAAGTTGATTTGTTGCTTTTATTGGCAATTTCTAACCCTTCACCTAGAATAAATTGTAATAGTGGATCGATGTTAGTGCTTCCCCAGATCGTATGGTGTGCATTCGCATCGCATCCTATTATGAGGTTGAGTTTCTGCTCCCCGCAATGGGCAATAATTCTGCCTAGTATTGCTGGTGGGCATATTCTCTCCTTTTCAGGGAAGTAGGCGGAGCATACAACATAGCTCTTCTCTCCCTCTTCCGTGCAAAGCACCGGTATTAGTGTACAATTACTCATGTTGCTGTAGATTATACAAACGCGGGGTTTTTCATTCCCTTTGCTGTACAATAGCTTACCTTGTTGTGGTTTTAGTCCCGCAGCTTTTCCACAAACAAGCCTGGAGGGCTATTTCCAAGCCTTTCGTGTCGAACGTCCTACATATAATGGCATACGCTGCCTTAGCATGGTGGAGGTTCGCCTGCAGGACCTTTATGTTCCTCTGTGGCTCGTTGAAGGCACCGCCGTGAGATCTGCCCTTTGACCTTCCTCTACCTCCATTGGGGAAACCGACTCGGGGCTTTGTGACCTTTTGAGAGGGCTTCCGCCACTTTTGGTAGAGGGGTCTTTGGCGAACTTCTTGCCTTCTTTGCCCTTGGCGAAGTTCGTCCTTTGGGCTGCCGGCTTTCTGGAGTCTGGTGTTTTTTTGGCCCATTTTGGCCTTGACCTTTTACCCCACCGGCTTTATTTTGGAGATTTTTTGGACCGGTTTTGCCCTGTAAGGACATTTGATGCTTTGGGAATAGAAAAACAGAACAGTACAAGTACATATTGTGTTCCTTTTTGCTGGTTCTACGCATAGAAGAAATGTTAATTTATGTCAGATGTCAATATGCTTCAGAGTGTTTAAAAATTCAGGTAATTGTAGACTAGATTTTGACTTCAATAAATTCTATCAATGTTGCTAAAAGTAGGTACTTGATTTTATTTAGAATATTAAAAAGTATATATTAAATAATATGTACTGAACTAAATAAATTTAAAGAAGTTCAAATTATTCACACCATATCACTTCTTTAAGTTGTCCTATTTTATTGCGAATTTAAGATGGCATGTTATATTATAAAGTTACTGAGTTTGTCGTCGAAAATAATTCTAAATCTTTTAAAAGCATCTTTGACGCAACAATTTACTTTCCAACGTTTTCACTTTCCATTCCTGTCGTATACTTATACTTATTTTATATAAACCGTTGTTGCCGTTTGAAATTAAACTTCAAACACTTAGTTCTCGTCAGCGAAGGTTTCTTGGAGGAAAACATTTCGTTTACCATATTATGCCATTTTACTTTTTAAATCGATTTCTAGGAGTTTGTATGAGCTTTTTCTTAATATCAGGGAACTTTTAACGAGTATAGAATTTGTTGATCGTTTGTTTGGTCTGTTTTACAAATGGTGAATGGTTATTTTTTTATCCAGAATGGGAAAAGGAGGGCGCCACTTACACCCTAATAGATGTACAAAATTGTCAGTATTTTTTTATTCTAGACGTATTTTTTTTTATCTAATCTAAAAATTGATAATAACATTAAAATTTGTCACCCCATAAACATGAGACTACCAAATTTCAAATTAATACGTTAAATATTAACCAGAATATTGCAAAAAACGATAAATAAATTTTATTTTTAACACCCTGTATCACACTAGTAGGTGACATTTGACTTAGTGTTATTTAGCAAGATATTAATATTTTGTGGTCCTGAATCTATGGTTAAAATATATTCCATTGCATATAAAAAAAAACCTCGTTAGTTTTAAAAAAGAAATTAATGAATAATTAAATTAATGTAAGATTAATCATCTTCTTCGACGGTATAGCATTTTAAATTAAGGTGTCTATAAACAATAAGGGTTAAAGTATTTAAGTGATTATTGGTTTCAAATTTGTGTGATAATAAAGGTTTTATAATTATCGGGATTATAGAATAAAGAACTAAGACTAATATTAAGTAGGTAAAGGTGGATTATTGATTTGTTTATTAGTATTCTGTGAGTTAATCCGGATGACCTTTTTAAAGCGACAGACCTGGGAAAAGTCACATGTTTGGTTCTTCTTGATTATAGCAAAGCATTTGATACTTTAGATCATCCAACACTTTGCAAAAAACTGAAATTTTTCGGTTTTTCTCATAAATCCGTTCGTCTAATATCAAATTTTCTTAGCAATCGTACTCATAAAGTTATTTTGGAAGCTGATGTATTCAGCAGTCTACCCGTTAGTCAAGGTGTTCCGCAGGGATCCATTCTGGGACCATTGCTGTTTTCACTATATATAGCAGATTTTCATAGTTTTGTTAAAAATTGTGTGATCCATCATTATGCAGATGATACCCAGTTATATCACTCGTTTAATAATAAGTGCTTACTTACTGCCCAAAATCTTATTAACGACGATTTAAATACATTACTTGATATTTCTACAGCTCACAACCTCAAAATAAATTCTAAAAAATCATCCATCATGTTATTTGGCCCCAAAAAATTAAGACAATTAACAATAAACGCATTACAAATTAAATTAGGCGATGCTCTTCTTCAATTCACGAATGAAGGAAAAAACTTAGGTCTCTGGTTAGATTCTGATCTTCGTTTTAGTAAACATACCTCCACCATATCTCAAAGTTCGTTCAACGTCTTGAGACAGTTGTACCCTAACCGAGATCTGCTTTCCACACAACTCAAACTTAAACTTTGTGAATCTCTCATTTTTTCCAAACTCAGTTATTGTGATTCCATCTACGGTCCAGCCCTACTCCAATCCGATTCCGCTCGTTTACAAAAAATCCAGAATAGCTGTCTACGTTTCGCCTATGGAATTCGAAAATTTGATCATATCTCGAATAAAATGAAAGAATCAGGTTGGTTGACTTTCAATAACTATCGCCTTTTGCATTTATTAACCCAAGTTCACAAAGTTTTACTCATACAGAAACCTGATTATTTAGTTAACAAATTAAAGACATTTTCCAATAATGAATTTCCTACGCGGAATCGAATGACCTTGGTGGTACCGAATCATAACACGGCTCTATTTAAAAGATGTTTTTCGTATGTTGCATGTAAAGAGTACAATAAACTTACAAATGAATTTAAATCATATAACTTGCTTAATTTCAAGAAACGCCTAAAAGATTCTTTGTTCAATAAGCAATGGTCATAAAAAAATATATTATATAATGCAACGAATTTGGCTTTGAAAATCTGTTTATTTTTTTATACTTTTTTTTTCTCTATTATATTATATTATTATATTTCAATGTTATTTACAGGTTAAGTTGTAAATCAGCACAAGCTGAACTTCACCTTTTCATCTACCTTATATATGTATATATTTACACTTATACTAAAACTTGATGAATAAAGACGCTTTATTATTATTATTATTATTATTATTATTATTATAATCCCAGTACCTAATGGTAAAAAGTAATTATTACAATTTAAACTCATTATCTATTAAATTACTGGAGCCTGTTATTTTTTGTAAATATAGGAAATTAGACGTACCTGAAGAGGTAGCTAAGGAAATCAAAGAAAATATTAATTCTAAAAAAGCATCCGGGTATGATCTGATTACAGGTAAAATACTAAAACAATTGCCAAGAAAAGCTGTGGTCAAACTTACTAATATAATAAACGCTGTATTTCGACTAGAGTCGCTGAAATTATAATGATATCCAAACCTGGAAAACCACCAAATGAAGTGAAGTCCTATTGACCTATATCCCTGTTATATGATAACCGTGTTCACTAATTCGATGTTTTGGTGTCTACATTACATTTTGTAATAGTCTAGTGCTACTACACGGTTATTATGTAAACAAATTATGGTTATATTCATTGTATAAGATATTTACGATTATATACTATTTTTTTAGCTACGCCAATGGGAAACACCTCCTACGTTCCCTTTAATTTCATTACCTAGTAACGTTTTCAATCAAATGACTTTACCTTTTTTCACCCAGTTTCCATTGCCTAATGGAAACCATTTTGGCGAAATAACATTAATCTTTGATTTGAAAAGATCGGATAGACAGATTTTAAATGCTTCTTCGGGTGAAAACATACGTGTAGCGTTGATAATTTTTCATTTTGTATTTCTTAAAAGTAGTTGCTTCTAAATAACGCAAAAAATATTTAGGATTATCAAAAATAGAAATTGCAGAATGTGACCATAGAAATAATATAGAAGACCAATATAAATATGTGACTGATGAATAATACTGTCACTATAAATTATTAAATTCTGAATTTATAAGTTTTTGCCTATATGACTACAAACATGTAAATTGTAAATAAATAAATTAATTTAATTTTATTATAATTTATTAAACATAATATAAACATATTTTTTTAAAAATATTTAGTAAACTAATTTCAAAAAATGGCATTAAATCATCGACATTTTTAAACTCTGTTTAATTTTTTTTACCCGTAGGGTTCTACATATAATCTCACCTATCTTATAGACCTAAATATCTTACTGTGAGGCATATATTGTAAGCAAGCAAAAAAGAATGATTTATATTCAACCAACGACTCGGCCCAAAAGAAAATAATAATTTTTGCAGGTCGATATTTACCCTCTTTCGAGTTGATTTTTCACTAAGCAGAAGTGACAAAAAAGAATGTATTTATTGAGTGAAATTGTGAGACGAAAACTTTCACAAACCAAAAAAACCATTGGCGTGTAAGATAAAAGTATACGTTTCAATTAATATACTAATATAATAAATTAAAGTTGAATGTTTTGCACCCCTAGCTATAGTCTATTTTTATGTATGAGAGAGTATTAAAATAATAAAGCGTTCGTAATCCATAGGCGTATCACTTCTTTTAGTAGACAGTTAAAATATTTTTTGAAGTTATTCCTCGAGTATACCCTTATATTTTCACCTAATTAACCTGCTTATAACTTCTAAACAGCTGAAGGTAAAAAAGTGCAATTTTTTCTAAAATGTTTTATTTTTCCACAAGGTATGTTAAGAACATTGTGTCAAACGGGTAATGTAGGTATAAGGGTTTAAACTTTGACTTTTAAACAACGTTACGTTTATAAATAATAATTTTAATATAAAAACTACTTCCTACCTACAAATCCAAATCAGAATCAAAATCAGAAGATGAACTGTCGCAACCAATATTTACAATGAGTGGCTCGATCATTTCATCAGTAATATTGTCCAACTTCCACATTTTCTCTTCTTCTTTAATCGTATGATTTACTGCCTTTTCCCAGTTTTCACACTTCACAATATTTACAGCCTCCAAAAACAACTGTTTAACATCACTCATTTTAAAAGATTTATTTTTTCTTGAAACTTCTCCCTTTATCTGTGCCCATATCAGTTCAATCGGGTTTACTTCGTGATGATATGATGGTGATCCCGTCATCCCACGATTTTTTGCAATTTCATCAATTTCATATTTTTTGAATTTCTCTTTATGAAGGGAACACAAATGATACAGTTCTTTTCTCACAGAACCGGGATGGAACTTAATATTCTTTGAATTTAGCCAATTCTGTGAATCTTTTTTTAACCACTTGGTTGTGGACATTTTTTCTATAAGTCTTGAGTGATAACTTGCATTATCCATTACTATTATACAGTTCTGAGGAAGAAGATCTATAATTTGTTCGAATGACTCTTTAAAGACATCAGCATTCATGTCCTCATGGTAGTCACCGGTACGAGTAGATTCAAAAGTCAATAAACCACCTTTAACAAAACCGTTTGAACTACCGATGTGTACTATCATTAGTCTGGGCCCCTTTCCTTATGGTGGATTTAAACCAGTAGATAAATTATTTAAAAAAGCCTGTCTTCGACTTGTAACAGTTTCATCTTGCCAAAATTTATTTGGTTTATGTCCCTCGTTGATCCATGTTTCATCTAAATAAAATATATTTCTTCTTTGGTTTCTCATTTCTTTTATAGTCCTTAGGTAATTTCTTCTCCATACTACAATATCGCTTCTTTCTATTAAAATAGACTTTTTGGATTGCTTTTTCCATTGAAAACCTATTTCTTTTTAAAGTTTCCATAGTGTGCTTCGACTCATTTCAGGGTAATCCTTATCATCTCGAACCGTGGCAAGAACTTTGTCTACTGTCGGAAATTCTTTTCTAAAGAAGAACGCATGCACTTTCCTTCGAAGTCTTTCTTTCAAACGATTTTTAATTGAAATTTTGGTTTTCCTGGAACTTTACGTGCTGTTTGAAACTCGCCACATTTCTCTTCTTTAACAACTCTGTAAATCGTAGATTTCCCAACACCAAGCGTACTGTTAACTAATTCCACTGTGTCATCAACACTTTTACATAAATGTTTGTCTGTAAATAATTTAAAACAATTAAATATTAATGTTTTTTCATTAACTGTTAAAGAACCGATTTTTTGTCGTTTACGCGGTCCTTCCAAATTTTCCATGATCACACTAGAATTCACACTGCACCTTGCAAGTAAACTGTCAAGAATACACAATTTGGACCTCCTTACTAAATGGAAAACCTAAAATCGCATTTTCGGTGAAATTTGTTGGGAAGGTATTTATCTACTTATATTTCGATTACTGTAAGAAATTCTTGGAATTAAAATAAAACAAAATTGGCAAATAGGTACTTATTGAAAATAATCTTAAGATACGGCTATGTAATCTATAATACACAGGGCTTTTGGCCTGTCCAAACCTTTTTCTTTTTTAGCTTATGTTTATAAAGGACCAATAAAAGACCCAAAACTTGTAATAGCTCAGGTACATTTATTACAATTTTAGGAAATATTATTTGCATTAGAAATGCTGTTTTATTACTCTCTTATACATAAAAATAGACTATAGCTGAGATAAATTAAAAAAAAAAAATAGTATGTAGTTCTGCTTTCACTTTTATGTATTTTAGTCAATAATTTAGTTTTATTTATATATTTGGGTTAAACCATCCAACAGTATAAAATCAATTACAGAATGGGTACAAAAATAATTACAGTTACAGTATAATTTACATCATAAAAATAATAACAAAATATTATATATAAATATTAGCACAAATATATATAAACAAAAAATAGTTTATTAAACGTTTCAACCATCATAAGAAAACGAAAAAAAAAAAAACTTCGTTAGGAGAAAAAATTACGTTGCCATATGATAATTAACTTAATCCACAACTAAGCGTTTTAAACAATGGACGCATATTCTAGTTTACTACGTACAAAAGCGTTAAAAATAGTTTTTAAAATATTAGGCTGAGAACTGGCGTCCATTTCGAATGACAAAACCCAAATTTCTGTATGCTTCTTTCTGAATATTACTGACATGTTCAATAAAGTTTAACTTAGCGTCGAAAAGAACACCAAGATCTCTAAAAAAAAAGACATTTATTGGTGTTAATATTGTTGATAGTGAAATTATACTCAATCGGATTTAGTTTACGAGTGAAGCTGATAGAATTGCACTTAGATATATTTAGTGATAAGTTGTTAGAATTACACCAAAGGTTTAATTTATTTAGGTTCTCCTGCATAATCAAACAGTCATCAATACTGGAGATTGATTTAAACAATTTTAAATCATCGGCATAGAGTAAAGTATTACATGATGAGTTTTCGGTAATGTCATTTACAAAAATGGAAAATAAAAGTGGTCCTAGAACTGAACCCTGATGGACACCGGAAGAAGCTTTTATACAAATTGACTGAAAACCATGATATTCAACTTTCAATTTACGATTACTAAAATATGATTCAAAGAAACGCAGAAAAGACGTAGTGAGTCCAACAATGGAAAGCTTGTTCAAAAGTATACTATGATCGAGGCGATCAAAGGCCTTGGAAAAGTCAGTATATATAGCTTCAACTTGGCCACTCCTATCAAGATTTTCCGCAACATATTGTGCAAAGCATATCAGATTGGTCTCTGTGGATCTGCCTGGAGAAAAGCTGTGCCATACCGTAGATATAATCGATTTTACATGAGCGAAAATTATTTCATAAATGACGTTTTCGAAAACTTTTCCAAAATTGCAAAGGATGGATATAGGTCTGTAGTTTTCTATGATAGATTTGGATCCCTTCTTAAAGATTGGACAGATTTTAGATATCTTCCACTAACTTGGAAAATTTCTTTCTCGTAAGGACATAATAAAGACCATGGTTAAAGGTTTGGCTAAAATATTTGCACAATCTCTTAATAAAAATGCCAGAATATCATCTGGCCCTCTAGTATTTTTAGGTTTCAATCTTCTGAGACCTTTAATGACATCTTCTTCTGTAAGTAGCGTACTGTTACAACTGTTAATATTAACATTATCTAGTTTAGACGAATTAGTGTACGATGACTGAAAATATGTAGCAAATGCATTGACAATGTCTTGTGAATTATTTAAAGGATTATTATCAAAAGTCATAGTATTTGGTATACTACTGCAGTTTTTCCTTGAATTTATACAAAAATAATTGGGGTTAGAAGATATTCTATTCTCAATATTTGTCAAATAATTGTTGTAATTTATTCAAATGTCGCGTTCAATTTTTGACCTAAGAATACTAAACTCTAATGTCCTTCTATACAAACGATAAAGAGATGATTTTTTCCTCAAATCCGAGATTATACTTCTATTAAACCAAGGAGGGTATTTTGAATTGCACCTTGGTGTAGTTTTTGGTACATTGCAATTGCAGAATTTAAGATAGAATAAAACAAATCACAAGTCTTCTCCGAAGTTGCGCATGCATTTAAACTACTCCAATTAATTCTACATATACTCTGGTAGAGTTGAGGAAGATTTGCCTTTTTGAAATTATAAGATGATTTACTTAGACATAGCAAAACTGGTAATTATTTGAGAAAAAGACAGCCGAAATTCTAATGAAGGATGTAAAATATCTTCGGCAACTAATGGATCAAGTGAACGATTTACAGCGATGTCAGATCTACTAAAGATTAAATCGAGTAAACGGTTATAAAATTAAGAGTATTATTATATTGTCTTAAAGCTAATAATTCGGTAAAATTATCGAGTGCAACTATACTAGCATTTTTCAAAGTAATGTAATTACGACTAGAATGATAATGTGGTATATTAGAATCTCCTACTATTAACAGTTCTTCATCATTGTTGCACCATTCGTAATTACACAAAACATCATGAAACACATCGTATATAATATTACTAGTAGAGGGAGGAATTTAAAGTAATATAACATACAGATTGCTATTCAAGAGTGAAATTTTTAAACCAAGTACGTCAATAGAAGGAGTAGAAGTAGTCAGTTCAGAAAGATCTAGTCTTAAGGCATTGCATTCTATCTTTAAAGAAATCAACATACCTCCCCCTTTAGTAATATTGGTAATATTATTAATAATTCAGAATCGTACACAGAAGAACTCCACCAAGTTTCTGACAGTGCTAATGGTTACATTCGACGGAATTATTGAACAGTTTTGCAAGTTTTGCGTTTAATTCTCTAACATTCTGGTAAAGTACACTAAGTTTATGTTGGCTAGTAGGAAAATTCTAGTTATTAATTTACTTATCATGAATCAATGTTTAGTGGTTTACAAATTCAAATTTTCTACACCGGCTAAAAAACAAAAAAAAATGATATGTACATGTGTCATAATTATTTTGTTTTCTGATGATCCTTGTTCTTATTCTGATATTCTTCTAGTGCCCTATTTCCATTTTATATCCACCCTCTATTCCTCTGCTCCCGACATCTATCTGTTTATAGTTTAACTTATATCTCATCCGAATTAAAATACTTTTGTTTACCTTGGTTTTTAAGGTTTGCGTCTGACGACACACAATGAATCGCATTTCACTTTTCGCAAAGTAGGTGTCCCGGGACGTGACGGTCCCTGGCAGTGGGTAGAAGAACTTAAAAATGTCTAACCATCGACAAATAGTTTTCTACTGCTGCTTTCAAGCCTCCGGCCGACAAGACATTTGCATAAGCAGGCTTGGCATTAGTATCGTTTTAAGAAGAAATTTAAAAAGTTTGTAAATTACCTTTCAGGACATAAAAAATTTAAATTAAAGTATGCTTAAATACAAATAAACCAGTTTAACTTTCTTAGCAAATATCAAAAAATCTAAACAAGCGCGTAAGAAATACAAACTTTGAAATGCACCAACTTATTTAAATCAAATTTTGTATGTATATGCATATTATATATGAAAATGAGAGGTCAATTTTTATTTTGATAATTTTACTAAGTTTATGTTTTGTGAGATGTAACAGCTAACTTTTGTGAAATCAATGATACCATGCTTAAATAAAATAGTCAATGGACTTACATAATATACCTATATGCATAAAATTCAAAGACTCTAAGCAGTGCCACAACAAATACCATAAAATATACCTCCCATACACCTTCCTTACTTATTTATATCTCTGTTTACCATATAGGGGTATACAATTTGTCATATAAAAGATTGAATTTGTGTTGGATTAACCCGCATAAACTATTTTAGTCGGCTTCAACGAATTTGTGTTTATCCCTTTTTAATACCATATTTGAGCTGTCGTCTGATACCTGTTTACCTATTATTGAAATATTAGAGGAAAATAGATGATAATGGAAATTCCGAATATGATTTAATTCCGGGAATTAAATATTTTATTGTTCGCTACTAAATAACTTATTTTTTAATTGGCATAGTTAATTTTCCAATTTAGCCAATAAAACTGTTGTCTCTGTATATGTTTTTAATTAAACAAGTATTATAATGATTTAGATTTTTTTAATTAATTCTTATACAGTATGGTTCAAATGAAAGGAATAAATTCATTATAATGGAAGTAGTTGGTTTTTCGAAAAAATGCTCGGATAGGTCAATTTTGTTAACTTAAAGCACAATTTTTTAAATAGAATTCAATTTTCCCCCACTTCCCATTTTTGGGCAGTGACGTCATTGACAATTTTTTTAAATAGTAACCCCAATTTTTTTTTCTTGATTTTGATAGATCTTGCAATTTCCTACTCGGAAATATAATATTTGTAATATCTGACATAACAATTTTTTTTGAATAAAAGTCATTTAAAGATCAGATACATAAATTTAATTTTATTTTGAAACACAATAAATGAATAAAAGATTATTTCTAATTAAGTGCTTCATCTAAAAAATAATAATAATAAAGAGAATTTAATGACAATTTCACAAATTCTTTTTTATTATTGTTATTATTATTATTAATATTATTATTATTATTATTATTTTGTTAGATTAAGCACTTAATTACAAATAATTATCTTTTATTCATTTATTGTGTTCTCAAAATAAAATAAAATTTATGTGTCTGATCTTTAAATGACTTTTATTCAAAAAAAATTGTTATGTAAGATATTTCAAATATTATGTTTCCGAGTAGGAAATTGCAAGATCTAACAAAATCAAGAAAAAAAAATTGGGGTTATCATTTAAAAAAACTGTCAATGACGTCACTGCCCAAAAATGGGAAGTGGATGAAAATTGAATTCTATTTAAAAAATTGCGTATTGAGTAAACAAAATTGACCTGTTCGAGCATTTTTTCGAAAAACCAACTACTTCCATTATAATGAATTTATTCCTTTCATTTGAACCATACTGTATAGGTACAAGAACTGATTAATAGCAGTTTGTGCAACAAGAGTGGATATTATTATGATGGCCATACCGCACGAAATTTGAGCACGACGCCGTTAACGGAGTGCTCCTCAATCATCTGAGTGCGATATGGTCAATCCACTCGAGTTGTACAGCATATCTTTTCTACGACCCACTATTGAAAATCTACAAATAATATTAAAAATTATGTTAGCTTAATAAGATAAAATTTAAACTTTAACTAGTTTATAAAATAGAATAAACAAGAAAAAGGCAAGTGCTCTAAACTAACCACCACAAAGGCGCTTAATGTTTTTGAGCAGGTATTATTGTAAATGATATGATCATTTTATAACTTTGTACTATATTATTGAATAATTTAATATGTAATTTCTCTTGTTGATAGTTTTTAGTCTTTATTTTTGAGTAGGTATTATTGTAAATGATTATTGTATAACTTTGTACTATATTATTGTATAATCTGGTGGACACTTTTTTGGGCTAGTCCTGTCTGTGTCCCGAATAAAAATTTAAAAAACAAGTATGATTAGCTGTGTTTATAAAAAGCTGCCGTAAAGTTAATGCGAGATCAATTTTAAGTCAAAGAACTACTTATAAGAATCCAAAATCAATTTAAAAAAGTGCTTCTTTCAATCCGCATAAAATATCTTCTTCCTCTTTTCCAATGATTGTGACCAAACAAATGATACGTTATGAATAAAGTGCTTCATCTTTTGTTTCTTTTATCTAAGGAACAATCCAAGATTAACTCATAAAATTCCTTGATCAATTTGGAACAGTTTGAAATCAACTTAGAAAAGTCCAACATCAATTTATACGTCCAATAGGTATATTAATAAATTCGTAAAATGCTATTTTTTCTGCCAGTCGCCTAAAAAAACACTAAAGAGATGTTTCTTTTTACAAAATATTTTTTTTTTCACTTTATACTCCATGAATAACCCGCCAGCAAATTACGCTACTGTGCGATCTGCCCCTGCGGCCCTACGGCTCCGATAAACGTTTTACGCATTAAAATGAGTTTTTTTTTGGGTATTATAAGGGTCCCAATCTACGACTAAATAACGTATTCAGATCAGATTTTGAAAAGTTTCGATGAAATTAAATACACATAAAGGGCCGTTTTATGTCCGAATATTTTTCAGACTAGCGTAGAATTTTTTGTTTAAAAAGTTGAAACTGTGAATTCTAAAAGAATTATTACAGCAGATAATAATTTATTTGAATTTTTCATAATATCTATAGATACAAAAAAATTCTTTGAATTTTATGTCAATTTTTATTTCTTCCGTGAACCATGGCAGAAAGTGTTTGCGACATGGTTGGAGTCTATTAGTAAACTTTGGTACACATATGTCAAGCATTTCATAAAAAACCTGGTGAAAATATTTGACAGAATCATCGATCTTTTCGAAGTGTCCAATTTTTGACCAATCTAAATCCCTTAATACTTCACATATTATTCTAAGATCAGCGTTTTTAAAATTATATCTGTTTTCAAGATTATCGTTTGTGTATGTGAGTGTGTTTTAATTATCAGAGAAGGATGTTTTTTGTCTATGGAAACCAAAGGTTCTAATACCTCCTCTTTATTCAAATTCATATTCCCAAGCACCAAATCTAGAGTTTTCTGATCCTCGTTAAGACAATTGTAGAGCAACATATTCTGTGATCTTCGACATTTTATTTTCTTCCACTTTAAAAATTATACTCACACATGGCTACCCCTATTTAAAAAAAAATCCATCAATTTTACGTAATAAATAAAAAAAAAAATAAAACCGCATTTAAAAAACAAAAGCGCAAAAAAGGCTAAAGCAGAAAAACTTAAATTAGAATTTTAAATAATAACACTTAGTACTTACAAGTTTACACATCAATCAATTCATTGTTTTAAAAAGCAAATATTTTCTACGTGAAATCAATACCTCGTTAAAGAAACCATAAGTGCCACTGAAAAGAACATTTCCAATAATTCTTTGTTTAAAATGGGTATTGATTTAATGTCTTTCAAGACGTTTGTCAATATATTTTTCGAATTTGCTTGAAATGAAAAGGTATATCGAGCACCTGCATAATATATACATCAAGAAACTCGTTTACATTTACAACCGTCTGATGCTTTCATCGTAAAATTTGTTTGTCAATATTACATTTCAAATTCAGATTCTAAAATATATTAACTGAGTATGCAATATATACAAAAAGTAATTAAAAATTTATATGGAATAAAAATAAGGTAAAAATTAAAAAAATATTATTTATAATGGAATAGAGAATAATAAAATCGTTTATTATTTCTATACAATCTAAAATAATGAAATAAAATACGTAAATTCATAAAACCTAATGGTATACAGACACTTTCTTTCGTAATTAAAACTAATACAAAAAATAGTTATTTATGCAACAAGCGTGTATAGTTACCCTTTTTTGACGAATGTGAATGTTGTCATATAAGTCAAAAAAGGGACTTTACACACGAGTGGCATACAATATTTTTTCTACTACCGTACACATAATCCACTAATATTAGAAATATAAAAGTTACTTTTTTTTCACTAGTGAAAAAAAGTACTTTACTTTACGCACTAGTGAAAAAAAGAAAAATGTGCCAAAAATTGTACACAGCAACAAAAATAAATTTATTGGAACTTTACAAATTTATAATTCTTACAGAACAAAATGACTAACAAATGAAGAAATATTTAAAAAAATAGGTTTCTAACTCTTATGAATATTAATATTGAATGTGCAATTATTGCAATAACCAAAACTTAAGGTTTTGGCCTTTTCCAGCACAGAGTTTGAAAAATGTTGTGATATTACTTCTGTAACCCTATTTTGAGCTTCAAGTGGTATGGATTTGGCCTTTTCAAGTAAAGAGGTTGAAATATTTTGTGTAACTCTAGTTTCACTGTCGAGTGGTTCCACTAATTCTTCATTAGAGTTGTCAACGGTAAAATTGTAGCTTTGTTTGGAAGTGGATGGCATACTGTCATCCATCAAAATTTTATTAGAAATTTTGTTTTTTTGTGTTATTGTGCTGTCTACGTAGCCTTCTGCAACGGCAGATGATTTCCATCCTCCATGTTTTTTGACCGTTAGAAGGTCTCCTCCAGAATTTGCCAGCATAGTGGCTGAAGACCTCCTAAAGCAGTGTCCTGTAAAAGCCGTTGGATTGGGCAAGTTTAGATACGTTGCTATAACACTTGGCATTTTACCAAAAGTATTTATCCCTACAGGCTGTTTAGAATATTTTCCATTTGCGAATTTTAAAAAAAATCTGTTACAATTTATATTTGATGGTCTTAATGAGATATATTTTTTTATGAAAGATAAATAATCAACTGCAGAATTATTTGGATTTAAAATCGTAAAAATGCGTTCTATTCTATTTTTGGTTTCTGATACTTTGACAATATACACTGTTTGTTTATCTTCCATATCGTTAATTGTCATTTTACATAATTCTTCCCGGCGACAAGCTCCCGCAATTCCAATTATAAACGCTACCTAAAAAATAACATATTGTAATGTTACAAATAATTTATTAAACATTAGGAAATATATTGACGTTGCGCATGTAAAACTCCAAATAAATGCTATTGTAAAAAATATAAAAGTTTTAGGTATAATGTGCTGCCTAACAACCCCGGTGGCCTGTTAGGACAGCAACTGCTTTTGTTAGGCAACACACCATACGAACACACATCTCGTTGCAAAACTTTACAGAATATTTTAATTTTATACTGAACATTCAAGCATTTACTGAGGCATTTACTGAGGCATTTACTTACTTTGATCATTAAAAACTTTGAATCTGGAGCTTTCAACAGAAAATTAATTAGATCTTCTCGTTCAAAAATTTTGGATTTTTTTTGTTTATAACCTTTATTTTTTTGTTTGAAAAACGCTATTAACTTGTTGAATTTCGAAATATCAACATTTTTTTTATATTTTAAGGTGCTTTTAAGCATAGAATAAATCGACCATAGGGTAGAAGCTTTGCAATTCTTCAATTCATCAGAGAAATATGCTAAAATAAGTTTTTCCGAATATTTTGTCACCTTATTCTTCCTACACCATTCTATAAATGCACTGTATTTTTGCTGATAAATATATGCAGATTTTTCTGGCAATACATTTTCAGTGGCCTTTTGTGCACTGCATAAGATATCTAGTGCGTAAAGAGTTTTACTTTACGCACTAGTGAAAAAAAGTACAACTTTACACACTTCGTGGAGTGCGTAAAGTACGTACTTTACGCACGGTAGTAGAAAAAAATATTTTTAGAGGATCTTGATTAAAAAGGCACAGAGATAATGTACAATCAACACTGAAATGAATGTAAAATAATTCACATTAATTACAATACAGCGACATTAGGAAAGAAGATTGTCGAGACTCAAGGAAATAAAGAACGAATGAATTTGGAAGATTTTATGCAAGTGCTCATTGGAAAAATGGATGAAAACAATAAAGAGATAAGCAAGAAAATGGATAAATTAGAGGAAAATAGTAAGAAAATGGATAGGAAAATGGATAAATTAGAGGAAAATAGTAAGAATATGGATGAAAATAGGAAACAAGATAAAGAAGAAATAATGAAGAAGTTTGAGGATTTAAAAAAGTAAACTGACAAAAAAATAGAAGAAAATAAGATGAATATAAGAATAGATGAAGTAGAAAAGGAACAAGATAAGAAATATAAAATAATAACAGAAAAAGGAGAATATTTAAAAAAAATTTTATACAGTGATAGACAGTGTTAAAATACGTGTATATATAAATGATGATAGGATATCGAATTTGGAGAAAGTGAAGGAAAATATCGAAGAAATAGAAGAATATAGTAAGAAGCTGAATAAGCAAACAGGTAATTTGAAAAACCAATTATCCAATAGAATGGATTTAAAGCTATTAAAAATTAATAAGAAGTTAAATCAAATAGAGGAAAGAAGAGGGAATAATAATGGTAATAATCAAGGAAAAGAGTATAAAATTATTAATGATAAAATTAATGAACCAAAGATGCAATTTGACGGAAATTTGAAATTATTACATCCTTAAATGTTTTGGGAAAGATTTATGATGAAAATAAGTGGAAAAGATGATTTTAATGAAATTAAGATAATTTTAAAAGTTTATTTAACAGATGAGGCAAGTTTATGGTGGAATAGAAAAAAGAAAGTTGGAGAAACAATTTATGAACTATTTTTGGGAAGAGATAAGACAGATTAAGATTAGGAATATGTTAATACATGGTAAATATGGACTATAATATGTATGCAGCAAATTTATATGACATGGCTCAATACTTAGATCCACAAATGATAAAGGAACAAATAGAAGGATGTATTGGTAAGCATTTTAAAGATGAAATTTCAGCCCAAATAACATTCCAAAGAATTAGTAAGATGGATCAATTATTAACGTATCTCATGAAAATTCAGCAAAATAATGCATGCGGGTATGATAGGAGGAATTTGATAAGAATAAATGATAGGTATAATAAGAATAACCAAGGAGAAGAGGAAAGAGGACAAAGCAATTTTAATAATGGTAATGATAGAGAATACAGAAGAAGGGAAAATTGGAACAGAAGAACTAATTATGGAAACAATAAAAGATATGACAATGTCAATGTATATAATAGGAATGAAAATTGGAATAATAGAAGAGATATATCAGATATGAGAAATCAGGGGATAAATACAGGCGAAAGAAGTAGTAGAGTGAATAACGTACAAGTTATAGGGGAAGAAACACAAATGAATCAAGAAAATTTTGTATAAAGCACTTACCAAGACTAAAAATTAAAGTTTGCTTACATGAACATCCGAGGGAATTCAAAAATTTGAGAGCAAGTATAGGGTTAATTTATTTAAAAGGTAACATTGGGGATAAAGAGATAAAAAATTTAATAGATACAGAATCAGAGATGTCAATAATAAATGATAAGATAATAGAAAAGGAAAATGGTATTATAAAGGTACCAAAAACTATTTTGGTAGGTGTAAATGAGATCAATAAAAATGATTAGGTTAGGAAATAATATAGAAATAAAGGAAAACACCAAATTTTAAACTTAAGCTTTATTCCAGCGTCCAATGAACTGATTAGATTTTGGGCAGAGTCGGAACATCTGGGGGGGTACTTTATGATTGGTCATTTTTATATTTTATGGAATATATCTGTTATTTACGTTTGGATAAGAAAATGCTTCAAATAAAAGTTACTTCTAATATTATCTATAATTTTTGTTCGTTACAAAATTTTCCTAAAATGGGCTGTATTCGAGAAATTTGACAAAATGTAAAAAAAATATTTGTTTATAAAAATTGTTCAAATAAAAGTTGTTTGTAATATAATTCTCTATAATTTTTATTCAATACATAATTTCTCTTAAATGGACCGTATTCGAGATATTTGAGAAAATTTTGAATTTTGAAGAAAACTCAAAAACGGACAAAGAAAAAACTTAAGTTTTATTTCGGCCTGACGTGAAATGATTAGATTTTGGAGTTTTTGGACAAAGTCGAAACATCTGGGGGGTACTTTATGGGAGGCCGTTTTTATATTTTATGAAATATATCTGTTATTTATGTTTGGAGAAGAAAATTGTTTAAATAAAAGTTACTTCTTATATTATTATCTATAATTTTTGCCTTATGTCAAAATTTCCTTAAATGGTCCGTATTCGAGAAATTTGACAAAATGTGCAAAATTCTGATTTTTATGAAAATTGTTGAACTAAAAGTTGTTTGCGATATCTATCTCTATAATTTTTGTTTAATGATTTTTCTAAAATGGACCGTAATGCAAATATATTGTAGAAAAAGTTCTAAATTAAAATTTTTCAGTATTTTCGTTTTCAATGAATATCTATAGAAAAATGTTTCGAGGTAGATGTATGTGGAAAATGTATATATTTAGTTTATCCTCTAAACATTTATAGAGATGCTGCAATAGGTTGTACAAAATAACCGGAAAAAGCCTATAATAACAAGATAGGAAAGTCATGTGTTGGACACATCAGATTTTTAATTTTTAATCTAAAACATAAAAATACTTATTTAGAATTTTTGGTAAATTCTTTATATTTCCAACTAGTAATAATGCCAATTATTACATACAATACCACAGTATAATACATTCGTCTAGATCCATAATTTAAAAATCTATGCACGGCACTGCAATTATTTTAGTACTGATTGAAGAGATACAGCCGCCCAAGTTTTCGACTGCGAGTCTGTATCTCAGATACGCGTATCTGGCATACAGTATCCTCGTCTGAAAGGACTTTTAGTCACTATAAGACATTTTCCAATATTCATGAATTTCATAAGCGGTATAGAATGGCCTTGGTGATACAGAATCATAACACGGTTCTATTCAAAATATCTTTTTCGTATGTTGCATGTAAAGAGTACAATAAACTTGAAAAAAAAAAAAAATAAATAAATCATCAACTTGCTTAATTTCAAGAAATGATGGTGTCATAAAAAATATTAATATTCAACGAATTTGGTTTTGAAAATCTGTTTATTTTTATATTTATTTTTTTAATTTATGTAAAGTTTTAAAGCAGCGCAAACTGAACTTCACCTATTCATTTACTTATACATTTACACTTATACTGAAACTTTATGAATAAAAACGATTCATTATTATTACTACTTAATTCCTCATCATTTATAGCTACTTATGTCAATTAATAACTTTATGCTACAAACCGACGATACACGAAAAAGTTAACGCGCGTTAAATCCATCCAAACAAAAGTATAGAATTTCTTAATACATCTTCATTTATCATAACCGTTTGGGTCCCGTATGGAGGGCGAATTTCTTTTGTTTTCGTTTCAATGCGACGCCTTTTCGGGACGTGAAATATGAGAGTATCTTCTGCTTGGCTGACCACTTACTCCAGAAATGTGACTTACTGGCGGAGAGAACTAGAACTCCTCCTGCATAATCACGTTCATAAAATTTAACGAGAAACTGTACTTCAAAGATTTCACATTCTTGAGTTTTGGAGGACGTGGACGGTGCGAGTTGTTTTTTTTTAACATTTTTATAGCCGTACAGTTTACGTTTATGTCAGGGATGCTGTGAAAGTTAAACATTACTTACTCTGCATAGTATGAATGACAATTTCAAAGTTCTTATTCGCAAATAGATCAGCAAAAATGTAACGTTATTCCATCGTTTTTTATAGTATAATACTATAATAGTTGTTATTTTTATTATTGTAGTATCTTTGGTTAAAGCAATAGTATAGATTCATCTAGAGTGAATGGGCTATAAAAAAATGTAAATAAAACGTTTATTTATTTCAGTCACTATTTTCCTATTTTTAAATAGTTCCTGTACACCTCAGAATTTCTTCTGCCTATTTTCTTAACAGTGTTGACGAAATTTCCATATTTTTTAACTTTTCATCCATGGTTTCACCTACCAAAGTCTTTAATCATGACCAGTTGTCCATATAATTGAGTGAACATCTCTAATAATTCTTACATTCCTTCTCTTAGAAGACATCTCGTTACCTGGCATAACAAGTTGTCTTGTATCTCATACAAAATAGTCACAAGTGTGGGTAACAGTGTGGGTAAAAAATGAAACCACAAAACTGGATGAAAATATTTAAAAAAGGATGTCACTCTACGTGATTCACTTTGAATGTTTATGAAAAGTATATCCCTTAAGCTCTCTGCCTTATTTAAACTTCTTAACAAAAATATTCGGCGAAGTAAGTAATCCTCCGGAACCATCCCAATGATAGGTCTATAGAATTCGACAGTCCATATCGTTCGGTAATAGGTCAATGGGCGTAACCTCCAAATTGCAAATTTTACAGGAGTCAAAAAAAATTCTTTCAAGTAAAAAAAAAAATGGAAAAATTTCAAAAACTTGGGCTATTTAATTTTGTTTCCAGAAACTCATTAGCATATCCTTAGTACTCAGTTTTTAAATATTTTATTAGAATCAATAATTACGCCAAAATCAAAATTTTTATTTTAGAAATAAACAAAGTATCGGTATAATAGTAAAAAAAAACAAACAATACTGTTAATAATACAATATTTATTATGGCTGTTAGTAGAAATTTTAGTAGATTTGTTGTTTCTTTTTGGGCCCTTTTTCGGATTTTGTTGATTTATTTGTTTTTTGGGTACTCTTGGCAACGAATCATGTACATTTTCATCACCGAATTATCTTCTTCATCGGTTTCAGGTAACACACCTGGTACACTATTGGAAGGTTTGACCGACTCATGTTCTGCTCTGTACATCGGTGAGATAGAATGATTAGGAACAAAGTAATCAGATGATAATCTATTAGTATTAGGACCGAAGATACTTGGGATATATCCCAGGATGAAATGAGAAGGAAGTACAGTTTTGTTAAAAACTTTAAAACTACACACCTGAAAGAATGGAGCCAAGAATCTATCGTGCTTGCAACTGAAATATATGCTATTTAGTGGTACACAGATGGTTCCGAAACCATAGAAGAAATTGGAATAGGAATGTATGGGCCCAGAACCAGGCACTCTGAAAGTTTGGGAAAAAAGACAAGCATCAGCCAGGAGGAAATTTACGCCATTGAAAAGTGTATCTAGTTTAACATCGAAAGAAACTATCGTAGACAAGATATCATTAAGTCCGAGCCAAGTAGCCATCAAAGCGCTGAGCTATTACAAAATCGGCTCAAAAATGGTTTGGAAGATACTTAGAAAAACTGAATGAGCTAGGCGAGGAAAATACAGTTACTCTCACTTGGGTCCTGGGAAAAAACGAGGTAAAGGGTAACGAGGAGATTGCAGATAGTCTCGCAAGGAAAGGGGCTCAAATACCCTTAATGAAACCTGAGCCGTCCTGCGGTATCAGCAGTAACACAATATTAGGAGAGATTAAAAAATAATTGGACAGTAGAATAATCGATAATTGGAACATATTCCTGGGACTATGACAGGCTAAGATACTTTTGGGTGAATATAACCAGCAAAGATCGAAAGCCTGTAGCCTGAGAACAGGCTACGCATTGTAAACTGAGAGTAGTAGGACGACCTCCATTTACATACTATCTGAATGGGTAGCAATCCATAATCCAAGGGCAATATACTTAGGAGCATATCAAATAGAAGAGGGAGATTTACCTAACTTGAAGTCACTCCAAATCCTACACTTCCTTAAGAAGATAAGATGATAAGATTGGAAGGGTCGTTATAGGTATTGAGACATTTCCTTGCTGCATTAGCGACAGAAGGGAGAACAATAGATCTTTTAGGTAGCAGTCCCAACATAACATAGGTTTTCTTCAATTTGTGTGAGGCTTACATCAATTGACAGTTACTTTTTTACTTTTTTGTGACTTTCGCAAATTGATATTTAATTTTCTTAATTTTGTGCTTTTGTATGGCTTACACCTAATGGACTTGTTCCAGTATATCGGAGAGGTAGATTATGAAAACAATGTCTATTTCCCATTTGGGCACTTTTTTAGTTTATGGGCTACGCCAGTTGACCAGTCCGTAGAGAAATATATGTAGTCTCATATAATGACGGTAACGCCATTTAACAAAAATTGAGGGTTACGCCTATTGACCTATTACCAATCGATATAAATTATTATTCTGGAATGCTCTAGACCCCAATGAGTGGTTTCGAAATTAAAATTTTTGGTGAATACACTTAGTTTTCTCCAGTTTTAGAAATGGTGGAGATGCCTATAATTTTTAAGACTAACATTTGTATATAAATACGACTGTTTTATCATTAGAGTCAGTTTTTTGATAGCAGATGGATCAGTTAATGAAAATGATGTTTAAAAGTAAATTAGTACAAATAAAATAAATTGTAAAATATTAAGTAAAATAAATTAAGTAATAATCTATGAAAAATAAATAAACAATATTTTAGTAGACTTACTTCTAATGATAATAATTTAAGCAACATTTTAAGCTAGTCGAGTTATTGACTTCATTTCCATTATTCCATTACGTTTTTTTCATTAGATCCATTATTTGCAAAACTGTCAGATTGAAGCGGTTTTAATATCGGCTTTGGTGAAATAACGGAGGACGACACTGTAAAACGAACGATAAAACCCCAATCGAATTCAATAACTTTTGACGCGCCAGTGATTTAGACACCATTTTCCAAAATTAAAATGCCTCAAGATTGAAACGTTTTAATGCGGTAGAATGGATAAAAGAATAAAAGATTTATTTTAAATACAAAGATTTTTCTTTTAAAAGATAGCAGTGGGTAGGTAAAATGTATGTGTGCTTTTCACATTGCTTTAAATGCTATGAAAGTAATTCGAAAAATACACGAAAATTGTTTTCACCTAGATATTTGTATAATTACATCAATATAATAGTAAAATATAAATCTCACGTATTAATTTCTATGTAAGATTGAATTTTATTTTGTGTTAATTTTTTTTTGATTAACTATTATTACATAATAATATGCTTATTCTGTACTTGACTCCAAATCTTTCTAGCATTTCCATATCTTTCTATATATTTTTAATCTGAATTATTTATTCCTTTAAGATGTTTTTGTAATCGGTATTGACATGTTTGTTTAAACTAATGATTAATATTTGTAACATATAAAAGCTAGAATTTTCTACAATATAAATAATAAGACTAAACAGTAAACTTAATGTACGTATTATTTAAAAATGAGGTTTAATGTCAATATGGTGTAGTAATAGAATTGGTGTAATAATAGCAGTTTCTAGAAATTTATAGCCGTTAGAGCGCCCTTAGGAAAAAATAAATTTTCCGGATAAGTATATAATATCGAATGGTGCGGTGAATGTCCTGCTGAGATATTTCTGATATAAGCTCAGCAGGCACCGAAAGCTCCTAAAACCGATAAAATGTATACGCTCTAATGATATTTTTTGTGCATTGAGTTGAGATCTCTATATGTTTCGTTTGCTTTTTTTAAGCTTAAAATGTTTAGGGAACTAGCTTTAGAAATAATCTTTTAGTAGATTAAAAATTTAAAAACTCCTAAATTTATAGAAATCAATAGATTTCTAGCTTTTTGGATAAAATTATATTTTTTTAAGTTAATGTACTGGAAATGATTGTTAAATTCGGCTTATTATCTACACACAGTCAAGTGAAACAGCGTAAAAACTAAGCAACATAAAAACTAAGCGGCATAAAAACTAGTGAACTACCTTATATCATATTCCCGGAATATAATATTAAACCTTTGGTTGACTCTGGTTCTAGGAAATCCTTTCTCGACCCAACTATCGCTCAAAATTTATTCCGAAATTTAATAAGAAATGACCCTTTTATAGTTTTCACTGTTTTTCAAATATCCACAAAGCATAGTGTACAAATACCTGCTTCCAAAATTTTCAAGTTAAAAGAACCAAATCATTTAAAATTTTATTTGTTTAAATTTCACATTTTTAATGAGCTAATTGGAATCGATAATCTAAAAATTTTAAAAACTAGATTTTGAAAAAGGATTTTTGGTTACTCCTACTACTAAAATAAAATTGAATTTCCAAGAAATAAAAAACATTAAAAATACAAATATAATTAACATTGAACCTCGTGTCCAGAAGGTCATTGAAATCAAAACTTTTGCAAAAAAACGGCTAGATCATAATTCCTTATCAAAAGATACATAATTGTGAGATTTCCGAGAGTTTAACAATGGCGTGAAATGAACATTTTCTTGAAAATATATTAAATAACACTACAAGGGCCATATCTTTAGATTTCTCGGAACCAATATTAGTTGAAAAATTTGATAAAAACTCCTTACAAGATGTTAACATTAATAATTTTGATAAGTCTTCTAAACAAACATTAGATTTATCTCAGACCCGCACCGACCATTTAAATAAAGAAGAGCAAACATTTATTTTAGACTTATGTAAGGAATTTTCAGATATTTTTCATATCAATAACTTACCATTAAGTTTTACTAGTAAAGTTAAGCATAGTATAAAAACTACAGACGAGGTACCCGTTTATTCCAAAACTTATCGTTACCCCTTTATTCACCGTAAAGAGGTGAATGACCAAATTGCAGAAATGTTAAGCCAAAATATTATAAGACCTAGCAATTCGGCTTGGTCTAGTCCTATATGGGTAGTACATAAGGCACCTAATAAATCGTAAATTAAATGCAAAAACAATCGGAGACAAGTATCCCCTGCCAAATATCATTGATTTATTAGATAAACTTGGGAAATGTCAATACTTCACCACTTTGGACCTTGTAAGTGGATTTCATCAAATCGAAATGTGTGAAAACGATATTGAAAAAACTGCTTTTAACACCGACAATGGACATTGCGAGTTCTTACAAATGCAATTTGGGCTTAAAAACGCTCCCGCGACATTCCAAAGAGTGACGGATAACATCCTCAGAGGAATTCAAAATGCAAAATGTTTGGTGTACTTAGATGACATTATTATCTTTTCAAGATCCCTCCAAGAACACCTTGAGAGTTTAAGAACGGTATTTCAAAGGCTAAGAGATGTCAATTTTAAGATCCAACTAAGCAAGTCAGAGTTTCTTAGAAATTCATTTTCCTCTATCAAACTCAAAATTTAATCAATTGGGAAACATCAATAACTGGATAGGTGTATTTCCAAACGAGGAAGTCATAAAGGTTACCTGCAACGAAAAACAAGAGGTCAGAAAGTTAAAAGGAACGTTCTTAATTGAAATTCCTATAGGATGCCAAATTCAATCACCAATAGAGACGCTTGCCAATGAAAAGTCAATAGCCAATAGCCAACCAATATTTCTTCCTGACATTCAAATCACGAACGACACACTGCCATCCCTAAAACCAGGAGTGCCCTTAGAAGATATCAAGTTAGATCAGCTGTCAGATATCCTACACCAAGCTACAGAAAACCATCCCTTGTTTTGGACAACTGATATATCCCATATACCCAGCGTGTGGACCATAATCATCTATACTATGATAGCGGGAGCAATCGCAGCCTTTGCCTACAAGAAGTTTCACCCCTGGAAGAAGACATCAACATCCCAAGGTGCAGTGATGTCATCACCATCCATTCAACTCCCTCATCTACCCTCGTGAGTTGAAACTTCGGTAGGAGGAGTCATATCAACCCTTCTGATGACCTTGCAGGAATTTCAGCGCAAACTGCCATCCTTGCAGTTTGCTTAGCCGGAGGTCCCTGGGCGAAGTGCATGGAAGCCCGCGTCATTCATTATCTACCATTTTTATAGTTAAGTCATATATTGCACATATAATATTTTTTTTAACTCAACAATTAATAAAATTTGTTTTTAAAAACGGATTCGGCTTCTTAAGCAGTTAATTCGCGCATACTTTAGTGAATTATTTAATTAAATACCTGTATTATATATTCAAAGTGATAGTAAATTGAACGGACTCTAATGTCCTTGCCGTTTTAACTGACTTTCTATAGACTACCTTTTTTTTAGTATTATAATAATTGAAACAAGTACCACCGATTAATTTTAAATTGTGATTTTATTTTCTCTAAAAACCTTAACCTAAACTTATTTAGCATTTCGTAAAGACAAAATGTCCCCCAAGCTACTAGTTAAAATTTTATTTGAGGTGAAAGCAACGACACTTATAACATTTTAAAAATCGTTTTTTTGAAAATAGTATTTTAGAGATAGAGCTAACCCGTATATATTAGGACTTGGAATTTTTCAGATTTTTGTATTCGAATATTCGTTTAAAACTTTTTCACTATTCGAATATTTGAGTATTCGAGTATTCAAATATTCGATAAACCTATAATTTATACCTATTTATTTTGGTATGATGCTTGGTTCTTAATTGATTCTACAAATTACTGGTATTACTTCTGTGTAGGACACTGTAAGTACATAATTTGATTCAAAGTGAGCTTTTATAATATTTCGTAACTTTGTAACAACCAGTTATGTCTAAAGACCAACGATCGTCACCAAATGTAACAACCAGTTAGCCTAAAGACCAATTGTAACTACTGATAGGTCTTTAGCTACTGTTACTATACTATTAAGGGATAAAGGCAGCGCTTGTCACCAGCCTTAGGGTCCTGGAGTCCTGAAGGAACATCCATTCGCCAGTGGCAAAATAAAATAATAAAAGAAAATAATAAAAATACAAAAAAAAAAACATCCCTTAATAGCATATGTCGAGCGGTTTTGGCAACTGACTTAAGACTCTCAAGTCCTTAAGGGTAGGAACGCCGAGGCTTAACATGCTCGGAATATTTCTTACTGGTTTTTGGAAAGAAGTGAGAATAAAATAGATTAATAACCAATAACATGTATATTTAAATATAAGTAAAAAATGAATAACAAATTTCAATAAATCAAAACAATATCAATTTGAAATACGACAAGCAAAAATTACTACCCATAATTATAAATCTTTATTATGATAAACCATGTTATTATAATATAATATATGATAAAACTTTAATATAATGAAAGCTTTTACATCAAAAAAACTCTTTATATGATAAAACCCTTAAAACTGATAAAAATATTTAATAAGTAAACTTGGGACGAAAATGAAAGAATTGGCATTTGAAGAAGACTAATAAACTATTTTAAAATACATAACCCGAACAAGAGATTTAAACATGTTAAAATAAAATAGATATTACCTTTAAAACTAAAAACACTACACACACACTTTACTATATATAATAAATACTAATAATTACTAAGTTACATTTTTGGGCATAGGTTTGGCCCAACGGCCGCCCCTTGAGTCCTTTTTTGTCAACGATTGACTCTCTATTTATATCAACCTTAACGTGATTATTTTACAAGAAACGACTTATTTATTTTTAATGATTATTTGCACGATTTGTCCTTAAATTTACTAGTGCAATGAACTATTTCTAATTGTTTGGTTTTAATAAATATGTTGTGTTAATTTAATAGATTAAAAATATTAGATATTTTTGGGATTTTTGTTAAATTCTTTATATTTTAAAAATAATAATGCCAATTATTACAACTTATACTCCTTGTAAACGAGTACAGGCCACCATATTAGTTCACGAAGTGTAACTTTCAGCAATGTTCTATTATTAGCCTCTTTAGAAATTTATTATAATAGTAATTTTAAATAGGTATATAGCCTTTTCGCAAATATCATTTTGTAAGTGCATATAGGATGTCACACACGCAACAACAGCGGGTCACTAATAGCCGGCCGATAACTTTGGTCTTGTAATTTATCCTAAGTGGTGGTATGGTTGCACTAAGTGGTGTAATCTCAGAGCTAGAGCCGCAATAGATTAGCATAATTACCGTCCCAAGCAACACTGTTCTCAACCGATAACGGAAACATCCAAATTAGGGATGAATATTAAATTTTGATGGCCGTCTATTCAGGGACGGTCCAAAATTATTTCCACTTGAAGATTGTAATTAATTCTTTCGGCGTTATCAATTATCTTATGATTCGTTTTACTCGTTTGATAATTTTCATGTTAATTTGGTCGAAATATCGTTAACTAATTTGTATACAATACAGTACATTATACCAATATACTGCCTTATTAAGAATGATGCCAGTATGTGATTTTTTTGGCCAAAGCAAGTCCTTGGCGTTTGTAAAATCTGCGGTATTAATTTGTTTTATATCACTTAACTATAATCTGTATTTAGTTTTTTAAAATGATTTATTTAATTTAAATTACAACTTTACTAATCAAGAACAACTTCTAAACTGAATATCATGAAAGGAAACATAATACAACCGTTGGCATTACACCTAAGGTGGAATGACACAAACTAATCTAAACTAAATGAGGCTTCTTGCGAATATGTCCTTCTTCAGGGGTTGGTTCTGGTGGGGATTTTTCCTTCTTCTTCCTAAGCATCTTCTTGTGGATAATAAAAATAATTGTTACTGTATCTAGATTTTTGAAGTTTGCCAGGCCATTGGTAAGATACCTAAATTGTGGGTGATGTGATGTCTTTTATGTCTACTGATGCGTATTCGATTATGAGGAATCTGAAATAAAACTATAAAGTTTTATTTTAGGACGTTTAATATTTGATAAAAGAAAAATCTTTGGCATTTTTTTATGTCTAGTAATAATTTTAGCAGTATTTTTTTCTAGATTTATATCTTTAATTTCTTTAGCTTGATATTTATTTTTAAGTTTACTTTGTTTTTACTGTTACGAACAAATACTTTAGAAGGAATTTCATCGGATAACTTCTGTCGTTTTTCATTAGCTTTCGTAATAACTTTTTCTTTGATTTCTTGTATATTTTTTTAATTAAATGTGAATATATTTTAATTTTTTCTTTGTGGTCAGAAATATAATTATTTATTAATTGTTTCTCTATCTAAATCGAAAGCGGAATTATTTTTTAAATAACCTGTAGTAATTTTATAAGATTTTAATTTTGTTACAGAGTGAATGCTATTATTATACGCTTAAAGTGCGTAATTAGCTTTTTGTTCTATAGGTTCAGTTTTATATTCGTTTTGGTTATTTAGTAATCTAATATGTTCAATAATAGAAGAATGGAATCTTTCAGCGATGCCGTTGGATTCTGGATACTGTGAGCTAATGAAATGAATTTTTACTTTGTGAAGATTTAGTAGATCTTTTACAAGTGGAGGGCATCCGTTACAAAATTTTCTGTACCTTTACTATATCTCACAATAAAATCATATTCTTCTAGATTTAATCTAAATTTTAATTATCTACTGCTTGAATTTGTCATTCCAAATAAATATACTAATGGTCGATGATCTGTCAAAATCAAAAAAACTATTACTATCATTTCTTTTTCTATTATGCTATAATTTTTCTTTGCTTTATTAAAAGATTGACTAGCAAATGCAACCGCTTTATCATCGGTGTTTGACAATACAGCTCCTAACGCATAATTCTTACTATCTATAAATTGATTTTCTGGAGAAAAATCTAGGTATTGCAGAACTGGTGAATTAGTTAATAATTGTTTTAAATTTTCAAAATATTTTTGGCACTCTGGACAAAAAATTGAACTTTTTATATTGTAAGATTATTTAGTGGTGCAGCAGTATCTGCGAAATTATTTACATATTTTCTATTGTAATTAGAGAAAGCAACAAATCTCTTAACTTCCTGAGAATCTTTTGGAACTGGAAAATTTTAAATAGCTTCTATTTTAGAAGGATCAGGTAAAACATCTCCAGCAGAAATTATGTGACCTAAATAAAGAATTTTTTTTTTCAAAAATCATATTTATTTGGAATTAAATTTACTTGCCTTAATCTTTGGAAAACTTTAACTAAATTTTTATTGTGATTTATTAGATTATTTGCAGAAACAATTAAATCGTCAAGATAGACAAAACAACATTCATAGTTAAGCCCTGACATTGCAAGAGTCATTGCCCGAAAAAATGCACTAGGGCTTGTCGAGTTATTTGAAACTGACCTCGATCTGTACAAAAAGCGAGTTCTACCTTATAATAGCCTTGAGATAAATCAAGATGAGAAAAATACATTGAACCTGATAATGCATCTAAAATTTCTGTAATACAAGGTAATGGAAATTTATCATTTTATATTTGCGAATTCAACTGCCTATAATCTATAACTAAAAGTTGAAATTCAAGACACATATACTTTATCTATTTATTATGTGATATTTATTGTGCCACATGATACTACTGACCCAGATGATATGCGTAATTTCTTTTAAACATCAACTACTTCATTATTAAAAATATCCTATTTTTTAACTCTCTACCGTTATCAGAAATTATTTGTTCTGGTATAGAGTAATGAGTAAAATATTTAATTATACTACTGACTACTTCGATTCCTTGTGCGGAATTAATTTTGTATAATTTACCATACGTTGAAAATGAGTCTATTATAGTTAAAAATGTATTACTTTCTAATGTTACTGTATCTAAATGTAATATTTGGAAAGTTTTAATCGCTGTAGGAGTAATATTGTAAATAGGTTTAATAGGTTTTCTATCATATTTTGTTTGTTGGCATATTTCACAGTTGTTAATGTAGGTTTGAATTGATGCTCTTTGATTGGACCAATAATATAATGTTTTAATTCTATTTTCTGTTTTATTTATACGTTTATGATTTTGCTTTCCTTTATGATAATTTTTTATTACATCTTCGACTTCATTTAATGGGACATCAAGAAATTTTTTGGAACATTTATTAAATGAAATTTGGAAATTTTTGAAAAATTGTTGTACAACATCGCCAAATTTTTCATATAGGGGATCTTCAAAATAGATATGGTATTTTACAAATTTGATAACATCGTTTTCAAAATTATTTTTTGAGAATTATACACGAATTCGTTGTTTGTTTTCATAAGATTTTATAAAAGTAGTATCATTTTCATCTTCGATGTCATTGTTTATATCATTAGGTTCTACTACAAGAGATTCTGTTTCATGATTTAATTTATGACATTGAAGTCCAATATTAAAGTTTTCCATATATTCGAAAATTTCTGTAGAAGTATTAGGTTTTCGTATTCAGCGAACGTTTTAACTTTTAATATATCGAATTTAAATTTGTCTTTTTAAATTTTATTTCGATTTGGGTACGTTGGTTGTTCGTATTCATCAAATGTTTCAAATTTTAATTTGTTTGTAAAAATATTTAAGTCTGGGTATGTTGTTTGTTCGTATTCAGCGAACGTTGCAACTTCTATACTTGGACCTAGGTCAACTTTAAAATATGATTCAGATGAATTTAAGATGGAACTATCTTCTACTTTTGTTTAACATTCAGGAATTTCTAATTTCCCAATTTTTGTATACAGTATTACTACGTCACCGTTTTTGACATTACTTATATTTAATTAAATAATTTGTACTGTTCGTGGTGGCACTACTATACAATTTGTGCACTCACTATTTATCTTAAAATAATTTCTTTTTATTTGACTGCAAGGGGTAATTAATAAGTTATTTATTAGTTCAATTTTTGCACTCAATTTTTTGAGATTATCTAACCCTAATAAACAATCAAAGTGGTTATGAAACTTGAAAATACAATACTCTAAATTAATTGATTTAATATGTATATATATTTTTGAGGATGGAATTACTGTACAATAATTTTATTGTTTCGTTAAACAGGATTTTGTCTATTTCTAAGTAAATAAATATATTGGTAATTATGATTAATATTTTTATATTTTGGACCTTAATTATCAACAATTTCAATTTGAAAATCATTTGTTAGTGTATTCGAAGCAGAATTGAAATCTAAAGGGTTTTTTGTTCGCATTAATGTACCTAATAATGGTCCCTTTGGTCCGCGTAACAATATTCTGAGCCTGATTTCTAAAATAATTGCCTAAAACATTTTGTTAATTTTCATTAGAACAAGTCAGTCATAAGGTTATTTGAAGATCTAAAAGATGCTGCATTTTATTGAAGAATTGGAACTAAGAATCGTTACTCTGTTGTAATGCTGAAATTTCTAATCTTGAGGTATAAATGTCTCTTTTATCTGCATATGTATTCAATAAAGCAGCTTTCCCAATTTATTATCGTACAAGACGATATATTTTTGGCAGCTTCGCCTTTTACTTTTACTAAAATTCTAGACATTATATACTCATTTTTCGCTTACTTCTATAAATCTAAGAAGTAAAGCGGGATCACCATAGAAATCTGTGATCATATCTAAATATGTATTTTTTAATTCTGGAATTGTTGAAGCCATTTTAATTTTTTTATTTGAAGTTAAAATATTTAAAATGTAAAAGTCGTCCTATATAAGAATTTCAGTTCATAAAACATATTTCACAGAGACATTCTGTATCCGTTCAGACTTAAGCCGTTAAAATATTTTGCATCACCAAATACGTACTACTTCAATCTTACAAGGAAAACTTACTAAAGTTTGGACATAGTTTGTAGTCAAAGAAGTTTTTAGGATCTTGGAGAAGTTTTCATTTCATATAACTTTATAATATTGGCGGATATTGTGGTTTAAAGTGGAAATTTCAACAATTGAAAATTGTTCAGTTATACGAATATTTTAAGTGGTCCAAGTATTTGGCATTGGTTTTCAAATTAAATTACCCAAAAGTTATTTGATCGAAAACCTATAAAAATGAAAACAATATAATATAAGTATTTTTAGATTTAGAAAATCAAAATTAAAAGTAATTTAACTTATATTATTGCAATTGAACCGAAAAAGATTTAATCATTAGTTATATCAAATTTAATTAAAGATTTAATAATATTCAATAAATTCCAAAACCTATTTAATGTTAAGTTCGATGTCAAGTATTTGTTACTAGATGTGGCAACAGGGCTTGCATTTTGTACCTTCTTTATTAAAAGGGTACAATGGCTTACACATAATAATTGTTTTTTACCGCTGTTACATCATTCTCTTTATCCCTTCCCTTACGTCTCACCACATGTCTCTTCGCTCCTGATGTATAATAAATGGACCCTAAAAAACAGCTTTAATAATCTTACTTTATAAGGGTGGCGACTAAATTAAAACCTATAATTGTAGGCCTATTACTTTGTTACCTACCTTATCAAATGTTCTTTCTTTTTAAACATAACTCCCCAACAGCTATGAGTTTGGCTTTTTACCTAAAAAATACACCTGTGCCGCAATTTTGTCCGTTCCTAAAAAATGTATACATAACTTATTGATTTGATTGTCATGACCAATCAAAAATAGTTTAAAACTTACCTGGAAAATAGAAATCAACAGATGTGTATTTTTATATTGATCTTAAAAGTAGTTATTTGATTTTAAAATGTTCATATATTAAGGTTGTAAATCTTATTAAAGTTTTAAGAAATAAAAATAATTTAATTTTGTTTACCTGCATTTTAGGAAAAAGTGAGTTTCATTCTTATTAGAGAAAAGAATTATGAAAATCACAGTAACAAGAGATTAAATTTTTAATATTTTGATTTATTTCCATTACGTTGAAAGGTAGTAGGGGGAGTTGTATAAAAAACGATTTGGTTCTTGAATATTTCTATTTCATATTGAGTGGTAGATAATACACAATTTTTCCGTGTAGAGGTAGGTACACATTTTAATATATGTTAAACTAGTTTACGTTATTGTATTTTTAATTTCAGATAACAAAGTCGAAATGCACAAATCATTGCATTAAAAATTATAGCAAACATCTTTACAACATAAAGAAGAACACTAGAACCGTTTCTTTAAAGGCAAGGAAATATTTAACAGGTGATATCATACAAAAATTGGTAAAGGCAGCACAATTCGCGGTTTGCACTAATAAAGATGAAAGCGTTGCACAACTTAAACAAGATTTAAGAAATAGTGTAACACATGTTTTTGGTAATCATCTTAACTGCCGAAGAGAAATTTGCGATGTTAACAACGATATTAACAAACATTCCGAATTCACATCATCAGGAGTTCACCACCATGTATACGCAGCATTAAATTTACTTTTCTGGTTATGTTCTTTTATGTTTTTGTGATGGCATAGTTTATAATGGGTACATGCTGTAGTGACCTTATTCATTTTCAATAGCACAATCCACCTGAACAGATAAGATTGCGATACTATACATACAAAATCATGAATCTGTAATAAAAAATAATGAAATAAAACGTATATAAGCATTTACAAGTAAGTAATCGCTTTATTGTTAATCAAGTGAATCATAATTATTAACAAAAATCAGTTTTATTTTCATTGTAGTGCTTTGTGATATACGATATTTTTTTGTTTGATTACCTGGCGCATAGACAAATAAATCTAATTGTTTTACAACATGGGAACTGGCAACATACAATGGGTTTTCTAGATTAATACCACAAACACATTATGATTACCTCTGGGACTTATTTACGGTCATAGCGAAAACAAGCCGCACTGGAAACTGTAGTCGTTTAAACTCAAATGGTACATCAGTGGAATCATTGGGATGCGTGGTATCAAAACATCTTCTTTATATTTTCCTTTTAATATAGTTGCTTCTATCACGTTGTTTACTAATTTTTTTATCGCCAAATTTAGCGGTAAATAGTTAACGACATCATCTTGGTTAGTAGCCGGATCAACTGATTTATATATCCTCAATTCGCCTGTAATGTGTTCTTGAATTTTGAAATTTAATTCATTTACATCTATGTTTTTTGCAGCCAATATAGCTCGTTCGCTCAACCAATCATGGTTTCTGTAATTTTAAGCAACATCTGGAAACAACTTCTGAATAAGTTCATCTTTTGATCGAATTAACTGACAAAAACTTTGAGAAAAGTTAATGCAGTCAGTCAACAAGTCTATAGGAAATTTGCCATTACCAATGTCAATGAGCTGTTTAGAGAATATGTCTCCAGATTGGTCATTTTGCAACTCGACACGCATATCCTTACTTAAATGTAATACCTTGACATGTTTCCACAAATTGGGGGACTTTAAACATGCATTGAGTTCATCAGCTGGCGTTGATCGTGGAATCACTGGCAATGTTTGACGAAAATCTCGTGCTAATAAAATCACTGCACCACTAAATCAGTTATGATTGCTCCGTAGATCTTTTAAGGTTCTATTTAAAGCCTCCAAAGATTTTTTATGTGCCATCGTGAATTTATCACAATCAATTTACATTGCTGCAAAACCTTTGCTATTTCAGACTTCTTCGAAATGTTGCAGGTTGGAGTTTCATTGCTTTGCATATTTAATGACAATTTTAATGCTAAATGGGCTGTTCGACCACCTTTAAGCAAAGTTGCTGCGATTCCTGACGAAGCGAGTCCAAGTGCAATTTTATTTTGTAAGTGAATTGTTGCTAATATCAATGAAATCAAAAAAGTTTTTCCTGTACCACCAGGTGCATCTAAGAAGTAAATTCTTCCAGTTTCATCATTTGTTACTTTCATAAGAGTATCAAATACATACTTCTGTTGTTCGTTCATTCAATAATGGAAGATTTGTTTGAATTAATATTTTTAAAGAGTTGAGATCGTAGAGTTTTTCTCAGTGCAACTCTTGGTTAAACGTATCATGCATTGGACGATTGGGCGCGGCCAGTCCTAATTGAAATAATAGTTTGTTTGACATCATCAAACACATGTCCTCAATTGAAATCAATGTTTCATTGTAAATTTCTTCGCTGATTTGTATATTTCAATTTCCCGTTCTATTCCGTATTTGATACAATATATCACCACACATATTATCTTTGTACTTGATCCACAAATCAATTGGGTTTGATGGGAAGCATGTAGATATGATTATAGAAAACAATGTTCATATTTGATGAGCTTGTGATGATATTAGATTATCATTGAGAGTTTGATCACAATGAGTGTCATTTTCTAGTTTTTCTTGCTAAAAACCATCCTTGGACTTCAACGAACATTTAAAAAAAGAATTGGTAAAATTGGTCCAGATGTTGTTGAATTATGCGCTTACCAACACATTTTGCGATTCATTTTTATATTATAGATTAAAATAGTACAATAGACGATATAATTACGGAAATAGTTACAATTAACTTTTTCCTAGACTAGATTTTGCAAAAAATGTATCAGATGGGGTACCAGAGGGTTAAAAAACGTTCCCTTGTGAAATGTAAGAAAAAATGGATGAAACAAGAAGCTGTAGAGTTACCGGGTAGCTTTCTGACTGTTCAGTGTGGTACAAAAGCATCTTCATATCATGGAGTTGTCAGAATTTAAATTATGTAGGAGGTGCGAATAAGGAGATGAAACCATCGAGTATATCCACTAGAAATATGCCCAACGCTTGTATCTATTAAAAGATTTGTGTTTGGCAAGTATTGGCTAACACCGGCCAATATAAAGGTATTCGATCGATGGTCGCTATAGAGACATCCTGCAGCTACAAGGGACTGAGCACAGATTTAGAAACACTACCGTTTTAATGAAATTAAATGAGACACTTATTAATCTAACTGCTGCTCTCTCGTGCATTAAACTAATCCTATGGATATCGATTCTACGATTATTAGCAAATATAAAAATGATAACGTAGATAATAATGTAACAAAAGTGACAAAAATTCGTAGTGGTAGAATCCTTTAATTTAGATACCTAACAATTTTGTATCTCAAGTTGTAATTTTTAGAATGTTAGTTTCTAGTATGTTATTTATATTTTTGATAGTTTGTTTTTCGAATAATGATCTCCACTACATTTTAAGAAAAATTATGAAGATTTTAATACAAATACCTAATTTAAAATGTGCGTACAATTGTATGTATTACTTTTAATTTTATATGTATTTAATAAAAATTTAGTTCAGATTTTACATTTCAGATTAAAATACGTTTTTGCTATACTGGGTGATACTTTATTTATTTAGATTCCATACTAATTTTAAATATTCTGTTTAAAAATTATACCAATTAATTATTTTTATACAACTTTATGTTGTTGGCAATAATCATCCATTACAATTTGTTGTTTAACACCTCGTATACATCTCAACTTTAGCAATATGGTAAACACCAAGTGCAACTTACGTAAAAATCAAAATGAAAGTTTGTAACGTCGATACCAGCCGCCAATACCACATCTGATAAAACCAGTAAGTTGCAAGGTGATGAAGCATGACCCCGATTTAGACATTAGCGTGCTTTCCCAAGGTACATTCGGATCATGCAGGAGTTCTACAGGATGTTTATTTCTGATATTTTTTAAAAACGGTTTATTTATTGAGCTAAGTTACAGAATAAAGCCTAGAAGGGTTCGTTTAATTTTATATACAAATAGTTTTTGGATAAACAGCTTTAAGGGATGAGAGGCTCAATTATTTTACACAAGCAGGATTGAGAGGTAAAGTGCCCTAAAGCAGTGGTCGCCAACCTGGTAGCTCTCACAACGATTTTAATTTAAAAAATACAAACTGCAAAAATCAGAGAAGCTTCCGAAAATTCCACAAAAAAATCTAATTGTCATAATATTAAACATAAACAGCGGCAACGTTGAGGTGAGCGATCTGCCGCTGACGCCATCAAGCTAGAATCGGATAGAACCGACCGAATAGGATAAATACGCACGGCGCGGCGACATTGCGCTTACTTTAAAACTCAACGCGTAACCAACGTCCAGCGGTTAGGTTAGTAGAGAACAACAAAAAATAATATTATGGCAAGCAGTTGTAAGAAGGTAAAGACACCACTTTCATTCGGAATGGGAAGAACAATACTTTTTTACAGAAGTTAAAGATAAAAATGTGTGTTTGTTATGTATTACTTCGGTCTCCGTTGCTAAAAAAAAATATTGAGAGACATCATAAAACTGTACATTCTAATTTTGAAAAATCATTCCCACTACATTCTGTCGCCAGAAAGGAGAAACTGAAACAGTTGAAAAAGCAGTTAATCGGACAACAATCAATATTTTTAAGAATAGTCGACAAAAATAAGTCCGCAACTGAAGCATCGTGCCGTGTGTCCCAGATAATTGCACAAAAAAAGAAACCTTATGAAGACGGGGAAATGATAAAACAGGCGTTTTCAGAAGCTGCTGATTCGTTATTTGCTAACTTTAGAAATAAAGACGAGATAGTTTCAGCTATAAAGTCTATGCAACTTTCTGCTAATACAGTGATGGGACGTGTAGAAGTAATGAGCAATATTTTTTTACAGTTAAGAATTGACTTAGATAACTGTGTTTATTTTTCACTTCAACTGGATGAATCAACAGATGTCGTTGACACTGCACAGATGGCCGTGTTCGTCAGGATGGTTTTTAGTGATTTTACGATTAAAGAAGATCTTTTGAAGTTTATTCCACTGAAAGGACACACTAATGGGCAGGAGTTGTTTTCTCATTTAAAAAATATTATTTCTTCCGAGAAAATTCCAATATCGAAAATGGTAGGCTTGACAACCGATGGCGCTCCAGCTATGGTGGGTTGTGATAAGGGTCTGGTGGCGTTATGTCGTAAAGATGAAACTTTTCCGCAACTTCTCTGTTACCACTGCATTATCCATCAGCAAGCATTATGTGGAAATTTCCTGAAACAAAACAACGTTATAAAACTGGTGGTAAAAATTGTGAACAAGATTAGAGCTCAAGCGTTACAAAGAAGATTATTCAAAACCTTGGCCGATGAAGTTGACTGTCAATACGGGGACCTACTCCTTCACTCTGATGTCTGATGTCCTATCTGGCATAGTTCAATTTTTCAAACAATGCGATGAACCGACTCCGGAACTAGAAAATTCAATCTGGCTTAGAGATTTTGGTTTTCTCGTGGAAATTACAGATAAATTAAACGAACTTAATTTGCAGCTTCAGGGGAGAGACAAAGAACTAGCGGAAATGATTTCTGATATAAAAACATTTATCAAAAAGCTAGAGTTTTGGGAACAAAACCTAATTAACAGCGATGCCAAGCATTTTCCTTTTCTTTTAGAAAAAATATCTCAAAATCCATTAGAACCCTATGACAGCAAATATCATGTAGAAATAGTTTCTACCCTGAAGAATAACTTCAAAAATCGTTTTAAGGATTTCAACGAAATGGCTTTAGTAACGCAGTTTGTTGTTTCACCCTTTATGGAAATTGATATCCAACAGTTTGCAACTTGTGTTATGCAGAACTTTGGCGAAGACATCGCTGCAACAGAAATGGAAGTAATTGAGTTTTAAAATGATTTAGCCTTAAAATCGTTAGTCTCAAGTACCAAATGTATCTGGCCTATTGTAAGTAAAGACAAATATTCAGTTCTATGCCGTGTTGCCTTGAAAGTGAAAGCATTATTCAGTTCAATCTATTTGTGTGAATCTTCTTTTTCCAATATGAAGTTTATTAAGAACAAATATCGCAATCGACTTACAGATGAACATTTGAATAATTGTATTCGAATGGCTGTATCAAATTATACTCAAACATTAAAAAAATTATCGATGAGTCTGAGTGTCAGCCTTCTCATTGAACGTGCTTTTTTATTTTTCAATGTTTATGTTCATGATAGTGCGTTACTTTTTTGTTGTTATTATTAACTATTTTTAAATCTTACGTGACATGCCGTTGTGGCTGGATAAAAGTTTGTGTTTATTTTTCAAACACCTTCGTTTGATAGGTAGAAATGTAGCTATGAACAAGTACGTACTAGTAATATTAGTTATTTTGTTATTAGTTTATTATTAGTACCTATGTTTTATGTATTACCAGTTAAATAGTAAAATAAATACATATAATGATAAATTAACTGTGGATTATTTCATTTACGTTGCGTTACATGGCTTCCGTGTGGGTAGCTCGCTGTTTATTCCAAAATTAACAAAGTAGCTCAAAACATTGAGAAGTTGGCGACCACTGCCCTAAAGTGTGTCGTGTCTTAAAGTGTTTAAAGAAAAGGTTCTCAATGCTGAAAGTCAACTTCTTTGTGTCAAAACTCAATCGTTTCTCGTTTTTTAAGCAATGAATTTGTCTGTAAATACTCAGTCTCGATGATATAAGAACCTCTATATTAGCACATCTCAAATATTTAAATGATTTTAAAAATATTTTGAAATTCTCAAAAAAAGAACCATAATCGTAAAAATATATTTATTAAAAACTTGTTCTAAATTTGTCAGTTATCTGTTTTTTTTTTTTTTCAGTAAAAGCCCATAAAAACTGAGTTGTTAGGAAAATGTATTATCGTTTCGCTACGCACACGTTCAAAATAGCCAATTTGGAGGTCGAGCAGAGTTATCGGGAATTCCATTCATTATCTAGGTTCGTATCAATCATCCGGAGCACTGCAAACTGGAAGGTATCGAACGAAAAACACCGTAAAAGCGAAAAGGAGAACGCTACCGGATATAGATGAAAAAGGTTAGTTGTTGCACCGTTGTGACGTAGACCATTTTTATTTCTATTCTCAGCAGTGTTGCCGACGCAAAAAATTAAATGATCCAAATGTCGAACTCAAATTATCCAAAATTATCCGAACTTTTGATTAATTATTTTGAATAACTCATAAACTAGAGAACAACTTTATTCTAGAATATCAAGTTACAAAATAAGAACCAAAAACCTTAAAAATATATATAATTGGCGCAGTCAGTAGGACAGACCTGCACAAGAAGTGCCCTAGTGGATAGTGCTTTCACGGATTGGTGGTTTTTAAACCTTTAACGGGACTTACCTCAAGTGAACATTTTTCGTTTCAGAAATATTATTAAAAATTTTTCGAAAAAATTTGTTGAAAAAAAAACTGTTATAAAAATATTTATACAGAGACTGAACAACTCTGTCCTATTTTTTGTCAAAATTATTGCTGCAATCAAAGTACAACTACACATTACCAGGCAAGATTTTGACTTCAAGGAAGCTGCGGATCTGGACCATTTGCCAGGTTTTGACTTCAAGGAGCTGCGGATTCTGTCCAGATTATTGAAAAATAAAGAAACTACATATCCAAATTTCAGTTTTTCTTATGGTCTCTTTTATGATATCGCTTTTATTCTTCTGTGCCTATTTCCAATATTTTCATATCTTCATCTTCTATTGACTCTAATACTATATCTGTTTCTTCATTTTCTGTACTTGTACTTGTTTCAGTAATAACAATTTCTTATAGCTGTATTTAATTTGTAGGTGCAATTTCTTGTAGCTGTATTTCATTTGTAAGTGCAATTTCGTGTACCTGAGACTGCAAATTGACTTTCATTAAATACTACATTTCTAGAATGAGTATTTGCTTTTGTTTTTATCTAAGAGGCTGTATCCCTTGGAGTCTTCACAGAATCCAAAAAATAATAATTTTTTGTATTTTACGTCCCATTTTTTCTCTTTTATTTGGGTACAGATGCTGTGCATCCAAATATTTTTAGGTGATCTAAAATAGGTTTTGTACCAATCCAAGCTTCTTCAGATGTTTTATTTGGTACTGCAATTAGAAGACTTCTATTTTTCAAATAGTATTTTAGTAAACCAATGATAAATTTGCATCATAGATCATTGAACAGGCCTTTTTAATCAAAGTTCTACTTACTTGTTTCGCAACTCCATTCTCCAGTTGGTTGATATCTTATTCCATTAAATTTGCATCATAGATCATTGAACGGGCCTTTTGAATCAGAGTTCTATTTACTTGTTTCGCAACTCCATTCTACAGTCGTTTGATGTCTTATTCCATTACATTTTAAATTATCATTCATATGTTGGTTGCAAAATTCTTTTCCATTATCAGTCCTTAACGCTAGTACTCTACAAGAAGTCTGTGTTTCAGAATAAATTTTAAATTCCTTAAATTTTTCAAATACTTCAGACTTGTTTTTTTTTTTTTTTTTAATAAACGATTTTTTTTCTCGTAAAATCGTCTGTGAAAGTGAGAAAATATATATTTACTAAATGACTTTTCTTGCATCGGACTACATAAATCTGCATAAATTAATTCTAATTTCTTACAAGCTCTCCAAAGTGCATGTTTCGGAAAGGTATTTCGATATTGTTTTTCTTGCAGGTAACCTACAGAAAATGTTTTTTTCCTGGAAGTTGATGCCGTTAGCTAGTCCTCCTGGACTCAGGTGTCCTTAGCAACGATGCCAAATTTTAAAAGATTTGTCATTTTTCATCAGCATAAATGCCAAATGTTCTTTGTCGTAATTCAGCTTAGACAAGCTACCATCTGAAGATGTGACAACTTCAAGTAAACGATCTGAAACACTGTCAAAAATTTCGCACGTATTCTCATCCTTATAAGTTTTTTCCTGCCAAGTTCTTTGCCAGAAATTAAATTAAATTTTATTCCAGAAACATATCTAATACCTATTATTGGAGTTTTAACTATAGCTCCATAAATTTTTAATGGCAAAAACTGTTTCTCCGATACCCTTTATCTGAAAATGTTCCCCTGGTGCTATTTTACCTATTCCTCCACTTTCAATTGGAACAAAATTACAAAGCCAATATTTTCGGCCTGTTAAATATACAGATGCACTAGAATCTATATACTAGTGATTTTCATAAAATTTCCCTGCTCCTAAAGCTATATTATTTACAATATTTACAACCAAAACAACGTTGCCTTTTTTAGCATCAGATCTTTTATGACCAAATTTATTACAGTTATAGCATTTCTTCTAAAATAAATTGGATATTTACATTTGTCTTGATTTTTAGTGAATAATACCGATTCTTTAATATTATGAATTTCACATCTAACAGCTGTTGCAGATAATCTTTCTTTTACTAGATCTGTGGTTAATTTTAAGACACAGTTTTCCAACGCCATTGTAGTAATCTGGTAGTTTATCCCATACTTCCTTTCCAGTTTTTATTTCCCTTACTTCTGTATAGATATGAGTCTTTATACCAGATACTATTGCAGCCAAAGCTTTCTTCTCCAGCTTCTCATCCTTTTTGGTACCTTCTACGTATTCCCATTGATTACAAATAATGAGGTAAATCTCCATACTATATTTCCAATCATTATAATTCTTGCTTCCTTCCAACTTTTCTAAATTTGCTTGAACGGAGGTGAATGTGAGTGACATTTTTCTCTTATCCCAATTGTCAATTTATTTCCTAAACCTAACTTTTTTTCTGTTGGAACTCGTGAAACCTCTGTTATTATATTCTAATTTTCATAAATATAAATTGTCAGTTTTACGGCTTCTTCTGCCCATAACCACTTGCAATTACTTAATAAGAAATAAAATCTTTTAGAGATTGTAATAATTACGTTGCTACAACAAGTGGTTTTTAAAACATAAAACATGTATACAGTATGTACCAAATTTATGCAGGTATTTTGTTACAATATAACCAACAATTTATGATTTTTTTATCTCCACTTAAACCCCCATTTTTCAAAATAAAAATCCTTCTTCCCCTTGTAGAGCTTGATTTTTGCTAATAATTTCAAGTTCTTTTTGAATTAGTGTGTATTTTTAATTGTCCATCAAAATATTCTGATATTTATTTATTTATTTATTTATTTATTTACCCAAACAGGCCTATAGGCCTAATTACATGGATAAGTTTACACAGATAAAGTTTACTAATTTATATAATCAGAAGAAAATAAAATATCAGAGTGAGCGGGTTTCAGAATTGCAAGGGATCAAATTCAAAACATAATTTAGGTGAAAATATTTATAAGACATTGAAATATTAAAGTGCGAAATTTATATAAAGATATATTCCAGTCAAGATCATGGAGATAATTTAAATTGTTCGCCATCCGAAGTATGTCACAATGGGAGATCGAATAGTAGGTAAGAAGGGTATATAGAATATGTTAAAATTTCGAGTAGTTCGTGTAGGAATACTGAATGGTAAAAGTGATAATAAATTGGGTGCATTTATTCGATTATTAATAATTTTATATAAAAATATCATTGATAGTAATTTTCGTCTACTTTCTAAAGATATTATTTTGAATTCAGTTCTTAAATCACTTGATCTTACGGTTTTGAAATCAGGCCGAGTGTGATATTTTTTATAATACAAATACCTTAAAAATTTATTCTGTATTTTTTCAATTCCTGGGAGAATAGTTGGATACTCACTCATCCATATGATTGAACCAAACTCTAATTTTGATCTTACTAATGTGTAATATAAACGTTTTATAGTATTTATATCCGTAAAAAGTGTAGTTTGTCTTATTAAAAAGCCAAGAGCCCGATTTGCAGATTTCATCGTGTTTTCGATATGAATACCAAAGGATAATTTATTATTATATGTTACACCTAAATCTTTAATAACATTTTGTCAAGCCAGATCGCTATTATTCATTTCATATTTAAAAATAATAGGTTCTTTTTGTCTAGTTATACTAATAACACTACCTTTTTTTACATTAAAGTTCAATTTATATATTGTACTCCACTGATAAATACTATTAATATCTTTTTGAAGTAGAATGCAATCACGTACCGTTTGAATTTCTTTATATACTTTTAAATCATCAGCAAAGATCAGGCATTTTGAGTATTTTACTACAGTTGGTAGATCATTTATGAACAAAAGGAAGAGCAAGGGCCCCAAATTGGACCCTTGCGGAACACCTGAATTTGCTGTAAATTTTCCAGATGTATTACCATCATGCCTTACTACAAAAAACCTGTTTTGTAAATAGCTTTTAAATAAGGACATACTTCTATTTGTAAGTCCAAACTGATAGATTTTTTCCAGTAACACATCATGGTCCACTCTGTCGAAAGCTTTACTGAAATCAGTGTATACGGTGTCAGTTTGTATCTTTTTATCCAATGTTAAATTAATATCGTGTGTATACAAAAGCAAATTTGAATTAATTGATTTGTTTGATACAAAACCGTGTTGTTGATCAGCAATACTACTTTTAACATGTGCATACAGTTTATTGTAAATTATCTGTTCAAATAATTTTGAGGGAGCACACATTACTGAAATTGGTCTGTAATTTTGAATATCACTCTTAACTCCAGACTTGAAAATTGGTGTGCAAATTGCAGTTTTCCAAATGTTTGGAAAAACAGCGGTTTTAATAACTAAATTATATATATGTAGCAATACAGGTTTAAGATACTCGTGACATCCTTTTAACACATACGGTGGTAGACCATCAGTTCCTGCCGTTTTTTTTGGCTTCATTTTTTTTAATTGCCACATTAAAATCTTCCTCCGTGATTAAATTTATTGTAAAAGTATCATTTGTGATAGGTTGATAACTTTTATATTCTAAGTTATACTTCGCTGGAACCAAAGAATATACACTAGAAAAAAATTGAGCAAAATTATCAGCTATATCCTTTGATTCTATTTCTTTACCATTTAAAAAGAAGTTAGTACTATTATTAGAATAACGGGTCTTTGTTTTAACATAGTTCCAGAAAGTATTCATATCAGAAAGTGAACCCGCTTCGATATTTTTAATATGTTTTCTATGTTCAGTTCTCGTTAGCATTTTTAGCTGTCTTCTTATTTCTTTGTATTTAATATCGTAAAAATCTGAAATGAACCGCAATTTTCTAGTTTTTTCTTTTTCCTTTATTAAACTTTTAATCTCCGAGGTATACCAAATGGGATATTTTTTAAAATGCTTGACTAATCTATATTCAGGGACACAAGTTTTGAAAATATTGTTTAGGATTTCGTAGAATTTTTCCAAAGCTGAATTCTACATCTAATTTTAAATACACTTCATCAAAATTAGTATATCTAATTTGTTCCGTCATTTTTTAGAAATTCGCTTTTTTAAAATATAAATTAAACTTTTTTTCATTATAGTCTACAACAAAACTATTATCTAATGTATCGGTTATTCCTATAATAATTTCCAGTGCGGGGTGGTATACATACAGCCGTCAAAATTTCTATTTATTGTAATTCTTATTTTAACAAACATTCTAATTTCACAATAGCACTACTTTTACTAAAACATTTTTTTACCTATTCTAACCAGATGATTATAAAATCAATTACTTATTTAAAAAGTGTTGTATATTGTAAATATTACTGGAACGCCACTGGGATATTTATTTATTTCTTTGGTTGATTTGTTATCGCCTAGGTACATCGATGGGTATGTACAATACTAAAAAGAAATCATTCTTGTATTAACCGTAAATCAATAAAGAATAATAATAATACTTAAAGTGTGAGTTTGATTCTTCCAAATTGAAGGCTTCAAGTGTTATATAAACTTCATATTAAGGACAATATAACAAAAAGTTAGTAGTTCCAAACCTTTATTCTCCAATTAACTGTACATCCCAATCGTTTTCTCCATCACAATTTCTGATAAATTCTAGCAATTCGACTGACTCCAGTTTCAATTTTGTTCACAATGCGGCAAAAGGGAGAAGCTCGATATTATTGGAAGACAACGGTTCAATGTGAAGGCTAGAACATTTAAGGGGCTGCCGAGCCCTAAATGTCCGATATAACAATAGAAAGATTACGATGCTACAGTATGTTTATTTATGGTTTCAAATAAGATGGTTTTGCATACCCACTGAAGTATAAGATGTTCTCGAGACGTTTGTTTTGTATATGTAGGAATATGTTGAGAAGCCGCAAATTGGATATCTTCCAATCAATTTAGGATTTTGTAGTGGCCATACGACCTTGAAAAATTGTTGGTTAAAAAATTGGCGATTTATTAAAATAAGAAAATAGAAGAGTAGTAGTAATTCTTAACGGATTAAGCCCTATAACAGGATAAGGTTAGAAATACAAAAAATTTAGCAAGTATATCAAAATAAACACACAAAATTTATGAAGGTAATAAAAACAGCAATCAGTTGCACCTAAACATTCACTGGAAAAAAAAAACATAAAAGGAAAAAAGTGAATGTTTAGAAACGACTGTACTGTTAACGAAAAATACATAACTAATCACGAAAAAAGCAAAACAAAAATACAATTAGTAAAATACTATCATTAATAATTAATTATGGACAGATTACTTAACTAGAAAAAAGTTTTTAAGTTGTCTGGTAAAAAAAATATTAAGCTGTGATTCAAATGACAAATAATTATTGATGAGTTCGTGGAGAGAATTTAAAGTTGAGAAGGCTTACTATGGCTTTACATTAAAAAATAAATTTACTATTTTGTATAAAAATATTACAGAGTGCATAGATCTACGACGGACTGAGCTGCCAGTTTTGAAACGGATAAAAAACTGTTTCTGCGGAAAGCCTTTTGGTGGATAATTACGGGAAAAAGGTACAAATAGGGGCTACCATTTGGTTTAATTGACATATCTGACAAATTTTTAGTGTATTTTAAGTTTTTTCTTTTTACAAGTGAACTAGAACCTTTTATTATTATAATGCTGTTTTTGTTCTTTTTGCGGAAGCTTTTCTAAAATTTTATTTTGTTTAAATAAGAGTGACATAATTGCAGTAATTTTTAAAGTGATACAAATATGGGCTACTATAGAAAATATCTAAAAATATTATTTTATACGTTTTATTCAAAGGCTAAATTGGAAAAAAAAACAGGAGCAATTACAAAAGTAACACACTACTAATCAGTGCGACAAAAGTCACAAACATAGTCATCTCTGTCAGCGCCGGTACAGTACACATGGCACCATAAACTGCACATTGAACACTGAATCCAGAATTCACCTTTGCGGTCTTCAGAAAATTTACTTTCGCAGAATATGCATTCCACATCTAAATCATCTAGTCTCTTTTGTCTAGGCATATCATCTACGAGTATATCTAAATCATCATCCGCTGTCGTAAACTGTGTTTCGTCGTCTTTATCTTCATACTCTTCTATCGACTGCTGCTTTTTATTCTTCTTTGATGCTTTGGACATCGAGATCTTTTTGGATAATTGAGAAAATACCTTTTTTTTAACCTGTTTAACATTTTGCTTATTTTTATTGGTAGTGCTCAACAATAATTCATCTTTATAAGGGAAGGAAGTAATTACCGCTGCTTGCAAAGCTTTCCAACCCCTATTAGTTTTTTTCTTTTTTATATATCGGAACTGGCGAAATATCATAGGGTGACAACATTTTCTTTTGGCATTCCAGATGGTCCAGGTTGAGCGTTGTCCTGATTTGGTGTCTCTATATTCGATTGAGATGGGCTTGATGTGGTCATTCTTTCATAAGCCGATTCTGACAAAACATTTGTGGTGACAGTCAATTTACTTTCAGCGGTGCAGTCTTCTTTCTGCAGCAAGAAAGTCCGCTTTTAAAAAAATATTTTTATTCATGGAAAAATTCCAGTAGGGTGGAATTCATTTACTGCAATTTCTTCAGTCTAGGTTTTGAGATAGGCCTTTCCAAAAAGTTTGCCTATGTCATATTGAAATAAGGGACGATGATTGTGGCATTTAAAGATTGTGGCAAATACATTGTCTAATCTCCTCATTGTAGTAAGCCTTTAACGCACCCATAAAAGTTTTGTCAATAGGCTGTAGTTTATGGATGGAATGAGGGGGTAATGAGATTATTACCACGTGATTTTCTCTAGCCGAATTGACAACTTCTAGGTTACGCGTATGCCTATAATGCCCATATAAAATTAGAAGAACAGGCGAAGTTGCAGACGGTTTTACAGTGTCAATGATATGTCTAAACCACTGGGTGAATGACGTAGCCTAAACTCATCCACTAGGGTGAACTGCTGATATTGATCCTGCAGGGGTGCCTTTCATTAGTTGAATATTCATATATTTTCTAGGAAATATGAGCATCGGTGGTACAAAGTCTCCCCGGCACTCATGCAGGCTGTCAAAGTGATTAAAGAACCTCGCTCCAATGAAGTTAAAGAGGCAATTTGTCTTTTTCCCTTACGACCGACTACTTCAGCGACCTTATTTTGCACGACAGTCAGACCGGTCTCATCCACATTATACACGCGATTAGCTGGGAATTTTTATTTTTCACACGCTCCCTGCAAAGGCGTAAAAAAGTTGTCAACACTTTCTTTGTTAAACCCTTTGACCCGAGCAAAAGATGTCCCAGTGGGTTTTTTAACTGACACGGTATTTTTAGTCCTTTGCAAAAATAGATCTAACCAGCCCCTTCCTGCTGCTTGTGTGTTTCCAAAAGGATGCTTTATTCCGTTTCTTTCTGCTAAGCAAAATGGCATACGTTTAATATCTTTGCGAGTTAAGCCATAAATATTGGCTTCCATTTCAAGGATGTAGCGAACTAATGTTTCTTCCAATTTTGGATTTAAAACTGTACCTCGACCAAGTTTAGTTTGAACAATCTGTTCTACGCTAAGATAGTCCATTTTGGTTAATCGCTGCACTGTAGTCCTTGGAACGCCAAAAGTTTTTGCTGCTTTTAGAGTACCCATTCTTTTTTCTCTTACTGCTTAAACAGCCCTTTTCATATCCTCTGTATCCCACGTCTTTCTTTTCTTGGCGCACTACAAGCAGTTTTTATAATAAAACGCAGCTTTTAAATACTATAGCAAATTTAAATTTTTACTTTAATTTTTTCGTCACATCCTACTGCCCTGTCTGTTAAGGTATTGACCCAATAATCTGATGACTGATAACAATCTAAAGGTATCGAAAACAATTAAAAATATTTAGAAACATTCAAATGAATTAAACTCCAAAATCAAAACATAAAATCTAAGGGTCACTAAATCTAAGAAAACATTCGCTCGCTGGATTAAATTTCATTGTTCACGTTGTTTACAAAATACGGAATAAACAATCAATGCAGCTCGTCTCAGGAAGCGTGCTGTTTTCAAAACGTATTTGAGTTCTGATTATTTTCTATTTCGGTTCGTCCTAATTTTAGAATACTTACTGGAGTCCAGGTGGCTGAAAAATTTATCTTCAAATTAATTACCGAAACAGCTGTTTTATATGTGTTTATACTATACTGGAAGCACATTGTTTGTTATATTAGTAAGAAGGATGGACTAAGGAAGTATTTTAAGTATTCTTGTTTGTAATTTCTCGAAACGATAAATGATTTATGGGATTTTCTATTTCTAGGTTTAATAAATAACAGCATATCAGTTTTAACTAATAATACTTCATGCTTTTAGTTCTGTTTTCCAATAATCCTCTAAATGAAGAAGGCAATTTTTTTTAAATTTTAATTTTCTTAAAGCTCGAATTATTTTCGAAAGTTTGAAATTTTCACATTAAATACCACTGGAGGTTAAATTTATTATATTTAATATAACTAGTAGTATTTGAAAAGACAATATCATATAAAATTGCATTAAAAGCCAAAATTTATTTTAATTTACAATTATTATTTTAAACGTTTTTGCCTGTACAGTAGTGAAAAAATTACAATTTTTTTCTTTTAATTTAAAATAGCATTAATATAGAAAAACTATATCTTAATATGTAGAAAACAAATATTAATTTTTTTATTAAAATAAAATAATATTTAGGAGGTCCGCAGGGCAATAAGATTTTTAAAAATTCGGGTTTTTGTTATATAATATTAAATTGTAAAATAATATCAATTATTTTAATTTAAATATACATTAGCTTGCAATAGTGTTATATTAGTATACAGATGAGAACAATTTTTGGTTTTTTGCTGTTAAATAAGGTTTAGAGGTCCCGCGGACCAAGTGAAAATCATGATTTTTTGGTTATAAAATTAATACAAACCTATTTTATTAAAAAAAACTTACTACACTTTCTAGCGATTCCTCACTTAATTTGAGTAATATAATGATGTGGAAAAAATGACCTAATATTACAAAAATTAACCCAGAGCTCACCACGTGGAGATGACCGCAAAACGAGCTGCACCCTGTCCCACCCAACCTTCCATCAAATGTAGGGCAGTGTTTTCTGTTTCAAATTTGGCTGTTTTTTTTTGAAGCGAATATATCCATCTCTTCTAGTGTGATATGCAAATATTTATATTCTATTTAAGTAGGTTAAGTAATTCATACTTTTAGACAAATTATATTTACGTTTAGTTATAATTATATTAACAATATTTTGTATGTGCATACCTTTTTGCGTTTTGAATTGAAACAATAAAATTTTACCTACAATTGAACATTTGGTTTTTATTATTCGAATATCTATATAAAAACCCAACTATTAACTAACTACATGAATATCACATGGCGATCCTGCCACTCAAGAACTAGTTCAAAATGGATATATATTTTAAGATAGCTTAACTGTAGTTACTAAGAAGAACATCACAATAATTATTAATTAAGAAGATAATGGCTAGAGCTCGTAACGTTTTAAAAGTCCAATTAAAAATGTTATTTTTAATATGTGCCATCCTGTATAAATAGTTTTCGATTAATTTAAATTTAATTATCACCGCACGCAATATTCCAAAGAAAGGGAAATTTCTTGAAGTGGGAGTACAGTTAACCAAACGATTTCGCTATTAGATTTTTAAATTTCATTTATGATTACTCTCTCTTCATATCTGGTGGTATTTGGCTGTAAAAGTGGTAAGCATAAAAAAGTATAATGTCATTGTAAAATATCTCGGTAGAAATAATATTTAAACCTATTGTTAGTTATTAGTTTTCTTGATAGTAAACTTAAATTTTTCTAAATATGTTTTTATGATTCATTCTGGTTGCTAGAACGGCACAATGGTTATAGTCATTAGTTTTTATTGTATCTTGATTCATTTTTAAAAAGTAGATGTTTCAAATTTAATTTATATGTCGTACAAGAGCCACGTGAAAAACAGAATCTATTTTTGTTTAGAAAACGAATAAGTGCAGCTGTAAAACTAAACGCTGGAAATTAAAAGCTGGAAAATTGATTGAGGAAAACTAACTGGTAAAAGCCGACAGTTAAAACTGACAAAAAGTTACAAGGAAGAACGAGAACAAAGAAAGAGGTATGCTGTATATATGTTGAATCTTATTTTTTAAAGGTTACAACAATTCTCTTTTATTCAAATTAAATTTTGTATAAGTTTTTATTAACTTCTTTTTTTCGATAAAGCTAGAGTTTATAATTATCACTAATCACTAATTTTGAATTTTTATCTAATATGAATGGGTTAAATTTTATTAAAGTAGATTATTGTAATAATAATAATAATAATAAGGATTTTTAATTGATACAGGTTCGTCACTGAGTGTCATTTTTAGTAGATGTGTAGAAAATGAAAGTGATATAAATAAAAATCTGATGTGTCCAACACATGACTTTTCTATCTAGTTATTATAGGCTTTTTCCGGTTATTTTGTACAACCTATTGCAGCACCTCTATAAATATTTAAAGGATAAACTAAATATATACATTTTCCACATACATTTAACTCGAAACATTTTTCTCTAGATAACGAAAATACTGAAAAATTTAAATTTAGCACTTTTCCTTCAATTTTTCCAATACGGTCCATTTTAGAAAAATCATATAAAAAACAAAAATTATAGAGATCGATATCATAAATAACTTTTATTTAAACAATTTTCCTAAAAATTTGAATTTTATTACATTTTGTCAAATACGGACCATTTAAAAAAAAATTGTATAAAACCAAAATTATAGATAATAATATTGTAAGTAATTTTTTTCTGAACAATTTTCTTCTCCAAACATAAATAACAGATATATTCCATAAAATATAAAAACGGCCTTCTATAAAGTACCCCCCCCAGATGTTCCGACTTTATCCAAAATCTAATCATTTCACGTCAGGCCGAAATAAACCTTAAGTTTAAAATTTAATGTTTTTTTCTTTATCCGTTTTTGAGTTTTCTTCAAAATTCGAAATTTACACATTTTCTCAAATATCTCGAATACGGTCCATTTTAAAGAAATTATGTATGGAATAAAAATTATAGAGAATTATATTACAAACAACTTTTATTTGAACAATTTTTATAAAAAATTATTTTTTTTACATTTTCTCAAATTTCTCGAATACGGACCATTTTAGGAAAATTTTGCATAAATCAAAAATTATAGATAATTATATTAGAAGTAACTTTTATTTGAAGAATTTTCTTCTCCAAACGTAAATAACAGATATATTCCATAAAATATAAAAATGACCACCTATAAAGTACCCCCCCCCCAGATGTTCCGACTCTGCCTAAAATCTAATCAGCTCATTGGACGCTGAAACAAAGCTTAAGTTTAAAATTTGGTGTTTTTTTGTGTATCGGTTCATGAGTTATGCGTTATACAGACACACACACACACACACACACACACACACACACACACACACACACACACACACACACACACAGACACACACACAGACACACACACACACACACACACACATACACACACATACACACACACACACACACACACACACACACACACACACACACACACACACACACACACACACACACACACACACACACACACACACACACACACACACACACACAAAACGTAAAAATCCGTCGAAGACTCGAGGTCGAAGAAAATCATGATTCCTATATTTTCCTTATATCTGTATACAGATAGGAAAGTAAAAACCCAACTATTAACTAACTAGGAGAATATTGCACAAAGAAGATGAAGCGTCGGTTACAAGGTTTATGTGTCAGTCAACTGTTTGAGTGTGGAAAATGAATTCTATAATATCTGGTATGTCACCTGTTACAATAAAATTCACGTGCTCATTATATTTACATCACTCCTAATCTCCTAATATTAAATAATTTAATATTATTTAAGTGATTGCTTTGCGATGATTCTAAACAAAGACATTTAAATTTCCTGCATTATTCCCTTTAAATTTGTGTCTCTACAACACCAATGTGTTTACCATAAATTGTACATAATTAGAATTGGATTATGACCATGAACAATATTGACTCTAGGAATATAATCATTTGTTTTCCACACATGTGACCCTGTTCAATGCACCTATTAAAAAGCTACAGAACGGAAAATTTATTTCACTTTTTGTTGCGATAAATTAATAGTTATTGGTATTTTCAAGTAAATGATATTTTCTTTCCTTAATTTTCAACACATTTTTTTAATTTTTTCATCTCCAAGTTTTAATTTATCTGCAAAAAGCAACGTTAAACATCATATTGTAGCTGAAAGAAATTTACCTTTTTGTAAACCTAGACGTTTAAATTGGTAACTTTGTTTATTGGTAAAAAAGACGAAATAAATTAAAACCAATTTAAAACGATTAAAACAAGCAGTAATTTATTACATTTATTTTGTTGCCCTATTAACAATAGTGATCCCTTTGTGTCAAGTTCAGCTCATAAAACAAATGTTTCGGACAAAACAATTCAAAACTGTTAATGACCATATCCATTTATTTTGTTTTGAATATGTAATTAATGATTATCACATTCCTATTAAATATACTAATTAATCACTTTTATTTAATTCCAAAATATAAATGCATCTGCTAATTGAATAAAACATATTTAGGAACAGAGGCGTTACTTAGGGGGATGAAGAGGATACTGTTTAAATAAAATCATGTTAAATTTTACAAAAATAGTAATACTGCCGTGGTAAATAAAATTGACGTATCAACGACGAAAAACTACTAGACTAAGGGCCAGTCTATTCACGTCTGAGTAAAGTTGAAAGTAACTACTTGCTGATTAAACTATAGGACTATTGTTTGTTTATCTGTCAAGTAAACCTACATGTATTTTAACTCAGAGGTAAAAATATCGACTCGTTTGTTTATGAAAATCAAATTGCAAACATTCACAATATCATCCACCTAGGTATCAAATTATTATGAGAGAGTATGGGAAAGTATTGTTACAAGGATTTTATATGGTTATAATTCGGTATCGACTAAACATAAGGCTCTAAAGCGCACAGAAGGCTTTGAAAATTATATTAAAGAAGTATATTTACATTTTTAATATCAGTTATTATCAGTTTAATATATTTTTTACCCAATTAATTTCAAATGCAACACTCATGAAATTGATCAGAAATAAATATTCTTGACTTATAATAAAATCTTAGATTGAACATAAAAAATCAATGTAAGATATTACGAAAAATACTTAAACAACTGTTATTTGTATCCACTTATTATAAAAAAATTAAATTATTGTGGAATGTATTAGTCTGGCTTTAATTTTTGAACTGATTGAAGCATGCAAGCCTTCTCAGCAAGTCAAGGTTACTTTCGTAGATAATGAAAACAGAAAAAATACCATGTTTCTTTCCAAAATAACGTCAACTAACAGATACGTGGTTACATCAGAACTATCATCTTCACTTGACGTGTCATTCAGGTTTATAATTCAAAAATAAGCCAGAAATATTCAATGGTTATGTTCAATTTTGGTAACACGGATAACTCAATTGAAGGATATTTCTTGAGATATACTGTAACGTGTAATTAATTTTAAATTAATTTTAAATTTATTTTTAACAACAACATCTCCGTAACCCCTCGTAACACAATTTAAACGACAATCGCTCGTTTCTGTCGCCTGGATCGTCCTTTTGGCCTATCGAACTACGTGGTAGTGTTGTGCCGATAAATAATCTACTAGTTGTGGTTATTATGAGTAGATTTCCGTATTTATCTTGTATTTTATATGTGCTTATTGTGTGTTACCGTTAGGATTAATTGTTAGTGGCTCCAAGCTCTGAGGTATGTAGCTTCCAAGTCCAAGTTCCAAGTAGCGTAGTTTCTCTAAGTCCGAGCTTTAAGCTTTTTAAGTCCTATTCTAAGCTCCAAGGTACGTAGCTTCCAAGTCCAAGCTCCAAGCTCCAGTTTCTCCAAATAGCGTAGTTTCTTCAAGTCCGAGCTACAAGCTTGCTTTAAGCTCTACGTTCAAGTCTAAAGTCCAAGTTTCTAGGTACGTAGCTTCCAAGCTCCAGGTTATGTAGTTTCTCCAAGCTCCAAGTTTGGAAGTAGTTTCGAAATAGCTCCCAGTAGCTCCGAAGCAGCTCCATGTGTAAGTCTGGACCTATTTCCAAATCTCGACATACGACAGGAAAGTACCGCTAGACTAACTAGAAATTTTTCATTCCGCTTTTTGGAAGACATTCCTGGCTAACTTTTTTAATTAAAGGTTTAAAAAATGTTGTAAAATGTGTATTCTTTCTATGACATCGCAATTAGATCTATTATTTTCCAAATTTAATTGGTAGTATATACTTCGAATACCATTTTGAGTTGGGGTGACATCTACATACCAAACTTTTGGGTAATACCATTCCCTCCTCTTCCTTCTTCTCCTTCGCCACTTCTTATTTACTCTCAGAAGAAACTCTGATGTGTTCTGCATATAATTATGTAGGGTCACTTGGGATAAGAGCGCGTTGTTTGTGGTAAATGTAATAATAAAAATCTACATAAAAATATTCTAAATAATAACACGAAAAAATCTAATTTTAGTGTGGCAACATGCATTTATTTATCTTATGGGTTATTTGAGAAAAGCTTGATCCAACCAATAGGAGACGCTAAAATAAAGCTGTTATAATTAATCAAGCCGACAGATTCCCCTCGTACAGCGATGCCAGCCATAAAATATTTATTCGATACTAGCTTCTTGCATATTTCCTTAAAGGGTACTTGCGATAAACGTATATACAGTCGTTTAGCTGTAATAGAATGAACGAATCACTTTTTTTTGCAGTTTTACAACTATGTTTTCTAAGCTGATTGTCGGCGATGTCTTTGTGAATTATTTATAGATATAATAATAATTATAATAATAATAATACTGATTTAATTGAGGAATAGTAAAATTTATTTGTACTGTCTACTATTTATACTATGTCTACCATTTACATTTACAAAATCTACAACAATGCAATTTAGTACTAATCTTCGTCGGTATGTTTGTCTGACTGTCATAATTTAAGTAGCGAACTGTTTAAATGAGATAGGCTATCGTGAACTCCCGTTTACATCTCACAGATCCTTATTTATTTATTTATTTTTTTCGCTCTCATGGACCTTTTGTAGGTCATCGTCAACCCCTAGGCATATCATCGATCTAGAGTATCATCATTATTGCATTTAGAGCGCTAATTAAAAGAAAAGTATTTCGGGAGGAAATAAGATTAAATCAGCTTTGTCCTTCTGGTATACATTTTTAATGGAAAATAAATAAACTTTCTGAGGCAACGATTGGTATTTTTATTCAACTCAATACCTTGTATAAAAAAAACTCATTCCAAAAAGAATCTTTTTTTAAGCATCTTCCGACAGCAGCCATCGAAAATGTAATTTCGTTAATGTTAAAAGTTTTATTTTGACTATAGAGTTAATTTATTTCCAATCCCTAACAAATCTTTCATTTGCCGACCCTCATTTAATTTCTTTTTTATTCGTTGTTGGGTTATTTTCGGTTCTGTATCAGGAAAACCTTTAAATTTATTGTATAAACTGTTCATAGTAAAATAGTCATTATTACTCAATTGATTGGTTGTATTAGTTTTACTGCAAGAGTATAAATAATACGAATTATTATTATTATTATTATTTTTTTTTTTTTTTTTTTTTTTGGTGTGTCATCGGCTTCAACTACCAGGGTTATTTCGCCTCGTGTTCTGTATAGGCTTTGTTACTGTTTCCCAGCGCCACTTTAGGAACAGCACTGTTCATTAGAACCCAACAGTGAATGGTCGAGTGGGTATTATTATTATTATTATTATTATTATTATTATTATTATTATTATTATTATTATTATTATTATTATTATTATTATTATTATTATTATTATTATTATTATTATTATTATTATTATTATTATTATTATTATTATTATTATTATTATTATTATTATTATTATTATTATTATTATTATTATTATTATTATTATTATTATTATTATTATTATTATTATTATTATTATTATTATTATTATTATTATTATTATTATTATTATTATTATTATTATTATTATTATTATTATTATTATTATTATTATTATTATTATTATTATTATTATTATTATTATTATTATTATTATTATTATTATTATTATTATTATTATTATTATTATTATTATTATTATTATTATTATTATTATTATTATTATTATTATTATTATTATTATTATTATTATTATTATTATTATTATTATTATTATTATTATTATTATTATTATTATTATTATTATTATTATTATTATTATTATTATTATTATTATTATTATTATTATTATTATTATTATTATTATTATTATTATTATTATTATTATTATTATTATTATTATTATTATTATTATTATTATTATTATTATTATTATTATTATTATTATTATTATTATTATTATTATTATTATTATTATTATTATTATTATTATTATTATTATTATTATTATTATTATTATTATTATTATTATTATTATTATTATTATTATTATTATTATTATTATTATTATTATTATTATTATTATTATTATTATTATTATTATTATTATTATTATTATTATTATTATTATTATTATTTATTATTATTATTATTATTATTATTATTATTATTATTATTATTATTATTATTATTATTATTATTATTATTATTATTATTATTATTATTATTATTATTATTATTATTATTATTATTATTATTATTATTATTATTATTATTATTATTATTATTATTATTATTATTATTATTATTATTATTATTATTATTATTATTATTATTATTATTATTATTATTATTATTATTATTATTATTATTATTATTATTATTATTATTATTATTATTATTATTATTATTATTATTATTATTATTATTATTATTATTATTATTATTATTATTATTATTATTATTATTATTATTATTATTATTATTATTATTATTATTATTATTATTATTATTATTATTATTATTATTATTATTATTATTATTATTATTATTATTATTATTATTATTATTATTATTATTATTATTATTATTATTATTATTATTATTATTATTATTATTATTATTATTATTATTATTATTATTATTATTATTATTATTATTATTATTATTATTATTATTATTATTATTATTATTATTATTATTATTATTATTATTATTATTATTATTATTAAACATTAATAAATTAAAAATTACCTTTAATTCGTTCATCACTTTTTATACTACACATATTAATTATTATTACTATTATAATATTTGTAAATAATACCTATATTAAGTTAAAAACTTACTGTATACAGTAATGAGATATGTAAATCTTAAAACGAAGACAATATACACAAGCGGCTAATGAAAGTCTTTCTCATTTTCATAGCAGAACGAGTCTCTTTAATGATTCATTTGTCATGCCTGTCTTGAACCGCGCAAAGCTATAGAGCCGTAGATAATAAAACCCCCGAATTGAATGAATAGAGTCAACAAAGTTATTCCATTACGTTTCAGGTGTTTTTGGTAATCTCGCAGATCCCATAGAGACCACTAGCGTAGTCAGAGTGTCTAAGGGATCCACTATTCACTGTGTTAAAATGGGAGAAGAAACTTTCAATGGCCCAATAGAGTTTAACACATTTTAACGAAATAGATATAGCGAAATGAAAACATATTATTTTTTTTTGTAAAACAGGGGAATAGATATATCTGAAACTAAAAACATTAAAATTGTAACAAAATCAAAGGCTTTAAATTTGTCGTCAAAGAATATGTTTTGGATTTCTCAAAACTACTGACTTTATTAATTTCTGTCGTCTTACCTAGCACATAGTGACGTAAAAACTTAATAACCTTACTGTACAAAGTAAATGCAATGAGAGGGGGAATATATGTTTATTGTCAAAGATACATTATCTTATGGACAAATACAAGAAATAAATAAAAAATTAACAGGCTAAAATAAAATACAAATAAAACTTATAACTAATATGAAACTCGTAGAATTATTCACTATGTTTGTCATGATAAAATTCGAACAACTCATAGTATGATTTGTTTACTAGGTAGGCATGTTGATGTTTCTTGAAATTACTTAGAATGTTAATGTTTTTAAGTGATAAGTGCAATGAATTAGACATTTTAATGTCATTGTAAATTACTGATTTCTTAACCAAGGTAGATATAGGTAAAACCAAAGCCAAATTTCCAGAAAATCTATCAGATCTATTGTTATGTGTATGAGCATCTTTGTTTTTATAAATTAAGCTTGCTGTTTCTAAAATGAATAGTAAAGTTAACGTTAATATTTGATGTGTTTTAAAGAGTGGTCAGCACGATGCAGAATATTTTGCTTGACATAGTAAAACAAATGTACTGTGAAACAGTTCATTGCTGCACACTTCCCAAAATTGTATTGAATACCTTAAACTAGATTCAATCTACTCAAAATAAACATCCTTAGCTGCAGAAAATCCCAATTTCCTTCTGGTAGATCTGACAGCAAAATAACCAGAGACTCTAGCTTCTAATTCAAACCATCTACATCACATTTAATTTTCAAATAACAGTCTATTGTTAGACCTACAAATGTTATATCGGCATGACATTGGATCGACTCCATCTTTAAGTTTGGTAATATATTTTTAAAAGTTAACAGTTTCTTTTTACCAGTATTCAGTGGTAAAAAGTTAGTAAAACCAGTCATTAACTTTTAATAGATGAGGAAGTTTTCTTGAATATTTAGAATATCACAAAAGTATTGCATCGTCAGCAAATAATGTCATGTTAGCTGAAATATTAAAAAATGCTAGATCATCTAGAAATAGTAATGGCCCAAGAACTGACCCTTGAGGGATGCATCAGTCCATGGCTCGCTCCATCAAAAGCTCATGTTAAGTCACAGAAGGCCGCTACAGCAGCTTCACCTATGCTAATGCTGTTATTGTTCATGGGAGACTGTTGATGGAAATCAAAACCTTGCAAAACTTCTATTTGTTACTAACCTTTTTATGACAGCCAGTTGCTAGTTTGTTTGAATGTGGTGAGTGCAATATTGCTGCATGATAACAAGAAGGTCGATTAAGAGCACGTGGAAGTTGTTGATGATGCTAAAGGTGATATCGTACATTATTAAAATGAAGAGTTTCAAAAATATTAAGCCAAAATAGGGCGTGCTAGATTAAAGACTCGGTACGTCGCAAGAATCACCTAGACACTTTGTCTATAATACTTCGGGAACAAGCCGAGGAGGATCATGTTAAATACAATAGAAAAATGATAATGAGTGTGAAGAAATTAAGAAATTAGGAAATCAAGGAATTGTCTGCTGCAGTAAACCATTAAAGATAAGGTAGGTAGGCGTCTTATATTGTTATTTCTCTATTTGACGCTACCAGTGGGTTTTGTATTACAATTTTAGATTATGAACACTAACAAAAGTAAATGAAAAACACTTTAAAGTAGTATCTTGTTCAACTGTCGGCCAATAATTTTTACTTTCCTATCTGTATACAGATATAAGGAAAGTATAGGAATCATGATTTTTTTCGACCTCGAGTTTTCGACGGATTTTTACGTTTTGAGGTCCCCTGAATCCGTTTTGACTATTTTCGCGATGATGTCTGTGTGTGTGTGTGTGTGTCTGTGTGTCTGTGTGTCTGTGTGTCTGTGTGTCTGTGTGTCTGTGTGTGTGTGTGTCTGTATAACGCATAACTCATGAACCGATACACAGAAAAACACCAAATTTTAAACTTAAGCTTTGTTTCAGCGTCCAATGAGCTGATTAGATTTTGGGCAGTGTCGGAACATCTGGGGGGGTACTTTATAGGTGGTCATTTTTATATTTTATGGAATATATCTGTTATTTACGTTTGGAGAAGAAAATTCTTCAAATAAAAGTTACTTCTAATATAATTATCTATAATTTTTGTTTTATGCAAAATTTTCCTAAAATGGTCCGTATTCGAGAAATTTGACAAAATGTAAAAAACATAATTTTTTATAAAAATTGTTCAAATAAAAGTTGTTTATAATATAATTCTCTATAATTTTTGTCCTATACATAATTTCTCTAAAATGGACCGTATTCGAGATATTTGAGAAAATGTGTAAATTTCGAAATTTGAAGAAAACTCAAAAACGGATAAAGGAAAAAACATTAAATTTTAAACTTAAGGTTTATTTCGGCCTGACGTGAAATGATTAGATTTTGGACAAAGTTGGAACATCTGGGGGGGTACTTTATGGGAGGCCGTTTTTATATTTTATGGAATATATCTGTTATTTATGTTTGGAGAAGAAAATTGTTCAAATAAAAGTTACTTCTAATATTATTATCTATAATTTTTGTTTTATGTCAAAATTTCCTGAAATGGTCCGTATTCGAGAAATTTGACAAAATGTGCAAAATTCTGATTTTTATGAAAATTGTTGAACTAAAAGTTGTTTGCGATATCGATTTCTATAATTTTTGTTTATACATGATTTTTCTAAAATGGTCCGTAATGGAAAAGTGCTAAATTTAAATTTTTCTGTATTTTCGTTTTCAATGAATATCTATAGAAAAATGTTTCGAGGTAGATGTATGTGTAAAATGTATATATTTAGTTTATCCTCTAAACATTTATAGAGATGCTGCAATAGGTTGTACAAAATAACCGGAAAATGCCTATAATAACTAGATAGGAAAGTCATGTGTTGGACACATCAGATTTTTAAGGGTGTCTTATATTGGCTGCCAATGGTCTTGTTACTGGCCCTCTGACTTTCACTAAAATCAAACCTGTTTGAAGCCAATATCCAACTAGATATTGAAGTGGAAGTGCAGACAAGGACAGAAAAGGGATATTAATTAAAATTAGCTACTACTGGCTAGTTAACTGATTACTACTACTATCCCTTTCTGCAGGGTTCTTAAGTTTTAAAACGGTTAGCATTTTTGAGGAACTAAATCTTTAGGATTTGCTATTTTTATATATACTTCAATTTATCATCTGTTTTATAGCTTTATAACTATACATAACCTCAATGCTGCTTAAAATTTCTACAGTTAACTGATAAGACAGTTTTTTATGTGCAGACTCCTCAAAATGCGCATTTTCAAAATATATAGGTCGTCTAAAAGCGTTAACTATTCCTAATGTTTTTATATTTTTACCTTTGCTAATATTATTCTGTGAAACATATTTTTGCACCTTTAATTTTATTTTTATTTTGTTAGCTCTACCTACGTACGAAATGAATTTTCTTGCAAATTACATCGTTAAGATTAAATGTTATATTTATCTTGAGAAATAAGAACATTTTACGAAATTACTTCACTAAACACGTTTTTAAAACGTTAATTCCTAGAAAATCGTGTGCAGTGCACAACGATAAATGTGAAATAATATAAATTTAGTATATAGTATGACTTTTGATAATACAATTTAAAAAGGATGAATACGAATTCTTTGGGAAAAATAATATGTTGCGCCAATGAATTAATAACTGAGTGTGTATGCTTTTGAAAGTTGACGTTGTAAGTTATATATTATTAAATAAGTTTGATTAATTTATACATTTTAATTTGACTATTACTCTTCTTACAGAAATGATAAACTTAAAATTAGTCAGAGAGGCGAACCTTGAGTATAAGATAAAACATTAAGTAAAATGCTCTTTTCATGAATATTAAAATGTTCACTTAAATGCTGCCAGTCATTGTAACCAGATTTATCACGAAGGTGAACAGATTTCAAATCGCTGTCATCAAAAATTTTACAACAGATGCAGTAAAGTGAATTTTTTGTTTCGGAATACAACAACCCAAAACGCTGATATTTTTCTTTGTTCGGTAAAATTCTAAAGAAGTAGCTATTAGAAAACTTACTCCGAACTATCTCTCGGATAAATATCCTTTTTGTTTTGATAATGAGCAGGGCCATGTTCTACTAATTCTTGAATATTATTAGGACACAATTTCTTTGGCCATAGTGCTGCATCTTTCGAAAGTTGACTTTTCCGTTCTGTTAATTTTTTAATGGGTTGATTTCTCATTATCAGCGGAACTTGAAAATGTTGGTGGATTGCATTTTAGATCAGTTTCTTGTGTGCTGCTGATACTTGTTTTAAGTACAGGTTCAGAATATTGGGATTCAGCTATATTATTGTTGTTATTAATATTTGGCAAAGTAGACTCGCGTTTTGAAAAAAATGCGTAATTTTGACATGCTTTTCCAGTTCTTCCTGTCTTTTTCTTTTATTCAGCAAATTTTGGTATCCAGACAGTTTCTTCTTTTTTTCTGACATATACTGTAAAAATATTAATACGTAAATAAATTCAAAAATTGTTTATAAAAAATGGAAATGTTTCGACATCTTAAACTCAAACTCGAAAGTATTTTCTCAACATTACTTATTTCAAAATTTCAAAATTTTTATAAATAGTAATATTAGTGCTTATCTATTATTCTGTTTGAATTTACATCAATTAACAATGATGTTTATATAATAAAATTTAAAATGATTTTTGAGATGCAAGTTTTTGGCTTTTAATGTTTTAATAAATCCAAAATATAAAATAAATTTTAGATGAACTTACCTTAAATTACAATTCACAACACAAAATACTAGTCTGTAAAAGTACAAAAACCTAAGTTTTAAAAACAGGTATCTTTTACCAAATGCACCTTTTCACTTCGCTAAGTTAGGGGAAGAGGTGGTAGATTCGGCCATGGGGTAGATTCGTCGATTTTATCCTATACCGCCCTCATTTGTATCTACCGCCAAATTTTAGCATATTTATATTGGTAATGCAGTTTTCTTATGTATAAGAAGTGTCACAAATTGTGTGTATAGCTATTTTTTTTTTTAAGAAATTAAATTACATTTTCACTATTAAAAGGTAAGTTTTTTCACCTACTATAATGAGTTCATAATTTCAAATTTATAAAGTATATTAAATTAAAAAAAAATACAGTGCATAGTTAGTAGTTCTTCATAAATGATTTCAATACGAAATCTAACCTCAAATATTAATTGTTATTTTTAATTTAATTTCAATGCTCAAATATCATGTGGGGTAGATTCGGTTGAAGTGGTCGGGGTACATTCAGCTAGGTGGCCGAAAGTACCCCCATCAAAGGAATATAACGTCTACATATTATTAACTGAAACTGAACAGTGTTGAGTGTCCATGAAGCTGCAAGGCGGTATGGAGTGGAAAGATCTACATTGCAGTTAAGAATAAAAAACTTGTTAAATAAAAAAACAGTAGATGAAGTCTTATCTACCATTGACAGAGATTCTGGAAATGAAAGCAGTGATGAAGAAAATAAATACACTGTTAAACAAGTTTTCACAATATCTCAGGAAAGAGAGCTTGTGGAATATATTAAGAAGTCATCTAATTTAAATTACGGATTGTCATATCAACAAATACGAAAATTGCCACTACCCCTCCTCCAGCTACTAGATGTCATGATGATAATAACATTAGCTTAGGAGAAAGAGAATCCGAGACAACACCATCTTCAAAAGAAAAGGAATTCGCTATAATACCTTCTTTTTCTGAAAGAACGACACTTGAGGCCAATGTTCCAAAATCACTTGAAGAATTGAGACCGTATCCTAAGGGAGATGGAAAAAAGAAACGGAAGAGAAAAATTCCATCAAAATCTTTTATATATACAGGTACCCCGGAAATGCTTACGAAAAAATACATTGAAATAGAGAAACAGAAGAAAGAAGAACTAAAAAAAAATCGAGAAGCTAAAAAAAAGTTATTTCTAAATAAACCACCGGCAAAGAGAATTTTGGATGGAAGCTAAAATAATTCAGACACGTCAATGGAACTTGTTGACACCTCTAATGGAAAAAGTTTTTTGTCTGGTTCAGACAAATTGCCTTCTCTTGCTAAATTACCGAAATACAAAGATTTTAGTGTGGCAGATTTTGTATTAGTAAAATTTGCCACAAAGGTAAGCATTTGCTATTATATTGGGCACATTTTAAAGAACTCAAACTATACAGAATATATAATCAACTTCTTAAAATGAAAAAATAAATCAAACACATTTATACATCCTCAGGTAGAAGATATCAGTAGTGTGAATAAAAATGATATAATCACATTGGTGTCACAAACAAATAAACCGTCAACAGCAAGGACGTCATCCTAAGAATAATATTGTTTATAAATACTTAAAAAAATTGACTTTTATTTTGCAATTTGCAATATGTTTCTATATACTTTTAAAATAAAATAATTATCTAAAAAATTCCAAAAACTGGGTATCATTCCAGATCAAAGCAGAAATAAAATCTAAGCTTAATATTTTTTCGGGCTTACTGTATACAAAAAAATATGTGTTTATATAATACTAATATTAATTTTATTACAAAAAATATAATATGGTTCCATTTTTGGAGACAGTGTATGATGCTATCAATTTTTTTATAAGTCCATCCCAGTTTGTCACGGCCATTAGTAAACTACCCGATTTGCTATCTGGGACACGCTTCTCTTAAAACCCATTTTACGAACTTTTCGTGGGGCGTAATGTAATCATCGAATCGAAGGGATCAACAGGTTGGCATTTACCAAGGCTCTTACGGTCAGTAGGTCAGCCAGATGAGGGGATATTAGGGCTGGATTTGATTTGAATACTGAAGCTGTGAGGGATCTGGTTAGATTACATCGAACAAATAATAATGTGACTGAATAAAAACAAATTCACTCGAAAAAATAGTTTTTAATACAGTGTGGGCCACTGGTAGCGCCTCAAGCTGAAGAGTCAATATTAATTGCTTTTTTTGAATTTGTTTCGACTGCATATGAAACATAAAATTGTTTTATTGTATATAGTTAGTAAAAATACAAAAGTCGTTAGTCGTTATGTTGTAATTATATACAGGGTGTCCCAAATTGTTTTACCCATGCTGTAACTTCTAAACCATGCAAGATAATTGAACCGGACAAAAGTAATCCATTATAGTTGGCAGTGTACTTTAAAACAAATAAAAATTTTATGACCCAACCTCAAAAACTACCCCACTGTAACAACCCCCTCAAATATTATTACCGACACCCTAATTTTTTTTCTGCTCATTTTTGTAGTCGCTACTTTTCTCTGTACAACTGTTTTTAAAATTTTGAAATCACTCCATAAATAACTGAGATTCGTTATTTTTTACATTTTCATCAAGTTGCTTGCTGTCAAATTCATGGTTTTTTAGCGCATTATAAACAATACTATATCAATCTGTCTCTTGTCAAACAGAAGTGCACTCGATAAAGTTAGCAGTTTTTACTTAATAAAGTTTGCAATAATTTAGAGTTTGTCAAGTCCTAACAAATTATTTCAAAATCCCTAATCTGTTTAGTTCCAACGAGTACACCGATATGATAATTATTTACGGCGAATGTCTCAAGAATTCAAGACAAGCTAGACAATTATACTATGAACGTTTTCCGAATAGAGAAATTCCCTGAGTTAGAACGTTTTCCAATTTAGAAAGAAGTCTTAGGCAAGGACATTTTCCTGACGGTAAACATAATGAAGGACACAACAGAATGATCAGAAATGAAGAAAATGTTATACACGTTTTGGCTTACGTTCATGTAAATCCACATGTTTCTATCAGAGATTTGGCACTCGAAATTGGAATAAGCAAAAGTAGCATCCAAAGAATATTAAAAGACAATAAATATCATCCTTATAAAATACACTTGGTCCAACGTTTACTCCCTAATGATCTTGAAAGACGCCTAGACTTTCTCGCTGGAATGCAGGTGAAACTAAATGACGATGCCACATTCTTAGATAAAATATTATGGAGCGACGAATCACGTTTCCATAATAATGGTGTATTAAATCGTCATAATTCCAAATACTGGTCCCAAACAAATCCCCACTGGGTAAGAGAAACAAGGTTTCAAAATATTTGGGGCATAAACGTGTGGTGTGGTTTGTTCAATGGTAGGATTATAGGTCCTCATTTTTATGAAAACACTCTAACGGGAATGGGATATTGTTATTTTTTAATCAATACCGTTCTTGAGTTGTTGGAAGGTGTTCCTCTTAATCAAAGACGTGATATGTGGTGGCAGCAAGATGGTGCACCAGCTCATAATGCACAAATTGTGAGCCAATATTTGGCAAACACTTATGGAAACCGTGTTATATCCACGCATTCTCCAATTATCCAGTGGCCGGCTAGGTCACCTGATTTGTCGTCTCTAGATTTTTTTTTCTGGGATACTATAAAGGACGTAGTATACGAAACAAAACCAGAGGACTTAGAAGATTTAAAAAATAGAATCAATCATTGCTTGTAACAGATTTACACCGGCCATGATTCGAGCTGCCTGTACTAGAAATTTATTGTTAAGGTTTGACAAATGTGTGGAAGTGGGAGGTGGGCACTTTGAGCACTTATTATAAGTTATTACTACTCTTTGTTTGTTGATATTTATTTCTTGTCTTCTCCTTTTTTAATTATGTGTTACCTAATAAAGTATTTTTTATCATCAACTTGACATACAGTTTTATTTAATTTCTCACTTATTTATAAAGCGATTTTAAAATTTTAAAAACAGTTATATAGAGAAAAGTAGCGACTACAAAAATGAGCAGAAAAAAAATTAGGGTGTCGTTAATAATTTTTGAGGGGGTTGTTCCAGGGGGGTAGTTTTTGAGGGTGGGTCGTCAAATTTTAATTTATTTTAAAGTATACCGCCAATTATAATGGATGACTTTTGTCGGGTTCGATTATCTTGGTTTAGAAGTTATAGCCTGGGTAAAACAATTTGGGACACCCTGTATAATTTTTTTTGAATGTATTTAATATTGTCAAAAAGTAAATATTAATCTCTGATCTCTTTAAAACTAAAATTTTAATTTTTAACACAAATATTTGTAGGACAAAAAGCGTCATGCATCCATAAATATATTGGCGAGATCGATATCGTTCATAAAAAAAAATATTTGTATACATTCATGTTTTCTAAATACGAGTAGCTTCTGGTAACCTCCATAGTACTAGTCCCTATAACAGTCCCAGTTCAACAGAAAATACCGTTATTAAAGAGTATTTAGACCAATTTTGCAAATAAACCTAACTAAACGTAATTTTATAGGGTTTTACACGTCCCTCTTCAGTATTAAACAATAAAGGACCCCGCACAAATCTTATGGAAATTGGGTCCCGGTCAAATTCGCTGAATTTTTGATATGTGATAGAGTTCATCATACTGGTCAATTATCTCAATGGCCACAAAGCTCAAAAATGGATAGTTTGGCCGGAACAGAGCTTTAAAGCTCCGAGTATCCTCCACGGATTTATGTATATGCGCAGTGTGTATAGACTTTTGAAATAGCCTATTTAATTTTTTTTATTATCTAGGTTTATATTTTTGAGGTTGCTGAATTCAGATTTGTTGTTAGATTTTCAAAATTGACAGTTGGCAGCTGTCAAATAGCTGTCAATGTGCTATAATAAAGCCAAAAACTTGTTTTTTAATGTTTCATCTTTCTTTTTTTTTTAGTTCGATAAGTTCAAAGATGATAACAAATCAATAACAATGACTATCGGCAGGTGTCATTTAGCTGTTAACAATTCTTCAAAGTCCGGTAATAAAGTCAAAAAATATTTTTTGTTTATAACTTAACTTTTTAAGATAAGTGAATATAAATATGATATAAAATTATGTAGTCATCAGCTTACAGCTATCAACAAGCTGTCAACTAACTGTCAAAATGCAATAATAGAGCAAGTTACTTATTTTTGTGCTTAAGGTGATTACAGCACTCCCTTATAATTTTCGGACAAGGATATCTCAAAATCCAATTTTTTTAAAAAATTAAAAATTTGGCAAAATATATTAGGCAATAATATCTAGAATATGCATATAGGTTAAAGTTTTAATTTCTTCCAGTTTCCGAGAAAAAAATCAAAGGGCGTTAAATTTTGAAATATCATAATAAAAATAAATGCATTCCTCAACAGCACTATTCTTAATATATTTCCTAAATTTAAGCTCTTAATCTTTTGTTAATGATTTTTTAAAATTCGCCGAAATTAGTGGCTAAAACGCCTTGTTAAGTGCTGGTTTAAATCGTTGCAAGGAACGAATGATGACTCAGAATGTACGACACGATAGTTACAGACGCGTTACACTAGAAAAAAGCACTTAATGAGGCGTTTTAGTCACTCATTTCGGCGAATTTTAAAAAATCAATAACAAGAGATTAAGAGCTTAAATTTGGGGATTATAATAAGAATACTGCTGTTGAGGAATGCATTTATTTTCAATATGATATTTCAAAATTTAAAGTCATTTGATTTTTTTCTCGGAAACTGGAAGGAATTAAAACTTTAAAAAATATGCATATTCTAGGTATTGTTGCCTAATTTATTTGACACAAATTTAAATTTTCTAAAAAAATTACTTTTTGAGATATCCTTGTCCGAAAATTATAAGGGGGTGCTGTAATCACCTTAACTTTATGGATAAGAAATCAAACATGATTTAAGTTTATGACATCACTTTTGAACTCAGTGATCTGAGCAACTTAAAGCTTTTTAAAAAAAGTAACTTTTTGACTTTATTATTGCATTTTGACAGTTAGCTGATTGATAGTGGACAGCTGTAAGCCAAGAATTTCCAAATAGAAAAATACATTGATGCTTTTTGTCATTGTTAAAGTTTATTCCCAATTATTTTTTAATGTTGAAACTTTGGCTTTTACTCTTTTAGTAATGCTTAAATTCACTTTTCTACCGTCGCCATTTAGCACCCGATTTGACACCTGACAGCTGTCAAAATGAACTTTTGGCCACCAGCATCGTGATCAACAATCTTCAAAACATCGGTACACGCACTTAAATCATATACTAATGTACCAGATTTCGAGTGGACGATTTTTTTCCGAAAAAAAGCAGTTTTTTCACTTTCAATTGTTTATAATTAAATAACAATAAACAATTACATGGAAAAATCACTAGGACTAATTTCAGGAACATGAAATACCCATAGTCAACCATCCAAAGTCCGAATTGTAGCAGATACGGGGGTAACAAGCAAAAAATCTAGCTGGTACAATTATGTACCGGTGCCCCGGAAAGGGTTAATGAGTAAGAAAGTGTAAATCTATTTTTCAATATGAAAAAGTTAATAACATAATAAATCGACCTTTACCTATATATTATTATTTGCATGTGGCAACATTCGAGAATATTCTCGGCTTACAGCTGTCACCTATCAATCAACTAACTGTCACCTATCAATCAACTAACTGTCATAACCGAGTTGTGTAAACACAATTGACGGGCATAGCACATGTTTACGGATAACCAATAACCAAGTTTAATAAAAAGTATTATTCTAAGTACCCAAAGCCGAATTATCCTAAGTCCCTTTAACGAAATTATTTTAAGTTCCTATCGAAATTCTTCTAAGTTCCATTTCACCCCCCCCCTCCTAAAGTTGACCATTTTCACCCCTTCTAAGTGGAGGTCTTCGCGAAGTATCCCCTCATTATGAACATGTTCCATGTTAAAAGTTACTTTTTAAAAAAACTTTAAGTTCTTAGATCACTGAGTTCAAAAATGATGTCATAAACTTATATCATGTTTGATTTCTTATCCCCAAAGTTAAGCACAAAAAATAAGTTACTTGCTTTATTATTGCATTTTGATAGTTAGTTGACAGCTTGTTGACAGCTTGTTGACAGCTTGTTGACAGCTGTAAGTTGATGACTACATAATTTTATATCATATTAATATTCACTTATCTAAAAAACTTGAAGTTAAAAACAAAAAATAATTTTTTGACTTTAATAATAATAATAATAATAATAATAATAATAATTTTATTTCCCAAATTCTACAATTTACATACAATTTTTTTTTTATACATATCTTTTCCAAATGAAGATGGAAAATAAATATCTCCACTGAAGTCTTACGACTAGTACGTGGGAAAAAACTATATTTTCCTTCTCTTTTAAAAAAAAAGTTAATTATTACAATTTAATAGATTATATTCCTAAAAACTAAATATATATATATATATATATATATCATTTTAAGCTTACCTAAATATGTACATACAAATAAATCAAATTAATTATTTAAGTAATTAGAAAAAGTGTGTGAACAAAAATATTGATGACAGGATTAATTTTCATTCAAATAAATATTTAAACTTTTTTCGCGGATAGTTTTTTAACCAAAACTTAACATTTTTACCAAAGCTTTTGGAATTTTTTATTTCTTTAATTTTTTCAGGCACAAAGCGATATATGTGAGGCGCTATATATAACAAACCTTTTTGGGTTGCTGATTTGTAAACTTTTATTGTTTTTGTTTTCATTCTTAATTTATGCCGGGTGTTGTGTTCGTGTTGAATATCTAATAGTTCGCGTCTTTTTTTGAGTTGGTAAGTAACTACTTTTTGTAAATAAATTTGTCTAATGTCAAGTAATTTACTCTCTATAAAGAGAGAGGTTGTTGGATAATCATTGTTTCGATTATAGATTATTTTAATAAATTTTTTTTGCATAATTTCAAGATGTTTGATATGGTTATTATAAGCGCCTCCCCAAGCTGTAATTCCGTACTGGATATGTGAGTACACCAATGAATAATACACCATTTCTAAGTGAGTATTATCCAATATTTTTCTGATGCATTTAAATTTGTACAAAATAGATCTTAACTTTTTTACTAAGCCTTTTATATGCACATCCCATTTAAGATGTCTGTCTATTTCCACCCCTAAGTATTTTATATGATTTACTTCGTAAATCTTGATATTATTTTCTGACTTTATTACTAGACTTTGAAGAATTGTTGACAGCTAAATGACAGCTGCCGATAGTCATTGTTATTGATTTGATATCATCTTTAAACTTATCGAACTAAAAAAAGAAAAATAAAACATAAAAAAACAAGTTTTTGGCTTTATTATAGCACATTGACAGCTATTTGACAGCTGCCAACTGTCAATTTTTTAAAATCTAACAACATATCTGAATTCAGCAACCTCAAAAATATAAACCTAGATAATAAAAAAATGAAATAGGCTATTTCAAAAGTATATACACACTGTGCATATACATAAATCCGTGGAGGAAACTCGGAGCTTTAAAGCTCTGTACCGGCCAAACTATCAATTTTTGAGCTTTGTGGCCATTGAGACAATTGACCAGTATGATGAACTCTATCACATATCAAAAATTCAGCAAATTTGACTGGGACCCAATTACCATAAGATTTGTGCGGGGTCATTTAAATAAATAATGGCTACAAATTCGAACAAAGTCAAAGAACAATTTTCTGCATTTATCATACTACCACAAGTCAGGAAATAGTGTCCAGAAACTCTGTTTTTGCAAGCAGAGAGTCACTTTGGTATAAAAAATATTACTCGTGACTCTACAAAATAAGAATAATATACTCGCAACTTTGCCACAAGATATTTTAACAGTCTGGGATAAAATAAAAAATACTAAAAATTAAAACTATCATTACTTAATATGAATACCCTTATACAACGTCATCAAATTATATTTTAGATTTCCTCCTGATTTCCATCCAAGTCCTTCCCATTCGCTTTCTACCATAAAATCTGAATCGGTCATTAATTTAAGGAGAGAGAAACAACGGCAGTTTTTAATGCGACCAAAGAAAATTTTTAGCTTTTTAATTTTGAGACACTTATTACGAAAAAGAAAGATTAATTAAGGTCTTTTTTGATATATATTTCTAACGCATTTTTGGGTTTTAGAATGTCGCAATAAAATAAGCTTAATTAATTACGGCATCAACGTTTCCAAAGAATGAGGATGATAGAGATTATTCGAAAATGTTTAAGGGGATATTATTAATTAAAATTACAGAAATATTTTATATTGAAAACAATAGGAAATTAAAATAAGTCTTTTTATTATTTAAATACTTATTTTAATGAAAAATTCAGTGTTCTAGGATTGATTCTAGTGGCATTTGAAACGAACTTCTTCTTTCTCTTATATGAGCATTAACCGTAACAAATGAGAGACAGTTATTAAACTCGACTTCTTTAAATAATTCGCGGGTTTCACGTTTTGTTCTTTTTCACAATCCATTCGTCGTGAACTTCTTGAACTTTGCTAGAACCAATTATAAGTTCAAGAAACATTAGCCAGAATTAATTGGTAGTCAATAAATGAATGCAGAAGATGCGGACATTAGCACACACTTAGCATATTAAGTTTTTGGAACAACTCAGAACTTAGCGCAGCTCAGCTGTTTGAAAGTATGTTTCAGTGGTGTACGAAAGTATTCTAGTAGATAGAATTAAATCATATCGAATCTAACCCATAAATTTCAGATGATTTAAACAACAACAAAGTATTATTTTTTCTCGTGTTTAATACAAAAGGAATTGTTAAATGAATTAGCACATGAAAATAAGATAAATATTTAAAATAAAAATATTAAATAATAAAAAACAAATCCCAATAAATTTCTTTCAAATATTAGAAGTCCCAAGATCAAAAAATAAAAAGGAAATAGTGCTCAAGATATATTTCCTTACCTAAAGTCTATTCAAATTTAATTTACGCCTGATGTAAACAGAAGCAGGTGGTCACTAAAATTGAGCAGGGCCGTATTTTACTTTTCCGTCTTGCAAAAATGTAAAATAAAAGAGTGTAATTGTGAAATTATTTTTTTATTACGATAAAAACATATTTTGTAAACTAAAACTATAAGATAAATGCCCTACACGGTCTCCCAGACTTTAGTGACATTTCTGGACGAAGATAGGTGAGAGACATAAAATGCGTTAACCTGCAATACAAATTATGATGTTTGCATTATATTTAGTTCATTACATATCGCACCTTCGATAAAATAGAGTTATAACTTGAAAAAAGTAAATTACTAAATGTCACACTAATTGAGAACACCGAAGAGAAAACTGGTCTTAGTACTAAACCGTGACATCTGCTATCTAGTGGCGAATATGTGGAGTTACAGATATGACTGTTTGGGATGATGCAACATTTAATTTTGAGCATTTGTATATATTTAACTTAAAACCCAAGTTTTTTTTAAGTTATATTTGATCGGATGTGCGATATGTCTACTATGATACAGAGCATTAACAATCATCTTATAAAATTATATTAAACAGGGTGTCCAAATAATTGCAAATTATTTAATAGCTAATATATCTACTAAAAGCATTAAAAAAACTTTAAATATAAGAGGTATTTGGTATTTGAATTTAGTATTCGATTTAAAATTGTGCATCTTAAAAAGAAACCTTTTGTATTTTTGACAACTTTTGTTCTTTATTGTTCTTGTTCTACTAGTATTTAGATTAGACACCTTGTACCCTGTATTATAGCAATATTTATTACTTGACTTAGCACTATTCTGAATCGGATAAATTAGTTAAACTTGGAGGGATAGCTTCATTAATCAAAATTACAAGTGGTTCTACCTGAACCTCTATAATATTATCCAACTCCCACATTTTTACTTCAACTTTTTGGCGAACATGGTCGATACACTTTTTCCATTTTTCTGGAGAAATTAATAATATTACTTCTTCAAAAAGAATTTTAATGTCTCCAGATTTAAATGTTGCAACCTTTGCAATACGGTCTATTTTCACGAGCTTTGTAGTCTAATTTCTGAAGTACATGAGCACTCAAGCTTACAGTAGGTGTAGGGTTCTGCAAATCTTCTGAATTATCGTCGAATAGCAATAAATCTTCAACAACCGAATATCGAAAATCTGTTATGGATATATTGCTCTCTTCTGCCTGTTTGTAAATAAAATGCGCATTGACCATGGAGGTTCCTAAAAGTACCTCTATAGCTACCTTTTTGTACCACCGAACACTTCTTCTCAACGCCGTTCTATAGCTGAACATCTGATCCGACATTTCTATTGAACTTTTACCATTGTTGTAATCTACGATTGCTTTAGATTTGTGTACTACACCACCACGGCGTTGAACTGCTACTGTTTCATCAGTGTGACAAGTGGTCAAAACTAACACATCCCTTTTGTCGCGCCATTTCACATTACATATTCCTCGTTCATTTTCTTGAGCGATAATTTCGCCCTTTTTAAGTTTTTTGTAAATTACTTCTAAAGGGTTTCCCTTGCGATTACCTCGTAATGTTCCGAGTGAGTGAGTTTTGCTATCCAAGAGGGTATGTGCTAGCTGCATGCTTGTGTACCAATTGTCTGTAACACAAATCCTGCCGCTCTCTAACAGTCCATCTACTACGTTCATTACAACTTTGGTAGAAATGGGTATTGTCACGAATTGCATTTAAAAATAATTAGATTTTTATTAAAGATAAAATAAAGTACTTTCCAAAAATATATTTCAACTCAAATTTTAATAAAGCCATTTCCAAAAATATAATTTTATTTCAATCTTTTTAATTTCCATTCAATTCCAATTTGTGTTTAATATTACATTTAAAGTTATTTAAAACAATAACAATCTTTTCGTCTAGTAATTAAACACTTTATTTTATGTTGAAAATAAACAATGCACTCAATTCGGTTATGCTGATTCTACAATTTCAAAACAATGTAATACAGCAGAGTATTACCTACTGCCGATTTTCGTCACAGCCGAAGAACTTATAGCCTCGGTTGTGCCAAAAATGTTGTTATTTTTTGTTTTGTCAATTTGGCTAGCTGACCCCAACATTGTTTTGAAATTGTAGAATCAGCATAACCGAATTGAGTGCATTGTTTATTTTCAACATAAAATAAAGTTTTTAATTACTAGACGAAAAAATTGTTATTGTTTTAAATAACTTTAAATGTAATATTAAACACAAATTGGAATTGAATGGAAATTAAAAAGATTGAAATAAAATTATATTTTTGGAAATGGCTTTATTAAAATTTGAGTTGAAATATATTTTTGGAAAGTACTTTATTTTATCTTTAATAAAAATCTAATTATTTTTAAATGCAATTCGTGACAGTATTTTATCAGGATTTTTATCTAGTTCTTTCTAAGAATATATCTCACAATTCCAAGTGTATCCATTTTCACAACATAGTTTAAAAATCTTAATTCCATATTTATGGCCTTTTTGGGGGTTATATTGTTTGAACAGCAACCTTCCTTGAAAGGACACTACTGTTTCATCTACACAGAATGTCTTTCCAGGTGTATAGATATATTGTTAGTTTTTCACTGGTTTGTCAAGAAGCGGTTGCACTTTATATATTCTATCTCCTTCTGGGCATGCCTTGTTGTCAGAAAAATGAAAAATTTTCAATAATAGTTCGAATCTATTTCTACTCATAATTTCTTTAGCAACTTCGTTTTTGAAAAGCCATTTGGTGGACCAATAATCACGAATGGTATTCATTCGCACAATGCCCATATATCCCAGTAAATCTATAAAATGCAAAATTTCTTTTCGATTGGTTGGCTCCCAAGAATTAATTCGGGCACTATTTGTAATATTTTCTGTACCCATCACACATTGGGTCGCATACAGGTTAGTTTGGTCCACTATTAGATCTATTATAGAAAAATCAACAAAAGCTAGATAGTATTCTAGTAGTTTGCAACTCTTCAAAGATGCTAGATACTCCGGCTTTATTCCATCATCAAAAGTTTCTTCAAATTATAAATGATTTCCAACAGGTGGTCCCCAATTGGAGTTAGCTAAATTACGAAGTCCTAAGCCGATGTTATTCTGTTGATTATCAACTTCTATTTCCTGGATTTAATCTTGAACCTCATCTTCACTATTTTCTGATTCAGCCTTTTTTGCCCTTTTTGTTTCGACAACTTAACACTTTTATGAGAAATTTCACCTGAGCAACCAGGGGCGTTATCGTCTTTTATAAAAGTAACATAGTCACTGATTTTTCCACCATCTGAAGATTTAGCAGTCTCGGCCGATTTTTTCAATATCTCTCTTGTAGATTTACTTGAATCACTCTCTTTAGCTCCTGAACTACTACCCGATGGTATATACGCTGGGTCATCGTAAGAATGGTCTAATAATGGTTCTTCGTCAGAACTACTATCTGTAAAAAAATTGATAATAAGTCAGATATTTTTATATTTACTAAGCAAAAGTATAATTACCTACCTTCATAATGTTTTTCCAAAGCTAATTTTACAATTTTTTTTTACCGTTTACTTATTTTTAGTCACTATCTAATGCCACACACGTGTGACTGCGAACCTCAATAACAAATAATTATTTGCTGATCGCTGCTTTTGCTAGCTCTGGCATGTTCAGTAAAAGTGGAAGGACTATGTCGTGGGAGGAAGTGGTACACCTATCTAAAATTGCACCTTTTTCAGGCCATGGCGGACACCGGTGTTCTCCGCCTATCTGGCAGGGCCACGTCGGACACCGGCGTCCTCTCATATTTTTTTAAAAAAAAAAAGTGTTAGGCTTCAGCATGAACACAACATATTCAAATCTATCCAAAGAACAAGATTGGCTTGGCGTTTAAGCTATTAATAACAAATATTATTATTTAAAAATATGGAAAGACAAAATAGAATCATCATTTATGACTTCATTCATTTATGACTTCATTTGGCGATTGTGTTTGCGGGAGCTGGTTGGCTGGTAAGGAAGTTGTACTCGTTGAAAGAGTTAATGCACCTGGTGATAACATGTTTGAATTATCCATAAAGTGGGATGGTGCATTCTGGAAACTATTATGTAGCTTGTAGTATCCAAATTTAGCATAAAAAATAATATCTCTTAAAAGTTTTTGGACATAGGCTGCCGAATATGTATCTAGTATTCCCCATATTTGTCAAACAAATCTTTAGCTCTTGTAATACTTTGTTTTACTTCATGAAGAGTGGTTACTGCTTCAGATATCAGTGGATCACCCGTTTTAGGCTTCTTATTTTGGTTCGGTCTAGGAGTTTTCTTTTCAACTTGCGCAATAGAAGTACTCGATGTATCAATGGCTTCCAAGACAGTTTCGTTATTTGCGTGTTGTTTGTCTATATCAATATGATCTTGGCTGTCACGTACGGGGCTTTCTATTATCTCTTCACTCTAAAATAAAATATAAAACTCATTCTGTTGCAGATGCCAACGAAATCAGTAGAATAGCTCAATATAGCAAAAAAATTTAAAGATTTATTGAAGTTTCCTCACTGTATTGGAGCAATGGATGGAAAACACATAGTCCTTTAAGCACCCTTTAACAGTGGTTCGGAATACTTTAATTGCAAATCAACCTTTAGTATTGTTTTGTTAGCTGTTGTTGATGCTAATTATTGTTTTATATTTTGCGATGTCGGATGCCAGGGTCGAATATCTGACGGTAGCGTCCACCGAAACAGTATTTTATTTAAGAAAATGGGTAGTGAAGACTTAAATTTACCTGCCAACAACCCATTACCTGAAAGAAAAATACCTGTACCATATGTTTTTGTCGCAGATGATGCATTCGCCATCAGTATAAATGTTATGAAACCATACCCAGGACGAGGTCTCGAAAGAGGTCCAAAGAGGGCATTTAATTACAGATTATCTAGGGCCAGAACAGTTTCAGAAAATGTGTTCGGTATTATGTCTGCTGCATTTAGAGTTTTAAGGAAATCTCTATTATTAGAACCAGAAAAGATAGCAAAAGTGACCATGACATGTATCTATTTGAACAATTTTTTAAGACACAGTGTAAATTCTCGTCAATTGTATTCACCCCAAAGAACATTTGGCAGCGAACAAGGCCAGTTTAACCCGGGCACTTGGAGAATAGAAATAGAAAGGACTTCATTATCAAAAATACCGTCTACGGCTCGAAAATCGTCAAAAACGTGCCAAAATATTAGAGATGAGTTCGCAGAGTACTTCAAAACTAAAGGACACGTCCCTTGGCAGGATAAGTATGAATAAACATTTGAATTTTGAGATTTTCTGCATGGTGTAACGGTTTATTTTGTACACTTGTTGAGATTTACCAATAAAAAATAGTTCCAATCCTTAAATAACGTTCGTAATATTTTTCGACCTTTCTATTTTTGTAAATTGAATACACAAATACGTACCCAATATTGTAGGAAAATAATTACTTACCTCAAGTGTTGATGTGGTTGGTTTTTGTTGGTATTTGCCAGACAGAAATGACAGATGTTTGAAAGCAAACCAATAGCCGTTGTAGAGTTCGCTGGTTCCCATGCCTATTGTAAATACATTACATTAAATATTTTTTGTTTAATTTAGCTAAAAAAATCTTACCCGACATAGTATGTGCGACTTTTTGCCGTTCTTTCCTAAATGAAACCAATATTGAATTCATTTTTTTCTCTGTCAGTGACCAAAGCACACATTGCAGTACTGATCTCCATCCACGCATCATTTTTTTTAATATTTAGCTTATAAAATGTATGTTGTGAAACCTAATTAGCTTCAACAAGTTTTCTTCAGTCCACTTCATATTGCATTGTGCCTTGCTCGAACGCTCGTACTTGACTGAACTTTAAAGCAAACAGTAAAACAAAAAAAATCACCAAACCGCCATCAACTGTGGTCGCGCGCGCAATATGATGTACCGCTACCCGACCTAACAGTCAAAACAGGTGTTTTGAGTGATTGCAAGCACGAGGAATGCTGTAAACAGCCCAAACACGACAAATATGATTTTTGTTTTATTCGTGCTATTTGCCCCGTTTGTTGCGCTTGCTGTGTTTGTTCGCACTGTTCGCGACCAATGTGGACCCACCTTTAGAAACACTCGCAATCGTAAACAAGTCTGTGATGTGTGTGTGTGTGCGCGCGCGCGCTAACAGTTTTTTAGAACGATATTTATCTGTAGCGAACCTACTTACTGCGCAGTTTGTACTTTTTAAAAGAATAGTAGATATTTAAAAATAACGGATCTTAGGCAGATTATCAGAACATTTTTAGTAGAATTTATAGAAATGTTTCGTAGTTTTCCGTGTTTATGAAAAATAAAATCTCGTATATACAGTGATCGTAATAAGAAGGCCAAAGCATATGAACGAATTTTGGTGAAATTAAAAGGATATCGATGCAACGAAAAACGCGGTAAAGAAAAGATTGACTCAGTAAGGGCAAGATATAGAAAGCAAGTAAAAAAAATGCTAATGCACCACAAACAAGTGTTGCTGGGGGTGAAGGCGTCTATATACCAAGAAATTCCACAGGCCAGCATATCCAATCTTCATGATGGCAAGAATTCTATCATGGAAAACAATGATCATAGTATCCGGGACTTTCAGGAAGAAGTCACCGAATCTCACGATGTAAGTTTTACTTATTATTTTGTCTAATTTTAAAAAACATTCAACTGTTCTAGTTTAAAAACTACCCATGATAAGTACTGAATTAGTTTATAATCCTGTATATTTACTATACAGAGTGTCCCATTAATTGTTTATGTCTTGGAACCGGAACACTCTGTGTATATAGGATTCCAGTGCGCATCAACATGATCGTTATTAATTGAAACATTGAATATACAGAGTGGTCCAAGTCACTACATATTATGTGTATATACAAGGTGTTCCAGTAATGGGTTGTGGCTAATCAATCTCTTTAGTTCAATGTTTTGAAAATAATTTTAAAATAGTTTTAATATGATTTAAACATCGAACTTGAGCTGAAATTGGAACATGTTTATTATTAATTGCATATGAAATCAAACATTTTTAACTGCATTTTCTTTGGAAATTATGGAATCTAAGTTATCCGTCTAAAGCGTTGATTTTGGTTCTGATTTTGGCTTGAATTTTGTCAAATTTGTCTCATTGAGGTAGGCAGAACGACTTCATTTTCTTATTTTTTTTATGTTAAAGTTTGCTTCTTTCATAGGTTTTTTAAATTTTTTATACCGTTGCTTAAAGGACCATGAATAGTTTGCAAAGATGAATTTTCTACTATTGTCACTTGTTAATCTCTCTTTTTTTTACATTTATAGAAATGTAATTGTAATTTGAGCAGGTTTACAATGCTCTCATTAGATTTACCTAATCATCTGTTGGTAACGGTATTAAAACGTTCTGGAATTTTGTCAATTCAAAAAGAAACTCGAGATATGCAAATTACATTGTCGAGAAATAAAGAGATTGACTAACAACATGTGACAGTAATACTCACAACATTATATCACCATATTTTATATATTTATTAAATAAGTAATAAAAATTATTACTTCAATGTAAAACTAAATAAAATACATAATATAAAAAAAATTATAAAATATAGATTTTATAATTTTTTTTATATTATGTATTTTATTTAGTTTTACATTGAAGTAATAATTTTTATTACTTATTTAATAAATATATAAAATATGGTGATATAATGTTGTGAGTATTACTGTCACATGTTGTTAGTCAATCTCTTTATTTCTCGATAATGTAAGAACCTCCAATTTGCATATCTCGAGTTTCTTTTTGAATTGACAAAATTCCAGAACGTTTAAATACCGTTACCAACAGATGATTAGGTAAATCTAATGAGAGCATTGTAAACCTGCTCAAATTACAAAATACCAAGTAGTCGCTAGTAGATCCATTAAATTTAAACTTAAGATGTACCTCCTTCTTTAGAATCAGAAAATTTTTCAATTCAAATGAAAACAATCTGGGAAATCGTAGATAATTTTTTAATGGTACAAAGAGAGAGAATACACAAAATCATAAAAACATCCAGTAAAACATCTAAAGAGGTGAACAATAAATTACAAGAAGAAAATTATTCTTTGAAGGTTTTTTCCACGCGCTACTGATGTTCGATGAAGAAAGAAAAACTTCCAACTAATGACATTAAACGAGCTGAACATTTTAAACTGGGATTACAGGGCAGCTTCAAGAGTTTTTCCACTAATTGGGAAAGTGGTAAGTTACTGAAAATTATTGTTAAGCTGTTTTCGGAGGGCGAGTTATCCCGAATAATATACAGAAAGAAAATAATGTTAAAGCCTGGGTTCAAAAATTACGAAAAATGTGTAAAAGGTAGATGTTATAATGACAAAGAAGTATTATTTTTATTTATTTTAAAAGGAATAAGAATATGGGGGTTAAAAGACAGTGACACATAATGATTTAGGCGTATTTTAATAATTTCAAGTTTAATTTTATTATTTTAAAAAGTTTGGCATTTGAAACGTTTATGTCTGGAACTTAAGTATATATTGCACTTACCTTGTTTTGTTTATTATTATTATTCTCTGCACAAAACATAATAATGTTAGTGTTGCGGCTAAAATATTGTACCTTTTAATAAGGTCTAGTTTTTCGCGTGTTTTTATGCTCAAGCCGGCTCGGTAGCGTGTGATAAGTACACAGTGTGTACAGTGTCCAGTCGGCAGTCGCTAATTACTATTTGCACCGTTTATATCGAGTATACCGCTAGACAACGTGAAGTGTATCATCTTGGTCCTTCGAGCCGTATTTGAATTTTAACTTTGTAAACGACAGGTAAAGAACTGGCCTCAGGACACATCTTAGAGGTTCTCTTACTTTTACTTATGTAAGTATAAAATATTCTTCTTCTACCTGCGAAGAGAATTTTAAAATGTCACAAAATTGCTATAATCATGCTTTTTCAAAAACCTTTACCATGTCTGGAAAGTGTTTTCCCTAAATTCAAAATAGTGACCTGATATTATACTTTTACTGTTTATGATGACTTTCAATCTTTTCAGTATCTTTTTTTTTTTGAAAAATATAGATAGCTCCACTAACAGAAATGGGAAAAATTATAGAGTAAGAGCCCAGTGCCCCCAGACATAACTTATTTTCTAAAGGACAAAATGTGGGGCATCAAGTAGTGTTTATATATGTATTGAATGCCTCCATACCTGCTGTTGGTTAGTGGGCCAATTCACAGGTACCAGGTGAGAAAGGTAACTATAAATAAGGTTAACTTCACTTATTTTCTAAAGGCTGATTTTTATATATAATCCATAAAATATTATTAGAAAATAATATTGAACATTGCCAGACACTTTCCGTGAGCCATTACTTCCGCTAGACGCTTTAAAGCTCCCAATTTTTTTTGTAACTTTACTTATATTCTAATGTATGGTTTTTATATATGTTATTTAAGGAACTTTAAGGAACATATATTTATTCAGCCAGACTAATTGTAAGGGCCAAACATCCCCCAGACATTAAAAACATTTAGCCATGAGTATGCGCGACTGTACTATATGCTCGTGCTTTGGAGCGAGTAAGATATAAATCGATGGTACAACAGCAACACGTATAAAATCTTTTAATATGGCTTGAAATATCTACTCTGGAAAACCGTGATTTAAAATTATCGAATTCTAGGAATATCTATTAATCATAAAGTAGATATGGCCAAAATTTTGTCATATCCGATAACCCCAGTGCCATTATCAATGTGCCATTTCGATGGTGGCATCGGCAAAACTCAAAAGTCAGTTTTAATGAAATCCTTAGAAAAAGACGTTCAACACTATCCACCATCTCAAACCGACATTTTATTAGTTGACGGTTTCTTTTTTGCTGCATACAATGAGAAACGTGCCAAAAACTTTTGGAGCTATTTCAAAGAAGATGCTTTAAATGGTCACACAACTTAAAGCTATAAGATACGACGTCATTTTTGACCAATACTTTTCTCCTTCTATAAAAAGTTACGAACGATCTCTTCGACAAGAGGATACACAGCTTGATTTCAATATTATCGGGGCAGATCAAGTTAGACCATCCGACTTCTTAAAGGAGTTGAAGAATATCAACTTTAAACAGGCACTTGTTGATTTTTTTATTTAACACTGGGCATCAGATGAAATGGTTCCATTCATTGGCAATAAAAGAATTTGTATTAATTTTAGACAATGTCATTCTTACATGGTTCAAAACAATAAAGTTGTATCAAGTATAGACAACGATTTTTCATGTCCAGAGCATGAAGAGGCAGACACGAAAATTATTTACCATATTTGTAATATTGATACTCAGGCTAATTTTGTAATAAGGTGTTCTGATACTGATATCACAACAATAATGTTGGGTAATATGCACAATTTGAAGAATTACGATTCAAATGTGTGGATATTAACAAGTACTGGAAATAAACAAAGATATATTGACTTAACGAAGATTTATAAGTACTTAGGACCGACGTTGTGTAGGAGCTTACCCGGATTTCATGCTCTCACTGGGTGTGACTATAATCTTGCTTTCTTCAAGAAAGGAAAACAATTACCATTCAACATATTAAAGAAGAAATTAGAGTATTAGCAAGCTTTTATAGAATTCGGCCAGTTGAAGTCATTTATGAATCCAGATGTTCAAAAAATTATATTTAACAAAATACAAAATTTCATCTGTGACATTTACAACGTTACTGGAACAGTTGAAGTGAATGCTGCCCGACTTCAGCTGTTCGTAAATAATTACAAAGTTTCGGATGTAAATGAGAAATTTAACAATAAGAACTTGAAAAACTTTGATGCGAGCAATCTACCACCAAGTATTTGGAATAATGCCCATAAAAAACAACCGACCATTTTTACTCCAGAAAACAACGGGTGGACATTGGAAAGCAACCAGTACTAGTTTCACTGGTTTGATGGTGACCAATTACTGGGTTTTGTCAGTGAATCGCTTCAGCAAAATACAGGTATGAATACTTCAATGTAGACGATCATGATTGGTTTGATGATGAAGAATCTAATGACGCCAACAATGATGACCAGGACGATTAAGATACATTTACATATTTTTAAATGAAATTTTTATACACCTAAGTTACTTTTTAAAAAGACGTTTTTCACAAAATTTTTATACACAAACATTTTCTTTTAATTTTTTTAAGTAATAATTATTTAAATAGTTCCTACTTTTAACTTTGTATAGGTATCTCACTCTCTCCGAAGCACGAGCATAGTACAGTCGCGTATACTCACGGCTGAATTTTTTTGATGTCTCGGGGGTGTTTGGCCCTTACAATTAGTCTGGCTGAATAAATATATGTTTAAAATAGTTCTTTAAATAACATATATAAAAACCAGACATTAGAATATAAGTAAAATTACAAAAAAAATTGGGAGCTTTAAAGCGTCTAGCGGAATTTATGGCCCACGGAAAGTGTCTGGCAATGTTCAATATTATTTTCTATTAATATTTTATGGAATATATATAAAAATCAGCCTTTAGAAAATAAGTAAAGTTAGCCTTATTTATAGTTACCTTTCTCACCTGGTACCTGTGAATTGGCCCACTAACCAACTTAGCAGGTATGGAGGCATTCAATACATATATAAACACTACTTGATGCCCCACATTTTGTCCTTTAGAAAATAAGTTATGTCTGGGGGCACTGGTCTATTATTTGAGTAGATAAATTTATAAAATTTGGGATAAATAGGGTAAACTCATAAAACCCTTTAGAAATATATCAAATAAATTTTAGAGTGGAAAGTCCAACTGGAACAAATTCTGTAACTTGATAAATAAGGGTTTTTTTGCAAAATTCCTAAAACACGTCCATTTTTATTTTCAATGGGGCATATTACAAAGAGATTTGTTTATCTTTTTAAACATCTGGGGGGTTGCAGACACCACCAACTTCTTTTTAAATAAAAGAGTAGGTTGATACCCCACCTACTAACACCCTTAACGTATTACCCCAGTGACATCGTCATTTGCACTGAGATAGCGAGCAATTATTATTGATTCACACAAATGTTTGTTCTAGACTGGAGACCGTCCATTCAAAATGGCAATTACTTGGCCAGTACTTCAATATTTGTTTACAGGTTTACATCAAATACATTATATGTTTACTTTGCAAGTTACTGTGCTTATTCAAGAGAAAAAATTTCAAACGTCATCAAGAGGGAAAAGAATATGTCAATAAAAACCAGATGGTGTCGATATTTTACTAGCTAAAAATTTTTAAAGATGCGGCCCACAAAAATATTTTTAAAGTAGGCCTTGGAAAAATTCGCACATGTCAGAGATTGGAATTCTTCTTTTTTTAACACAATTATTATATTCCGACATTTCCTTATCCTATAATAAGACTCAACCTTGTTGGATAAATTAAATAAATAAATAAATAAATAAATAAATAAATATATAAATGTTTTTTGTCAATATCGTTTCTTCTCCTATTGATCCCCATGTGTGGTATTTGTATCGCCTAGACCTGCAAAAGACATGTACAAAAGAAAATGATCGGTATCTACCATGGGAAAAAAATTATTTATTTTTATATTTTTTCATCAGTGCGAATTTTCCATTAAAACGCTGGATCATCTAAATTTGATTACGATCTTGGAATATCCAGGAAAACCCGTATAATATGCCCGGATCTGCTGAAAGGTTTCTTTATTGAATTCAATTTATTCTCGATTGAAGTTCTTAGTGTATAATGTAAATGTATAGCGGCAAATTACATATTCATCCGTTCAGTGTTGTAGACTAACCACCCCATTTGACACATTTTTCTTACACAAAACACGGCAGAAGTAGAAGATGAGGAAAAACCAATTTAACTTTTTTTTTGTATCTAAATAAAATTATAATATAATAAAATTTTTAATTTTTCAATTATTTTTTATCTACTATAGTCCAATTAAATAACGAAAAAAAGCCCTTTCGAGCTTACATTAATTTGTAATTGGATGAAACAAAAAGGACCTTGTGTATTTTGATGTGATCTTTCCGAAAAAAAGAAAAAAAAGATGTAGCAGTTTTTCAATTTTTTTTTAAATTAGGAAAAACTGGGTTTCCGGAATTTTCCATTGTAAAAATGCTAATTATCTGGGCAAGTATCATTCCGATAGTGAAAATAAATGCACCATTCGAAAGAGGAGGCAAACATAGTTCGGAAATTTATGCACAGGTAGTTTTAATGGCGAATTTCTTGCCGCCATAAGTGCTTTTACCAAAAAGTCGTTTTTTCGTTTTTTTGATCAGAACCATCGACATGAAATTTGCGATGAATTTGTGGCGAAATTATAAATGTTAGATATATGTGCCCATGAGAAAAGTTGCGTATTTTTTTGTTGGCTCTCAAATAAAATAAGTCCCGCGGCGAAATCTGACATAATTTTTCGGGAATTCGCAGGAAACCAGAGGCGTAGTTTTTTTTTTATTTTTTTCCCATATGATTTTTTCCGGGTTTTCCGAAAACATCTAACAAAAAAAATATATTTGAAAAAACTAACTTCGCCATCGAAAAGAGCACAAAAAAATACACAAAAAGGTATACTTTAAAAATGTTAGGAATTTAATCCTAAGCCTGAGTGTAAGTTCCAACTTGGTGATAATATCTGGTAATTCTATATTTTGCACAAAACTCAAGAAACGTCTTACAACAAGTCAGTTAAATGCAATTTAATAAATTTTAAGCCTAATAAATTTAGATATGTAAGAAATTTAAAACTGGAAATCGCAAAAATATCAAATTACAGTAATGTAGTGTATACACGAGGTTTGGATCCCGCGGAGCGCGTGTAATGGGACTTTTGTCGGGAGAATTCTACAACTTAGAAGAAACATACACACTTTAAACTTTGTATACACATTTAGAAGACATGAAATTTGGGTTTGTTTAATTTTCAGACAAAAAAAACTAAAAATTGTCAATTTTAGGCAACTTTTCTCAAAAACCGTGTTTTTTGGTCGTCACTCAATGAACAGTGGTCAAAAAAATAGATAAAATATATTTGTAGAATTTTCCGTAATGTAATCGTATTCTAGACACAATAGAGTACTCAAAAAAAAAAAAAGTTTTGAGCCATTGGGTGCATTTTTGGTATTTTTGTGCCACTTCAAACTTTCGAAAAAAAAATTATTTTTTTTAAGGAAAAAAAAAATTATTTAATTGTTTGATATCTCATCCAATTATGGTCCGATGTCGGTGAAATTTACACACACATAAGATTTTACATATAAGAGTAAGCTTTGTAAGTGGCATTAAAAAAATTCAAATAGTTTGGCCGTTATAGGCAAACAATGAAATTAGGACCGCGGTGCATTTTGCCCTTCCGCTATATGCCCAATTTTGGAATTTCTCTTGCCCCCTTCTGGGAATCACTAGTCACGTCTCTTAAGTTCAAAACGCATTTTTCTTTTTTCAAATATCTTAATTTTTACCAATGTTATAAAGAATTTAGTGTTTGAACATTTAACAAATTCAATTTTTCGACCTTCGTCGCCTCAAAATACTAAACAAATTTCAATCGTCCATACCGCGAGAACGGTGCATCGGATCAAAATTTCTCAAGATACATAAAAATTACCATTTTTCCTAAGCTTTCAAATGTCGTAAACTGCGTTTTAAAAATATTAATTTATTTCCGACATGCGCCTGCGCAAAATTGAAAAATTGACAAAATCTAAAAATTCGGCACTTTCGAAAAACTGCTACATTTTGTTTCGCCTTTTTTCTAAATGATCACTTCAAAATACATAGAATCCATTTTGTTTCATCTAATTACAATTAAATGTAAGCTCAAAACCCGTAATTTAATTCGATTATTATATTTTTTTTGTCAATGTGATTCGGTTTTCATACCTTTGTATATTAACCTTTTTATTTATTTTTTTTTTATATTCTGCGAGGCATACTCTATCTGTATATTTTTAATCTTCATTATAGTGATACAGAGTGGAGTGTCTAACTGGAACACGTCAATTTTTATTTTCAATGGGTCATATTACAAAGATTTGTTTATCTTTTTAATTATCTGGGGGGTTGCAGATACCCCCACTTTTTTTAAATGGAAGGGTAAATTGAATAATTTTTTATTTGAAATCTTTTTCAATTACAAATACAATTACTTTTTTTGTTACAAAAATTGATTGACATTTAGATACAATATTTATCAGGATCAGCTGGCACTTTGTACATGTACATTATTTCCGTATAGCTTTATATCGTTCTCATAAGCTTAAAGATGGGGTAGATGTCGCTGGTAACGTTCCAGCAATGTTGCCGATATGAACATGTGTAATAAAAAATATATCACAGAATTGTGTACAAAGATCAAAAATAAAAAGTTTGTTAGCTAACTACTGAATGCTGGAAGGCCAATAGCACTAGAAGAAAATAAGTTTGGTATGCCTGCACAGCACTAGCATTTTACTTTGACGTCTCTCAGAATTAGGTGCGGCTCGTGGCCAAAATTTTGAGGGTTCACAGTAGCAGAATATAGATCTCGGTATAGATGTAGGTAAAAAACTATCAGTGTTGTAGAAAGGTATATTATAAACTTTCTAAAAGACTGAAAGTTTTTTTATACATCTCTACTGATATCTATATTCTATCACTGTAAACCCCCAAAATTTTGGTCACAAGCCGCCACTGGTCAAAATGACGTTTTTTTTTATCTGACTGCTATTTTATCTCCTATGTACTTCTGCTGTTTCATTTCCGTTTCGTTTTACTCAGAGATCACCGATGATCAAATCAAACGCACCACTTGTAGATGGAGAAGGTTTTATCATTTATTTTGCAAAAGAGAGTCGGGAAAAAACTCTACACCGATAGTTTATTTCAATAAATTGTTTTTTAAACTATTTCGTTTTCTTTGAAATTATCGTGCAATAACTAATTTTGTTTCCTGCTTTTCTAATATAAAAAAGGTACAGCTTTGTGACGAGATCGTGTTACCGACATAATCTTATCTTTAGTTTTGACTTTCAGTTTAAGAATTTCAGGTCGATTTTATTTGAGGTTATGTCGGAACTGATGTCATTATTATGTTAAGCTTTAAGCAGGTATACCATAGTCCATATCCTTTGAGGTATATTAAAACCAGAGATCTAGTGACTATCATAAATCATATTAGCCGACGACCCCCATTATCACTATTGTTTGATTTGTAGATAAGCGATGAAATTGTCTTTTGGTTATAAGATTTCCAGGTCCGGATTAAAATGTATATTCTCATGAAATAGTAAAGAATATGTTTTTTAATAATTTAATAATATTATAATTGAAGGCTCTCTATTTCAATTATTAACAGTTTTAAATGTAAAACTATTTTTATAATAAAAAATTTCCTAGAATTTGAAGTACTTACAAATAAAATTTACTTGCCTGACCACCTCACTTTCTGTACTAAACGCCTTTTAAGGAGATTAGCGATAATGGGATATAGAGTTACAAATAAATTACCAGACTTTAAATACAAGAATACTATTGTTTAAGATACCGAGTCCTATAATTCCAGACAGATTAGAGAAAGTTAAATAAATAATGGTGAGTTGGTTAGTATGTAACTGTTTTGAGAACTGACCAATTACCGTTTTTAGAAACGAAAGGAGGATAGTAGTTAATCTAAATTCAGTCATTAACGAATATTTCGTTGTGTCAGTTGCGTTTATTTCGAAGTGTCCTAAAAATGTTATATAGTGAAAAATGTTCCGTCCATGGGTTGAACCTGTAGCCAATACTTCAACTGGTGGTGTTAATACCACTAATAGACAAGTTTTACACGTTGATGGAAAAACAAATTTAGTCTTTATACCTCAAGCAGTAAGAGAAACTGCCTCCTTAACGAAAATTCTACAGTATTTAAAATAGTTAGTAACCCTATTTTAAAAAGAAGGAAAAGAAAAGACTCTAATACTTCAAAGAAACTAGATGGCTGTGATGTAGACCTAATTCGAAGGAAAATATATGACTTGTATAGAAAGCAAATTGTGCCCACACTAGATATATTGATGCAACGACTTGAAAAGGACAAAGCTGGCATCCAGTGTAGCAAAGAGACTTTGGAAGTCTCTTTTAAGAAACTGGTTTAAATTTAAAAAATTTAATAACAGCAAAATATCATAATGGAATCTGTGTGCCTTAAGCAATGAAGATTTCATTATTTATTGGGGATAAATGATTTTAGAGAAGCTGGCAGAACAGTTGGTTCGATACACATGATATTCCAAACAAAAGTTGGGTAAACTCATCTGACTTGTGCCAGACTAATGCGCCACATAATAAAGCCAAACGTATTACTATAATACACGCAGAAATCAATAATGGTTTTATACCTAATGCGTTGTCGTTATCGGCAAAAAATATTAAGGACTCCTTAGTCGATTACCACGACGACACTACTGCCGAATTATTTGAAGATTGGTTCCAAACCAAATTTTTGCCAAATATTTCACCCAACAGTGTTATTGTCATGAATAATGCCAGCTACCACAGTCGAAAACTAGATAAGGCACCTTGTTCAAACGACATAAAAGCCGTCATACAAGATTACATGGCAAACAATGATTTGTACTTTGAGGAAGAGTACACAAAAAAAGCAGTTACTGGAAGTTTTAAAAAGCTATTCAATACAAAGAAATATTTTTGTGACACATTAGCTAAGAGCTTGGGACATACGGTGCTCAGGCTTTCTCCTTACAACTGTAAGTTTAACCCAATTAAACATATATGACGTCAGCTTAAGTCATCAGTTAGAAGAAATAATACTTCTCCAACCTTAAGTTCGACTGTGGTAGCTCTTATTCAAACAGAAGCTGCAAAATTCCTGATAGCAGCTGGACCAAGTGTGTTTCCCATATATAAAGGTGGAAAAGACATATTGATATAGAAAAGATACCAAGAGAAAGGTTCATTATTAATTTAGATGACGATAGTTCTGCTGTTTTATGGTAGATACTAGATCTCTGGTTTAACTATAAATTCTGATCCGTAGAGCCTTGACCACCGTTGATAAGGGGACGGAGATGAAAAAAGAAACATTAGAGTCGAGTCATGTTAATTTGTTGATTTATCAGTTTACTTAAAATTGTATCGTTTTTATAATATATTGATTATTTTGGCTTCCATAATTTTATTCTGTTTAATATCGCCAGAAGTATAATTCCAATTTTACAAGCTTTTAATACAATCAAAAACAAGTGTTATATATCATTCAACTTCAGATCCCTAACAAAGTCTAAACAAAAAAACCAGTCTAACTCATATCCAAAATGTCCTCTACTTGATTTACTCTAAATAACTCTTAACAATTCAAGGTCTTCCGGTTGTTTTTCGTTCAAAATCAAATCATTTCTCTATTGCGAAGTGATATTTTAGATTTAATTAGGTGACAACTACAAAATAAGCATCTCTTGTACCAATTTAAATTTATAATTTAATTATAGGTACATTATTATAAATACTCGTATATTTTGGTTAAACCATTTCTCGATAAATCAGAACTATTTCAGTTTTCCCTACGTCTCTTTAAATCACCTTTCGAGTTTCCGTGCTATTGTTATTCAATTTGAAAAACACGTATATCATGAGAAAAATAGTAGGTAATTAATTTCAAACCATTCCATGTATACATTTAGTTCAAACTGGAAAATAAGTCAACTGCATAAATATCAAACGTTCGATATCAGTTAATTTTAAAGAGAAAATGGGTTTACATCAAATATTTACGAGAAAAACAAGTTTGAGCCTTATTAGGAATTTACAGAGGTGGACTACCTATAAAGGGAGAAATATGGGATAACGATGAAAATTGTGACAGTAAAATATTAGGTTAAGAAGTTAATTTAAAAAAATAATGGTGTTATCGATCAATCCATATATTCCTAAACCGATTGCTCCCTGCAACAAGCAGATAGACAAACGATAAAATGGCAGTGACGTAACATAATAAAACACCTGTGGAGTTGTCAGGCAGGCTTTTTTCTTCATTAAGAGAAAAATTTACATTACAAACTAAAATACCTGCGGGACAATGGTAGTTTAGTAGGCATAAAAATGACAACGTTTTAGAAAATCTTCTTCTGCAACGCGCATCAAAGCGTCCGATAAATCAAAGCCACGCGTAAATGCAAGAAAAATGGTCTACATAGATCGAAAAAATCATCCCTCCAAACACGTAATGACGTATCTCATATTTTCTGCTTGTTTAATAGAGGCATTTGAAATTTTAGAGCGACCTTCCAAGTCTTTTAGTAGAGCAACTGTTGTAATTATTTGTTTATAGATGAATATTGCAGGCTTATTCAATGGATGTGAGATAAGAATTTCAGGGTTGCTCAGCTCAGATTATGAAAAACAAAAAAAAATCATTTTGGATGAGATACATCACTGTGTATTTGTTTTTTCACTCCAAGGTTTCATTCACTCCACTGACCACTTACGTCCTAAGGTGCGTAACAAATTAGTTAATAAAAATGTGCGAATTAAAAAAAAAAAAAACATTATTTATGAAAGCAACATGAAATTTGTAAATACATAAGAAAAAACATAAAGTAACAATAAAGAAATAATGTATTTTAAAATAATTCAATCATCATTATAATTATGAGAAAATGACTCCTAAATATTCTTGTGTTCCACTACATTGATAACTAAGGTTCTTCCTTGAGTAAGGATGATTAGGTCCATATACTTCTTCTTATCTTGTTTGATTTAAGATATAAACAATGCTGTTGGATAGTCTCTAAATTTAGCCATAGAAGAAACTGGAATAGGAGGGTATGGGCTTAGAACCAGCCACTCTGAAACTTTAGATAAATACCCCAGCATCTTTTAAGTGGAAATTAACGTCATTGAGAAGTGCATCCAGTCTAATACCGAAAGAAATTTTTGCAGATAAAAGATTATCATCATGTCTGATAGCCAAGATCAAAGCGCTGAACTCTTTTACGAAATCATCTAAAAAAATGGTTTAGAGACACCTCGAAAAACTAAATGAACTAGAACATAACAGGGTAAAGGATAACGAGATTGCAGATAGTCTTTTACAAGGAAAGGGGTTAAAGCACCCTTTGTGGGACTTGAACTGTTCTGCCTTATTAGCAGTAACACAATATTAGAAGGAATTGGGCAAATCTCTTGGGGTTAAGACAGGCTAATATATTTCTGGCTGAACATAACCAAGGAAGATCGAAAGCATATGTCTACCTCAAAGGACACCTTAATATTTTAGGTTATTAAGATAAAATAAATAATTGAAAAATAATTTATGAATTTTACTAATTTATAAAATAAAATAAAAAAAAAGAAAAAAATTTAATTTCAGTTTTCTTAATCTGAAATTTAAACTCGAGTTTTCCGTATGGAAGGCAAGAACTCTGGCCATAGGACCATCTACGCGTTTATTTTGTTTGCTTTAATACTCGTAATTAAATTAACTTCTGTAGTTTTATTTAAATTAACAAATTATTTATAGTTATAAACGAAATAAATCTATAAATTCTATTACTTATCAATTCTACACAAGATTAACTTATTTTAATGAATGTTTAATCCTAATATATAAAAAATATACTGACAATTAGTTTGACAGAATTGTCACGACTCGACCGAATGAGACAACTGCGGATTAAAAACCGGGATTAGTTTATCGTCTGCATTACTGTGTTGATTGACACGCATAAGATATTTCGTTTTTGAATGAAGACGTTTCTTTCTCTTAATATTTTTTCGATCACGACCCGAAGAACTTAACGAACTCGATTAAGACGAACTCGAGGAGCTAGAAGAAACCGTCGAGCTTGCGGTCGAACAATCTCTTTTGACACGATGTGGAGTTTTAGATCGTTTTCTTGTGGGGGTTGTGGAACCCGCGGTTTTCAGTATCCATGGGTAATACGTTATCGTGGGACACGTCCGAAAATGTAAATTAGACACAAAAATACACAATAACGATTCTAAATACTGTAACTATCAACGGGCGATCACTGGATTCAATATCCCACTTCTGATATGTAAGAATGTCCAAGAAACCAAATGTTTATAAGTTCAAAAACATCGAATTTTATTAGGAAAAATACAGAGCCACGCCGGAATACTAATTCTCTTAAATGCAAAGCTAGACTAACTATTGTTAGCAATATTACCTAGAGTCGCCTCTGGTCAGGGAGATAAGCACGTATTGATGACGATGCGTGAATACCTGGACTTTTCGTCGGCATCATGTTGGTGTTTCACATATAACTCTGAAAAGTACAATCAACGTGGTCGATCTCTCTGCGCAGAATTACTGGCTACTCGTTACGTCATTACTTGTGTTTTTGTATTCAATATTCATACGATTATAGTAGTGTTTATATATACAGATTTTTCTAAGGCTTTCGACAAACTCGATCATAGAATATTACTTCAAAAGCTTAGCAAGTTTGGATTGTCCAAGCCTGTCATAAATTTTTTTCAATCATACTTGACAAACAGAACCCAGTTTGTTGAAGTGCGTGGATTTGAGTCTGTCGATATCTTAGTAACCTCTGGCGTACCTCAAGGCTCGATTCTGGGACCGCTTTTATTTATACTATTCGTAAATGACATTATTAATGACGTTAACGTAAAATATTTAATTTATGCAGACGATGTCAAATTTTTTTATCAGGTAGATATCTTAAATGATTGTCTTAAATTACAAAGTAATATTAATAAAATAAATAATTGGTGTTTAAAAAATAATCTTCCATTAAATTCAAAAAAATGTAATATAGTGTCATATACCAAAAAAGATTTTCCAATTCTCTATAACTACTGTTTGGATGGTGTTATATTAAATAGGCCTGATTTTGTTATAGATCTTGGGGTAAAGTTCGATAGAAAACTTACTTTTAATGAACATCTAAATGACGTGGTAAAAGCATCATTCAGAAATTTGGGATTTATCATTAGGCATGCAGTTGACCTCAATTCTATCGAAACCATGAATATGTTGTACAATGCGTTTGTCAAATCAAAATTAGAATATGCTTCAATAATATGGAAACCATTTTATGATATTCACATAAGCGCTCTTGAAAACGTTCAAAGACGATATCTAAAATTCTTGACATTTAAGATAGACGGAACATATCCACCAATTGGGATAAATCACACGTTACTTCTAAATAGATTTCAAATGCAAAGCTTAGAATGTAGACGAAAAAATCATTCGTTAATATTCCTCTATAAACTTATTAACTACCAAATTGATTGTTCCGAGTTATTAGAACAACTTGTATTTAAAGTGCCAAGAACTGAATCTCGAAACAACTTAATGTTTTATCTCCCGCTATCTCGGACAAATTTATTAAAAAACTCGCCGTTGTATTTTATGTGTGAAAACTGCAACAACCTGCAAGGTAGAATTGATTTATTTTCTTGTAAGCTTTCGCAGCTCAAAAAATTGTAAAGCTGTTTCGGTACTATTTGCTTGTGTATAGTCATTAATTTATTTAATTTTTTGTCATATTATGTAATTTTTGTTATATTGTGTAAGTTTTGTTATGTTGTGTAATTTATCTTATATCCAAATTATGTCTTATTGTGCAATATGTTATATTTATATTTACTTTTGTAATTACAATTTTTTTCCTGCTCTATAACTAGGCATTTAGCCTGTAGAGCAGTGTATTTAATAAATAAATAAATAAAATAAATAAATATTTGGATTTTTTATTTTAATTAATATTTATAGTTACAAAATAAAATTAAAGAGACAGCTAATATTTTAAGAAATAAAGCAAAGACATTGTAAATATTGCATTTTAATGTTTTTAAGAAAATAGTGACCATTTTGAACGTTTAGGTATGTCAATTTAGTCACGTGTATCACAGGCATTTTTGGCGCCTTTATATAAAATTCTTTTTAAAAAGCTCTAGCGATTTAATGGAAGGGAAAATTTTATTTACAAATTCTCCAATTTTGACCTTACGTCAAAGATGAGAGGTTGGCCTCAATCTCCGGGATTCACTTATAAAAACTTCGATATTGGCCTTTCAAAAATTTTTAGCACTTCTGGCAAGAAAAGCAAATAACTATTTTCATTTAATATTTAACTTTATGTTGACTTCTAGTAAACTTCGTAAAGTTGTAGTGTTAAGTAAATATTTGTTCCATTTTCGTTGAACATCTGGCGACAACGTAAAATAAAAAGTCACTCCGTAAGAAACGGTCCTTGAAGGCTGTTGTCCAATCTTTTTCTGGATGGAGTAAACGAAGGACAGAATTAAATCTTGTCTTGGCTTTTTTAAAAGTTCCACCGAGGGAAGTGTATTAGAGAGAGCCACAGGTTGGTCTTAAGGGATGATGTTTGGGTTTTTTACTGATTTTATAGTTTATAGAAATTGTTTCACAAGGAAATGAAGAGACTAATAATATATTTTTCCTTTAAGGAAATAGTTGAATGTGAATGTTTTGTGCTTGCTCAATAAAATATTTGTTTTTTAATATTGGGTTATTATGAGTGATATTTAAAGTTTATTGTGATTAGTGTTCAAATACATACTTGTGTCTACAAGATAATTCAAACTTTAAAATTAAGTGTTATAAAGATTACTGGTTAATGCATTTAAAAGAAAGTGAAGAAAAACTTATTCTTCAAGACTATTGTGATTAAACTAAACCCAACAGGTAAGTTTAAAGTTTAAAAATTTGAAAAATTATATTAAGTAGGCTGTAATATTAATTGTCAAACACACAAGTACAGTGCCGGATTTATATTTTTTATGAGTGTAGGCCACTTTATTTCCACCGCCCCATGTACCTTTCTAAAATAATAATTTTCCATTTGTAATAAGGAAGGCACTAAAGTTAAATAAACAAATTAATTAGTCATTAAGAAAGAGCTTAAAAAAGAAACAAGAATTGAAATTTTTACGGGACTTTTTAATAGCAAAATTATCTATAATGTCATAGTTTATAGTGTTCATTATCTCTGCTTCTATGAGAGAAGAACTAAAGAATTCATTTTTTCTTTGACAATGAAGACCTTTGATATTTTTTCACGCGTTTTAAACAGGAAAAACTCATTTCCCAAGAACTATTTGTTGCCGGAGTGGAAAGTGCAATGCAGTGAGCTATATCTAAGTTAGGGTAAACATTAGACAGAGATTGATTTTTTAAAAACGTTGAAATACAGTAGTGAGTTTGATCCAGGCTTTATTGCACACTCTGCAGTTTTACAGTCTGTTCGCTAAACTTACGCGGGTTTCGGATTAACAAAATTATGCAAATTAGTCATTGACAACGAGTTCCAATAAGCCTCTTCCCAAGAAATTAGGTAAAATTGCCCTAATGGTCAGATTTAAATTAAAATAACATTAGGGTAGGTACTAAATTTGTTACAAATATTGCAGTTGAATTGATTATTTGCAAGTGTTGTTGTATATTGTAAATTTAGTGGAAATTTTAAAAATGCCTAGACGTGTGTTAGATGTAGATCGTCTAATTTGTAGTGTACATAAGTATTTTACGGATGAAAAAGAAAATGGTGGTCCTTTAAAATCGGTAATGTCTGTACAACAACACGTATGCGATGCTCTAGGAATTAGTGAAACAAAATTAAGAGGAGTATTTCAAAATCACAATAGTGAACTGCCGAAAGAAGATCACCGCAAAACTCGCCCATCATGAAAACGAAAAATATTCCAGATCGAAAGAAATTTGAAATTCGTGATACCATTTATCGAATGAGGGCCAACAAGGAATATGTGACCTTAAATACAATTCTCTCAGAATTAATAGATAGAAAATTTGACGACATTGGCAGAACAAGTCTACGGCAAGTGATACATAACTTGGGTTTCAAATTTCAAATGGAGGATAACAGAAAGGCCCTTTGTGAAAGTAGTTCTGTCGTGCACAAGAGAATTAACTTTCTAAGAAAATATTCTAAATTTAAAGAAGAAGGTGCGAATTTTATATATTCAGACGAAACATGGATATTTTCTAGGGGTGCCCAAGAGAAAATGGCAAGATAATAATGTTAAATCCATCAAACATACCGACATACCGATGGAGAAGGGAAGCGACACATAATTTTACATGCAGGAGGGAAATCAGGTTTTATAGAAGTTGCTGCTTTAATATTTTCATCTAAATCAAAATCCAGTGACTATCACGATAATATGAACACAGAAATGTTTGTAAAATGGTTGCATGAAAAACTTCTCCCAGGTTTAAGTGAGCCCAGCGTAATTATTTTGGACAATGCAACTAACCATTCTAAAGTATTAAACGAAAGTCCAACGAATTCTTGGACTGTTGATAGAATTAAAGAATGGTTGACAAAGGAACATATACCATTTCCTCAATATATATTAAAATCAGAATTATTACGCTTGGCAAATATACACGCAAAACCAAAAACCTTTGTTGTGGATCAGATTATTGAAAGTTACGGTCATCAAAATTTACGTCTGACACCGCATCATTGCTAGTTTAATTCCATCGAATATATATGGGAAATAGCAAAACACTATTATAACAACCATATTGGGCCTAATGGTTATAGTGACGACGCAGTTCGGAAAACTTGGCAAAAAGCATTTTCAATTGCAACTCCAGAAGTGTGGCGGAACTGTATATCCAAGTGCGAGAAACTAATAGAAGTTTGGTGGACTCGTGAAAATAAAATAAACGTCCAATCATAATAACAATTAATGGTGATGACAGTGATGATGATGACGATTATGATATTTTGGATGATAATAACTGATTTTCATTTTTGTTGGCAAGTTCAATTTTTTTATTTTTCATTTGAAATTCTCTACATGGAACAAATTTTTAAAGTGTTAGAAAATATTTTATTTGAGCTAAATAACCCTCTTATTATACATAGACTATATTTTCTGTGTGACGTGTAATATAAAATTATTATTAGGTTTATAATAGCCACATTAGACTCCATTAATGATATATTATTAATTGACTTTCTCATTTAAAAAAGACGTTTTTTTAAGGATTTTGTATGTGGTCGTAGCAAAAATAGTGTACACAACTCGTTGGAAAGTGTATTTCCCGCACGAGTTGAAGTTTAGCACGAGCCGCGTAGCGGCGAGTGCGGAACCTAAACGAGTTTCCACACTTGTTATGTAATATACTATTAGAAACTTAGTTTGACGGTACAAACACCACATCTATAAAAAATTTTGAATATTCCACTTTTCTTCAAGCATACCATGTAATATACTATGTTACATTCTTGGCATTTTATTCCAATTTTATTTAAAGTTATATTTGTCACACATGAAAAACATAAACCAGTTCTTTTTATGACATTATTTTTATCTTCATCGATATTTTCGGTTTTACAATTTTTTTCTGAATTAGGATTTTTTGCGAATTTACTTGCTTCAGCAGGGGCAGCAGTTTTACTTGTTATTTCAGCAGAAGCATCTACGCAAACAGTGTCGGCAGTTTTACTTGCTTTAAAAGGTGCATCTATATACAATCAGTGTCGGCAGTTTTACTTGATTTATCTCGTTTAGGATGTTTTTCATCTGCTTAACTATTTTTTGTTTGTTTAGGTTTAGCTTGTTTCTCCAATTTCTGCTGTAATCTCTTTTGTCTGTTTTCTTTTTTTTGATGTTCCAGTGCTTCTTTCTTTTTATTTTCTTTCATTTCTTTTAGTTTTACGCCATGCCTAGTAAAAGAAACTTCTTCAGTAAAAATAATATATTTATGGAAATTTTTATTTTGAACTCTTACGTTTTGAATAAAATTACAAAAAAGTACATGCATTGCAGGATTCAGGGGTAAACGTTCTTGCACCTGTCTGATATGGTAAGGATACATTGACTGTTCTTTTAAAAGTTCATGAACAATATATTTGGTAAGTGCCATGTTGTGTTCTACACGTCTAGCACTAACTGTCAGATCGCCTTCTACTGCATTTAATATTTGGTCCTCAGCTTCCACAGTTCTTTGGTACACGTTCGCCCTCGATCCATATTCCTTGATTTTAATTTACCATTTTTACAAAGTCGCCTTTTAATATTTGATGATTTGGGATTTGGCAATTAAGAAAACTCTCCCTACAGGTCTAACTTTTAAATCTGCATTATTTAGGATATGGATGAAATATTACTTAACTTTAGTATAACGAGAAGGGGTAAAGCACCAAATTCTTTGGGATACATACAGGATAAAAAAAAATTTGAAAAAGGTTTCTTTTCCATTTAAATATAGGGGTTTAGATAAGTATAAAATGCAACAACTAACAACTGTAAAAAATGTTACTTTATGCACCCCTTATGTTATAATATAACTATCTAAAATAGCAGTAATAAAAAATACCGGTGTTCTCGAATTGAGGACCACTACCTGCACAGACCAAATAAGTGCACCGAATTGCGGACCGTACTAAGGATTAGGGATTAAGGTGGTAATGAGGGTTCATTGCGTTAACTAGATTACTGAGAGAGATTTTTGTACCTGGAAATATGACACGAATTGAGGAACAAACTTCTCAATAATTGAAGTATCTTATCACTATACCCATTTATAATATTATTATTTGTCTTCTGATGGATTTGCAAAATTTGAAGAAAAGTACGAATTCAGATAAAAATAGATATTTATTGCACAATTTACAATTTATAATTAATTTTTTAAACATATACATATTATTTACATTTAATACACTTTATGATAATTTGATGCGAATTTTACAAAATCTATTCGTTTTATAGAACCATTTTTATATTCTAACATTTTTGAAGTTAACATATTTAATCTTCGTCTAACAATTTTGTTGTTACATTTAACAGACTCCTTAAGGCTGTTAATACGAATATAAGTATCTGTTTGAAAATTGTTCAAAACATTTACAAATAAATACAATGAAGGGTGCATTGAATAGAAATTTGAATTAAATCTAGAATGAAAGGACTCGCATGCATTGGTAGAATTTTCTGTAGTTACAACAGCTTCAGCCCAAATTGTTGGTGGAAATAAAGAATTTTCTTCAATATAATTCTTTACTAAATAGTCAGCTAAATTTACCACAGCTTTATGCATATGATCGGGCTGAAATTCAGCCAAATCCAAAGCAAAACATTCTCCAACTTCTTCGGGTTTTAAAAAAGACAATCCAAAAAGATACCTCATCCATTTTCCAGTTGCACTTTTTTCATCTTGGTATTCTTTAGCCAATCCCAAACTCTGTATTTTTCTGTACCAAGCTTGGCCAAGATGAAACCTACATCCAATGATCTTTGTGGTGGGCCATTGCGCAGAAATTGCTTTGTGAATAGCTAGTTCATAATCAGCTACAATAATTTTTGGAACAAATATTAAATTAGCATTACAACACTTTTCTTTAAGAATAACGAAAAGTCTTTCGTATGTTAAACGAAGTTTATTCGGTAATAAACAAAAAGCTACTGGTATATAATGGCCGTTTTCTACGATATGAAGTGTGAACAACTGTAAAAAATGTTTCGTACAATATTGAAATGTTCCATCAAGATACACTTTGTCACTACTACACAAAAATTTTAAATTAGTATAGCACGAAAATACTACAATATTGTTAATATTATCAGTGGCCAAGAGAAATGGTTCATTTTTAATTGTTGTCAAATTTAATGTTGGTAAAATATCGAAAACATCTGATACATTGCTTGGTAAACGTGCTTGGACTTGACGTCTTTTGTAATACATATTATTTCTTATGTATGTAATGTCTTTTCTTGTCAAAGCGTCCATTGTAGCACTGTTTTCCCTTAAAACAGAGTGTATGATTTTCGATGGCCGTTCTGTGATATCTTCTACATCTTTCCGTTTGCTTGCTACACTCAAAATTTGTCTATTTAATTTCTTTATGTCATTTTCATGATTGTGCACTGTTTCTTTTCGAGAAATTATATTATCTGAACCTAGCGTAAATACTTTTGCGTTACATTTACTTACAGTACAAGTCCAAAACTTTTCACCACTTTTAAGAACCTTTTTTTCACGAAACTTATAATCATCCCACACAAGTAACGACTTTCCCTTTTCACTTAAGATCATTTTAATTTCACTCATTTTTACAAGACTGCTCAAAATAAACTAAACACAAAACACTCACTTCAAATATATATTAGAATTTCGAAAGTAAAGTAATAAAATGCTCGTTAACGCAATGAATCATCATTACAACCTTAATCCCTAATCCGCAATTCGGTGCACTTACTATAATTATTTCTCAGAAACCTGGTCCTCAATTCATGTCATATTTTCAGGTACAAAAATAAACCCTTCTTAATATTTTCATTTTGGTTCTCAATTCGTGTCTGCCCAAAAATACTCTAATAAAATCAGATAAATTTACTGTAAAACCATTAACCTTAAAATCATTATGGTACTTCTACAAAATATCAAAAAAGCTGATTGGAAGAATATAAAAGTTTAAAGAAAATTCCTAAGTTTTTAATTGAGTTAGACTCAAAGTGTATCGTAAGTTTCCGCTCCGATTAAATTTGTTTACTCCTACACTTCGGAACTTCCATTTTGCAGTTTTTTATAACCCTTAAAACTTTCTGCTACAACTTCGCAATAAAAAAGCATAACAGCGATATTTGTCAGTAGGTAGGGAAATTTAAAAAAGAAAATGAACTGTTCCGAAATATATTTTTAGGAAAGAAATGTTTTATTAACGTCTTAGCTGAGAAAATTTGATAAAATGTATTTTCACCTTTTTCTTTTTTTTTAATTTAAGCAAATTTATTTATTAGATAAATGGCTAAAGTAGATATATATATATATATATATATATATATATATATATGAACAAAGTTTTTATTGTAGAGATCAAAATATTGAGCATGGAGGAGTTGGCATCTTCTTTAGAAATAAATCCAGAACAAAATGATAAATATAATGAAAAGGGTATAATGTTTTATTAAAAATAGTAGGCAATTAAATTTTTTTTTTTATTTAAGTATTTCATTTATTTTGACCTATTTTTACTTTCAGTGAACGAAGAAAAGAAAAAACCAATACATTATATTTTTTTAAGAAATTAAAACAAAGCATATATGTACAAAGCATATATGTACAATAAAATGTGCGTACATACGATAAAATATCTTTCAAAATATTTTTAAACAAAAAATGTGATTTTTAAAATTTTCCTAACCAACGTATCTTTACTCTCAACTTCTTAATTTCTTCAATCACCTTTCATCATCAATAGCTCATTTAAAAGAAGTTGTTATAATAACGAAAGAGGGTTCCACTGAAAGGCCGTTGCATATTTATGAATCTTGACGGAATCGGACTAATTATTCATAAATTAGTTATGGTAATTAATACAAAATAACTCGGAAAATCACGAATAAAATAAGGAGGAATGGAAATTTAAATACCTGGGTGTGATTTTCAATTTGCCGGATCTCTGTCAGCCCAGTGGTGTACACGCTTCGGAGAGTTTTCTAGTTAAACGGAAAGTTTAATTCATTTATTATAGGAATGGTTTTGGGATGAAGTGAATATGTAATGAGAACAGCCCTCAATGTTAATTGGTCAATTAATACGCTTTTTCGCTTTGTAAGGGTTTTATAAGAGGTTTAATAGAGTTTTGACTGAACTCAATAAGTTTAACTGACTCAGAAAATAGCCTTTGAATATAAAAAAAGAAGATAGACACTAAAATATATATTTATTTTATTTTTTTATCCTAGAGACTAAAGAACTATCCCAAAAAGATATATCATGTCTCTAGTAGTTTTTTTACACGTTTTGTCGTCTATAACTTTTTTTACTCATACTAAAAATATTTTTATATCTATAAAATATTGGAAATTGCAAATAGATATCTTCTAATCTAACTTAAACGGGTCGACCTACATATTACGAGCTCCTTGACGTAAATACAGAGGTTATCAACCGAGACCTTAGAGAACAATTTCGAGTGTTACACCATAGTTAGCGCCAATTTTCGGGCATATAATTTCAAATGGACAATCCCCGGGAGAATTTCACTTGGCTACTAAGGGGCATTAGAAATGAATGTTAATATTCATTATATCTGGCGTATTATCGAGTAGATTGGGTCTACGTTCCTACAAATTTCGTATATAATTCATTGTTTGTTTCTAATATGCTGGGAATTGGGAATTTAATCATTGGATTTCCACAATTTCATGTACGTTTACTGAATAATATAGGATGTTGCGGGTATGTTATAAGTTTGATTAAGAAACTGCACTTATCGTTGAGTGTGTGTGTGCAGTTGAGCTTGATTAGTAGTCCATTAGGTTGTGTTTATATGTACAGAGCGTTTCGGAAAGAAATCTATACAGAATACAGCATACATGAGGATCTAGTCCAATTAAACTTACTCAAAAAATTAATAAAGTGTAGAGTGTAACACCCAATTTAGGACTTCCCGTTTTCTACTTTGAGCGCCGTAAATATTTGTTATCTGCCTAGAGAGAGATTTCAATTTTTTCTCCAATTTTTAAACTGCTACCTCTATATATTTCCCAATACTGCCTACATCATCTATCACTATGCCCAGCAGAACACGTATTGTGCTACTGCGAAGGTCTAGTAAGACTGAGATTCCTTACACTTGGAGAAGAAAAACCAAGGGCAACTAGCTATACCGGAGAACTACTTTCCAGTCTATGGAGTTTACTACAAAAGACCGCATTAGACAAGGTACTCTAAACAATGATTAAAGGATATCCACAATAGATCTGAAAAGGTCGAGGTGGGGGAGGCCACATGGCCCATAGTCCTAATTAAATCTAATCTAATGCCCAGCTACCTTAAATGTCTTTCTTTGAGTAGTATTTCTACTATGGGCAAACGTGGCTTCTCCCCACCTGTCTTCTTTCAGAAGCTTCTTATTCGTGTTTAGAGTTAGTTCCAGTTTGTGGTTTTCCACCTTGTTACGCAAATATGATCCAAAGGATAGTTGCGATAAGGATCGTCATTTGCTACAAAAAAAACGTCACTAAAGGCCATACAAGTGATAACTGGCACGAAACCGATACATCTTCAGATATCCGTAAGAGCTAGGCTTTACGAAGTAGGGAGGCTAAGATGTTTGAATGAGAGACTGACCTTACTAAATGACAACAAGTGTGGCAGAAAAAGCGCAGTAGACTAAATTAATAATTAGTCACGTAGTATAATGGTACGAATACAGACAACTAGATTACTGCATGTTACAAATACTAGCGGTATATGAATGTTTTATTTTCTTTACAAAAAGAAAAGGCAAGATGGAAAGAGACACCAGAAATAGAACCACTGAAAAGTTCACCTCCTGAAGTGTTTATTTTAACATTAGAAAAGGTGTACCCAAGTAAGAGGCTATATTTTTCCTCCTCATTCTTCGCGAAGCTTCCATTTGGTTTTTTTTTACTCCATAACTGTATCAACTCTCTCTATTACCAGGGCCTTGTGCAGTCTCGCTGCCGCAGGTGTAGAGTTAATCTCCTTGCAAAGTTTTCTCAAGCTGTTACGTTTAGCTTTCCTGATTTTTTGTTGTAGGTGGTGAGTGCCTTGGCGTAGCTTTGCCAATCTTTGCTGTACTTAATCCTAATATGAAGCTTCGGCACTTCAGATTGAAAATTTGATAGATGACAGGTCCTCCAAGGAGCATCCCTACTAATTGTGTTTCTTTAAATGAGGCAGCTTAATTCATATAGGTACCTCAAGTATATGCTATTTTGAGATCGCTTTCCAGAGCCCCTTTTTTATCTGAATACGTGCTAAATTTTGTATTTTAGAATGGTGTTGTATATGTCCTATTCTGTTTTTCTAGGATTCCTTCTGAGGTTCATCTCAGGAGAGTCGCTTTCTAATGTAAACATAATTATCTTATGATCAGATTGAACTCTTCAGCTTGTAACTAGACCTTTAATGCTTGGTGTATTTATGTGATATTTAAAACCTCACTTCTTCTCCTTGTTACAAATGTTGAAGGATTCCCAATATTTTTACAAAAAAGTTTTTATTAAAAATATATTCTAAAAGATGCTCATCCCTTTGATTGGTGTCGTTGCTTCTCGATGTGGTGCTGTACACGTTGGCGTCGTATCCAAGAAGTTATGGCAGCTTTTTTCTCTGGTAGTACTCCACTAGCTTCGATAGTACCATGGGTGGTACAGGTTCATCTCCAGAGAAGTAGCTAGATGCTATTAATATGTCTTGCAGTCTTATCTTAGATTCGAGGTATGCTTGAATTGGGACTAGATAAGCGTCATACATTCTGAAAAACAAGAATATTTAATATTATTTCTTTCCATAATACATATTCTAAAAAAGATTTATTAAAAGAGATAGATATCCATACACGCGCGAGTTATATAAAGACATTTTGCCATATCACATAAATAATAGTGACGTTGTACAGATATCATATTTCATGTAGATAATTCTTGTTAACATTAGATTCATTCTTGCTTTAACCTCTGTCGAGTAATCCACTATTCCGTTGTACAATAAAAATAAAGTTTTGTTTTCAAAAATAAATTTTAATACTAAAATAACTTAACTGGCGCAGTCAGTAGGATAGTTCGCAGTTCGATTTTGTGAAGCCACGGCATCGAGACCGATTCCAATTGAACGTGAGTTTTAACTCTTTGGCAACCAAACCTACCCGGAAACCGCTGGCCCCCTTCAGAAGTTGGTAGCAGAATCAACTAAACACGTAATAAATGAAATATTTTTAGACATAAATACTTCTGAATTACCTTTTATTAAAATTGAAAATCCTCCGTTAAAACTTTTGGTGGACTCCGGTAGCATGCAATCAATATTAAATCCAGGTATCGCCGAAACGTACTTTCCTGATACTATTTATCATGAAACGACATTTATAAAAACAGTCGTAGGTCAAAAGGAAGCAAAATTTAAAGCCGACATACCGGCATTTACAGAATTAAAATCATCTTCTACAATACCATTCATATTATTCCAATTTCATAATCACTTCGACGGACTTATTGGTCTAAATGTAATAAAAAAATCTTAAATTATGCCTAGACTTTGAAAATAATATCTTAAAAAATAAAAATACGCAAATTCCCATATTTTATAATTTAAATAGAAAACGTTTTAATGTATCAGTTGATTCCCATGAAATTGCCGCAATCAAAGTTCCTGTAAATTATTATTCCGGAGAAGTTATCGTGTCGGTAATGCAACTTGATACTCTTTATCTTCCAGAAACATTAACAGTTGTAGAACACGGTTTTGTAAAAACCGAGATTATTAATAACACTGATAAACGCGTAGAAGTAGAGTTGAAAGAATCTTTACAAGTGATACCTTTAAACAGCTTTCATAAACAAAATTTTAAATTTTATCATGTAGAAGATTTTTTAAATAGTACGGAAGCAAAATGCTTAAACGAGAAAATAGAAAATTTAATTAGAACAGGAAAAAAGGGCTATCTTACAACTTTGCAGACAATATAAAGATATTTTTCATAACGAAAAAAATAATTTAACTTTCACAAATGAGATAAAACATGAAATAAAGACAGTTGACGAAACACCGGTACACGCAAAAACTTACAGATATTCGTATATAAACAAGAAGTTAAAAATCAAATTTCAAAAATGCTTGAAAATGGTATTATTTGACATAGTTTCAAGGTTTTTTTGTTGCTGGGTAGAATCTGTCACAGGATTAGAGTATAGATTGGTGTTATCAGCGTAACACGATTTATTAGAATTTAAGTCTTTGCCTAGAACTGCAGCGTATACAAAGAATAGTAATGGCCCTATGACAGAGTCTGGAGGGACACCACTTAGAACTGGATTTATCCAACTTTTACCTCAAAAAAGCGATTTGACAAAGATCACTTATCCAAAGAAGTAAAGAGCATGAACGCCAGCTTCTTCCAACTTATAAAGCAATCTCTTTTTGGGTACACGGTCAAAGGCTGCAGAGAAATCAAGATATTCAACATCGATAGTCTCTCTATTGTCCACAGACGTAGGTCAATTATTTAAACAGGTCATTAAGTTTGTTAATGTGTACCCGCCTTTGATAAAACCGTGTTGATTTTTTGGCAAGACGTTATGGCTCTTAAGAAAATCAAACATATAATTGGTAAGGATGGATTCCATTATTTTACAGGCAATTGAGACAAGGCTTATTGGACGATAGTTCGATGGACTGAGTTTGTCATCCTTTTTAAAAATAGGTGTCATCGAAGCAATTTTTCACATTGAAGGAAGTGTGTGAGATATAAAGAAAGATATCATAATAATGGATAAAGGTAAAGTCAAATAAGATGCACATTCTTTTAAAAGCATTGCGAATAAATCTTCAATTCCACGTGAGGAATTTGATTGAATTTTTTTGAGATGTTTATTAACAATTGCAGATGAGAACTCGAAATTACATAAAGAGGTTGCTGGCCAGAGCTTCAGCTGTTTTTTGATCATTATTACATAAGATTCCATTCGTTTTTTTTAAGAAGAAGGACTGATACTTTGGAAGATAGAGAGCATCTTACGTTATGTCTGTTTCATCTACATTAGACATGTATATGGAATAAAAATTGTGTTTCTTACACAGGTGCTCTTGTAGATTGAAAAACTTCTTAACTACTACCTTATTAAAACAAAATTGCACGGTACATTGAAGTTGTTTCTGAATCTCTAAAATAAAGTGTTTTGTTTGTGTCCAAAAATGTATACAACCAATCCTTACCGGCCATATTAAGCGTATTATTAAAAAAATAAGGTATACTGGTGTGAACTGCCAGTTCATAAGCTAGTTAACTTAAGGTCAACCAAAAAAGCCTACTTTCATCAATAAAAAATACCAACTCATACTCTTTTTGTTTTGTAAATACACAGTCCTTTTCCTTTTGTAGTTACGACTACGTGTGTCAAATTTTGTTGTTTAGCTTTAAGAACTCTATCCTATCATCTTAAGTACTTCGAGAAATGTGGACTGATTGTGAAGCCTTAAAATTACCAATTCTGTTAGAAAGAACTTCTTTTATCGTCTGCTTCATATTTTCTCGAGTCCATGCTTGCCGATTTGTTTTCCGTTAACGATTCCTGTGCATGTTCGAGTCTAAAAAAGCCTGTAACTGTCTTTTAATCGTAAAATAGTTAACCGTTTATTTTTATTACAGTCCTGGCTTTATCTTCGCTCACTGTCGAATGTAGACAAAAAAAATGTAATTTTAAATTGTCACAACGAACTTGGACAAACAACTACAAGATTTATTATCATAAAATTCTACTACGAAGAAAATAAAGAAGCCAGATAAATTACTGCTTTAGCCGCTGCTGAGTTTCTATTTAACAAAAAGCTGGTTTTTTGCAATAGAGTATTCAGAAAATTTTAAAAAGAATAGATTCTGTTGACAAAGAGTTTCCGGGAGGGATTTTCATGAAAAGGACTAAAAAAATTGAACTAACGAAAACTATATACCTACTTTTCTTATAAATTAATGTCGACGAAGTTAATAGCTTAATAGTAGAAGAGCCAGCTGCATATTTTGGCCTTCATCTGATCCGATATAGAAATAAAATAGGCTTCAAAGGCATGTAAAAACATTTTACTTCTACAATTGATTAACGGGATGTTCAATGCGTTCTGAGTGTATTCTCACTTTCTTATTTTTCATATCGATAAAGAGGGATACACATTTTTAGGGCAGACATTAGAGCTAGGGGCGTCTTAGAAATTGCTCTGTCCCAACAACTTACCTCAGATTAAATTTTGGTACATATGGATATTTGCGAATAGGATACAATAAACTTTTAATTGAATATTATGTTAACTATTTATCACGTAAAATAAGTTTGTCGAGAATTTTGGCCGCAAAATAGGCGTTAAGGAAAAAAGGAGTAACTTCCAAAACCCGGGTTACGGTGTATAGTTTGTCGATCTCCCGTGGAAACTGGAGTGGGTCAAAAATTATCGAATAATTGCTCCTTATTTAAAAATTACTTTACACTAAAATATTCATTAAAAATCAATGATTAAAATGGTTTTATATACACAGGCTTTCATGCTGTGACCCAAATGCGATTAACTCAAATTAAATATCATAGATTAAATTTATGGAAAACAGTAAATAAAAATAATTAATCGGTGAGTCATATAAATTTAAAGAATAAAAAAACACCTGATAAGAAGTGCTTCATCGCTTCCTCGACGCCATCTTGTGGTATGCCAAGATCACAGCTCGCAGATACAAAATCATGTCCATGTGACGTTCCTTTCTAAACATGGGACGTTCCTCTCCCAATACGGGACGTTTCTCTTTAAATACAGGCTTACCAGTCCCGCCAAAAGGAAAAGAAGCAAAACACATGGGCTACCCAACCTCCTCTAAGCGACACTATAGTCTATTTTTATGTATGAGACAGTATTAAAATAATAAAGCGTTCGTAATCCATAGGCGTAGCACTTCTTTTAGTAGACAGTTAAAATATTTTTTAAAGTTATTCCTCGAGTATACACTTATATTTTCACCTAATTAACCTGCTTATAACTTCTAAACAGCTAAAGGTAAAAAAGTGCCATTTTTTCTAAAATGTTTTATTTTTCCACAAGGTATGCTAAGAACATTGTGTCAAACGGGTTATGTAGGTATAAGGGTTTATACTTTGACTTTTAAACAACGTTACGTTCATAAATAATATAAAAACTACTTCTTACTTACAAATCCAAATCAGAATCGAAATCAGAAGATGAACTATCGCAACCAATATTTACAATAAGTGGCTCGATCATTTCATCAGTAATATTGTTTAAATTCCACATTTTCTCTTCTTCTTTATTCGTATGATATACTGCCTTTTCCCAGTTTTCAGGCTTCACATTATTTACAGCCTCCAAAAACAACTGTTTAACATCACTCATTTTAAAAGAATTATTTTTTCTTGAAACTTCTCCCTTTATCTGTGCCCATATCAGTTCAATCGGATTTACTTCGCAATGATATGGTGGGGATCTAACCACCGTCATCCCACGATTTTTAGCAATTTCATCAATTTCATATTTTTTGAATTTCTCTTTATGAAGGGAACACAAATGATAAAGTTCTTTTCTCACAGAACCGGGATGGCACTTAATATTCTTTATATTTAGCCAATTCTGTAAATCTTTTTTTAACCACTTGGTTGTGGGCATTTTTTCTATAAGTCTCAAGTGATAACTTGCATTATCCATTACTATAATACAGTTCTGAGGAAGAAAATCTATAATTTGTTCGAACCACTCTTTAAAAACATCAGCATTCATGTCCTTATGGTAGTCACCGGTACGAGTAGATTCAAAAGTCAATAAACCACCTTTAACAAAACCGTTTGAACTACCGATGTGTACTATTATTAGTCTGTGCCTCTTTCCTGATGGTGGATTTAAATCAGTAGATAAATTATTTAAAAAAGCCTGTCTTCGACTTGTAACAGTTTTATCTTGCCAAAATTTATTTGGTTTATGTCCCTCGTTGATCCATGTTTCATCTAAATAAAATATATTTCTTCTTTGGTTTCTGATTTCTTTTATAGTCCTTAGGTAATTTCTTCTCCATACTACAATATTGCTTCTTTCTATTAAAATAGACTTTCTGGAATGCTTTTTTCATAGAAAACCTATTTCTTTTAAAAGTTTCCATAGTGTCTTCGACTCATTTCAGGGTAATCCTTATCATCTCGAACCGTGGCAAGAACTTTGTCTACTGTCGGAAATTCTTTTCTAAAGAAAAACGCATGCACTTTCCTTCGAAGTCTTTCTTCATCGGTAAAGAGAACCTTCTTGACAAAGTTTGGATCTCTTTCTCTTTGCATGTTAACAAATCAACAAAATCGCAAACGAATTTGAGGATCATGGACTAATAATTCTTGTACTGGCTTCTTATGGTATGGATGTAGCAATTGTTCTTTAAGCACTTTATGAACGACATCTTTACTTACTCATAGTTCCCTTCCAATTCGTCTGGTGCTTTATTCTGGATCTTCTTCAACACGTTCTAAAATGTCTTCTTCAACTTAGAAATCCTTACAAAACGTTCTATTCCATTATCAACAGTGTTGGGAGCAAAGGACGCGGTCTCCCGAAGACGTCTCTCAACAGCAGCAAAAGTTGGGTGGCTAGGTACACGACGATTTGGAAACCTTTCAGAGTACACCCTGACACTCTCTCGAGCATTTCCTTTACAAATTCCTGTCAGTAACATATCGGTATATTCTGAATTGGTATATTGTACAACCATATTAATAAGCCACGCATTTGTTTTTTTAATTATTGAGTCAGATAGAACACTTTCAATCGTTAACAAGAGATTAGGTGTTAACTTGACAATATTTTTATTTAGATGAAATTATGGAAACCAACAATAAATGTTTTTGTATACGTATTGCAGGAAAATAATTAACATTCCTCAAAAAATCGTACATGGCAAGAATCGAGTATTTTTGTTAAAAGTCTCGATTAGAGGTGTTGAAGAAGATTTGAAAAAAGTACATTTTTATGTTTTTCATCGTATAGAATTTTGTCCGATAATAATACATAGGCGTAGAACTTGATTTTTTAAATAATTGCATCTTTAAAAATTCTACGCCAATGGCAAAAATGAGGTTTGAGTATGAAATTTGGATTGGGTACTCATTTACTACAAAAAAGTATTCTTGATAACACTCGATTTACTCTCATGGTTTTGACAAAGTTTGTATTTTAATAATTATTGTTTATGTTCTAAAATTACTAAAATGTAAATTTCGTCAAAACCATGAGAGTAATCAAGTCTTATCAAGAGTACCTTTTTTAAAGTAAATGAGTTGTGCAATTCAAATTTCATACTCAAATTTCTTTTTTTTTCATTGGCGTAGAATTTTTAAGGGTGCAATTATTTAAAAAATCAAGTTCTACGCCTATGTATTATTGTCGGACAAAATTTTATTACCATTTTTTGCCACATAAAACTCTACGAACATACCAAATTTTAGTAAAATGGCATATTCCGCTTTAAATTTATATGGGAAAAACGATTTAAAAATTGTAACTTCAAGGCCCTCTGGAGCCCAAACGAAGCAACTTTGTACTAAGGTAATTTTACTTAAATCGACTTATTTTGGTCTAAGGAATATGTGGTATGTTTTTGTAAAGACCTTTTACAGACACCCTGTATAATCAAATCCATTTTTTTTTAAATAAAAAAAAAAAGTCTTTAGCTAGTATTTTTAGCCTAGATTAACTTAAAATTTTTTTCTATAAATCCGGTTCCTCCTTTTTATTTATGACTTCGAATATTAAAAAGAGCGTGGCATTTGTCAAAAGCTGGAAATTTTCGTACTGTGGCGTTGAGCGTACAAGCAAGTCAAAAAGTGTGGCAAATACGCCTAAAGCGTGAGGTCTGGAAACCCTACTCCCTAGTCCGGCCATGACTGACAAGTTTCAGAAATATCTAAGGTAAGCTATCTATACAAGAATATAAATTAAATTAAGTGGAAAGGAATATGATATTCACAATGGCATTATTTACCTATTTTAGGAGCCTCGAATAATATAATTTGACCAAAAGATAGCCTCAGGAAGAAATATACCAGTACAAAAAGGAAAAGTGAATATAAAAGAACGCGAAAGAGAAGACAAATACTAGATACAAGGGGTATTTAAAAGTTAATGGTTTTAGAACAAAAATAGGATCGTTACAAAGGTGGTGCAGGTTTATTTATGAGTTGTATTATATAATAGGTAGGTATCCGATTGCGTAATTTTTATTTGATTATTAAATCACGGTATTTCTCGCTAATTATGGCACCTAAAGTTATAACCACTTTGCTTAGGATAGTGATTTGTGTAGGTGACATCAAATGACATCCGAAATTTGCGGTAGGCTCTTGGACTATAACAATCCATCTGTAAGAAATTATGAGTACGCATATATTTTGGGGATTTTTTTTAGTATTAAGAAAATAGTGCTTGTGCGGGTATCAATTGATAATCTAGAGAAACGTTGTGTGTTGATGTAGGGGCCGATTACAATTAGAAGAACTCGGCTACGTCTTAACCATTACTTCGAATTTCAAATACTTATTATCTATAACTATCAATAAATAAAAAATAAGTAAGTTGTTAGGTATAAGACAATATTTCCTATATTAACATTCTACTAAACCCCCAGTAGGCGGCGATAACCAATTAATTACTTAGTCAATTGATGACGTAACTGTGTTCTTCTAATTGTCATCGAACCCTAACAGCGGACAGCTGATCAATCTACTTCTTTCAAACAAATCTTTGAATTTCTGGATTTGGATTTCTACGAGACTGGTTTCACCGTTCTAATGCCAACGTCGAATCTGTGTGAATACACTTTTGGTTCTTAAACAAAACATTTAGCTTTTTAGCTTACAACGAAGTGTTTCTTGGTATTAGTGTATATTTCCATATTTTAATTTGTTTTGTTTTCAATATTTTATTAGTCGTTTAAGTTACATTTTTTTTATTATTTTTTCTACTTGCTTGGAATCTTCTTGTTCTACCGAAATGTACCCTTACTATTTACAATTTTATTATGATCAATAAAGTTTTATTTAATCTTTCTTATGATTTATTCGACCATTTGCACATCCCACTACTAATTGAAGAATATAAAAATTTAAATAATCCAGAAAAAATATACAACCTCTTTTATGCGCGTATCTAATACATAAATAAAAAATATGTAGAATTATTCTAAATTAAATTTACTATAGTGATTGTAATTAAAAAATAGGCTATCAAAACAACGAGCTAATTTATTTCTTAAAGTTTTTAATTATTCCTGGTAATTTTGCTATGAATATGTTAATTGAAATAAAATAATAAGCATAAATGAAATGTCAATAAAATTATTTTGTGAAATATACCATTAAATTGAATGAATAAAGCCAATCAATTTAGATGGAAATCAATAAATGTATTTGCAAAACATTCACATGTACATAACTAAATAAAACTGTTATTGAAGCGCACATATCGATATTTAATTGATATTTAATTTTTATGTTCCACAATTTTTTCAATTCTTATTAAGATACCTATGCGCTTTTATTGAAAATAATAAAATTATTGGTTTGCTTCTTTATAACTTTACCATGTTTAATTAGATATATATTTTCATGTATCGTATTACGTAAGCCTTAATTGAGACTAACAACCAACTTAGTTTTATATTATTATTTTACAACATGGTTTTATAGTATTGTTCTACAACATAGTGTTCAACATAGTATTATAATATAATAGTATTACAAGATAATTTATAACAGTTTATATCACAATTTATAACATAGTTTACCATCATTTACAACAGTTTACAATATAGTTTACAACACAGTTTACAACATAGTTTACAACATAGTTTACAACATAGTTTACAACATAGTTTACAACATAGTTTACAACATAGTTTACAACATAGTTTACAACATAGTTTACAACATAGTTTACAACATAGTTCACAACATGGTTTACAACACAGTTTACAACATAGTTTACAACAAAGTTTACAACATAGTTTACAACATAGTTTACAACATAGTTTACAACATAGTTTACAACATAGTTTACAACATAGTTTACAACATAGTTTACAACATAGTTTACAACATAGTTTACAACATAGTTTACAATATAGTTTACAACATAGTTTACAACATAGTTTACAACATAGTTCACAATATAGTTCACAATATAGTTTACGACATAGTTTACAAAAGTTTTACAACATAATATGATATATTAGTCTTACCACATAGTTTTAAAACACAGTTTTAAAACATAGTTTTAAAACACAGTTTTAAAACATAGTTTTACAAAAGTTTTACAACATAATATGATATATTAGTCTTGCCACATAGTTTTAAAACACAGTTTTAAAACACAGTTTTAAAACATAGTTTTAAAACACAGTTTTAAAACACAGTTTTAAAACATAGTTTTAAAACATAGTTTTAAAACATAGTTTTAAAATATAGTTTTATAACATAGTTTTAAAACATAGTTTTAAAACATAGTTTTAAAACATAGTTTTAAAACATAGTTTTAAAACATAGTTTTAAAACATAGTTTTAAAACATAGTTTTAAAACATAGTTTTAAAATATAGTTTTAAAACACAGTTTTAAAACAGTTTTAAAACATAGTTTTAAAACATAGTTTTAAAACATATATTTAAAACAGTTTTTAATTATAGTTTAAAAACATAGTTTTACAACATAGCTTTATAACATATTTATACAACAGTTTTGTCACAGTTTTGTCACAGTTTTACAACAGTTTTACAACAGTTTTACAACAGTTTTACAACAGTTTTACAACAGTTTTACAACAGTTTTACAACAGTTTTACAACAGTTTTACAACAGTTTTACAACAGTTTTACAACAGTTTTACAACAGTTTTACAACAGTTTCACAATAGTTTTACAACAGTTTTACAACAGTTTTACAACAGTTTTACAACAGTTTTACAACAGTTTTACAACAGTTTTACAACAGTTTTACAACAGTTTTACAACAGTTTTACAACAGTTTTACAACAGTTTTACAACAGTTTTACAACAGTTTTACAACAGTTTTACATTTTTACAATAGTTTTACAACAGTTTTACAACAGTTTTACAACAGTTTTACAACAGTTTTACAACAGCTTTACAACAGTTTTACAATTTAGTTTTAGAACATAATTTTATAATATAGTTTTACAACATAGTTTTACAGAATAGTTTTACAGAAAAGTTTTACAGAATAGTTTTACAGAATAGTTTTTTAACATAGTTTAACAACATTGTTTTACAAGATAGTATCACAATATAGTTTCGCAACATATTATCATGCAATGTATTTTACAATATAGTTGTACAACCTAATTTTATAACAGTTTTACAACAAAGTTTTCCAACATTTAGCTTTACAACCTAATTTTACAACATATTTTTACAATATAGTTTTATATTATAATTTAACAAAATTGTTTTATAATATAGTTTAACAATATAGTTTTTCAATATATTTTTACAACTTAGTTTTATAACATTGTTTTACGACGTTGTTTTACAACATATTTTTACAACATATTTTACAATATAACTTGCAAAAATAATTTAAAAACATAGTTTTACAAGATAATTTACAATATATTGGTCCAACATAGTTTAACAATATAATTTTACAACATAGTTTTACAATATAGTTTCGCAATATATTATTAGACAATGTAACATAGTTGTACAACATAATTTTATATCATAGTTTTAAAACAAAGTTTTACAACATAGTTTTATAACATAGTCGTACAACTTAGCTTTACAACTTAATTTTACAATATATTTTTACAATATAGTTTTATAATATAATTGTACAAAATAGTTTTACAATATAATTTTACAATATAGTTTTTCAACATAATTTGAGAACATACTTTGACAACATAGCTTTACAAAGTAGTTTTGCAACATAGTTTTAAAACATTGTTTTACAACATAATCATACAACATATTTTTACAACATAGTTTTTAACATAGTTTTATATCATAGTTTTACAACATATTTTGACAATGTAGTTTTAAACATAGTTTTACAAAATATTTCTAAATATAGTATAACAACATAATTTTACAACATAGTTTGGCAATATAGTTTTTTAACATGGGTTTTCTACATAATTTTACAACATAGTATTCAACTTAGTATTCATCACAGTATTCAACATAATAACACAGTATTGAACAGTGGCGGCTCTTGATTAAATTGTTAGGGGGTTCACAATGACAGAATATAGATCTTAGCAGAGATTTAGGTAAAAAAGTTTTAGTGTTTTAGAAAGGTATATTATAAACACTGCACGTTTTTTCTTAAATCTGTACTAAGATTTATATTCTTTCATTGTAAACCCCCAAAAATTTGTTTAAATGCCGCCGCTGGTATTTAACATAGTATTGAACATAGGACTCAACACAGTATTAAACATAGTATTACAATATAGTATTACAACATAGTATTACAACATAGTTTACAACCTCGTTTTACAACATAGTTTAACAGTTTTTAACATAGTTTTAAAGATAGTTGTAAAAACAGTTTTTAAAGTAATTTGACAACAGTTTTGCATCATAGTTTATTAACATAATTTTACAACATAGTTTTACAATATAGTTTAACAACGTAGCTGTACAATATTGTTTTAAAACATAGTTTTACAATAGAATTATAAATACTATTTAGGTATCTACACAGAAAAAAAGATTTAATATATTTAAGATGAATGGTCTTATTTTAATACTTTGTTGTGTTTGTATATCTGCAAGTAAAGCTTGTCTCGATTTGAAATTGTAGTAATACTTGTTCAACAATAGCTAGTTAGCCTTGCTTCAAGATTAAAATCAACTTGCCCTAACTAAAATACCTCTAATTAAATGAAGAGTATATATTGCTCAATTGCAGTATTATGTACTTAAATGAAATAGTCTTACATTTTTTTAAATATACCTATATTCAATAATACCTTGTTCTTAATTTCAATACAACTAAATTTGTTACAATAGTATTACGAACTGTTCCAAGAAATGTTAATATTGGTTTTGAAATTAATATATTGAGTTTGGTTGAATTATAGGATAGTTTCATTAAAGAAATTAATAATCTTGAAACAAGAACAGGCTGTTCTTGCTTTTTAATAGGGTTTTCACTGGTAACTATCAACCGAAAAACATTTTTCAAAATTGTTTTTCAAATTCCTCTCTCCTTTGAGGCGTCACATCTATAATAATAAAAATATAATTTTATAACTACAAAACCTAAATGGAACATAAAAGTTTGTGCTGCTAAGAGGTCGTATCTACAAAAGAAATATTTTTTTTTAAATGTGGGTAGGTAGATAATTACGTCCTTTTAGACTTTAGTAAATATTTTCTAATGCAAATAGGCCTTCATTATTTTGTGTAATAATAAAAAAAAATGTAGACTTAATAAATTTTTAAGAATCTTGAAATCGTAATTTTCGTAGATACCTCTTGTCTTAGCAAGGCAGAAATCGTCTTTTTAAAAAGTCGTCATTCAGCAATCACACATTTTTTTTACTTCTATTCTAGATTGTTTCGTATTCTTATAATTATAAATTTACTTATATATAGTATAATACCTAACAAGAAACATTTAAATATGGTATCAGGTATCAGGTCGCTGATTCATACACTTATTTATTGAATCACAAAGAATTTCTAACAAAAAGTAGTATGCAATCCTAACTATACAATGCAAACTTGTTAGAAAATGGAGAATGACAATAGGATGAACACGTGCTAATGCCAATTTGCCAGATTCTCTATAAATGCGTTGCGTCTCTGACTTCCGAATAATAAGTATCACATCTCAACATATATCTACCGTACCAGTGCAGTGGTTGCATTTTAAAATAAGTAACAGCTGGCAACATCGTGCAGTGATTTTGTACTCGCTAATCATTTCTGAAGTTTATAGGTTTTTGATTCGAATTGTTTAATTCTTGTTCTAAAATTTAAATGTTTTAAATCCTTTTACAACATTGAATAAAGTAAAAGTAAAGTCGTTTTTAAAAGCATATTACACTTAAAATAAACAACATTTAATTTCTTCTTGTATCGAGAAATATTAGTTGAAGCAAACTCTGCTTTATTTTAACCAAATGTAATCTTCCAAGTGAAAAGCTTTTCTTGAATGTAGACGATAATTTTTTTCTGTATATAAAGAAAAAGTAAAATATTTTTCAGAACATTATTTACAAAATTTAAATTACCTACTCATGAAAACATTAATCTCTGTAAATTACATATTCAAAGACAAAAAACAAACAAATTAAAAATTTATTACAAAAATATGCATATGATTCCAGTAATGTTCCTTAGTTGTTTATGTATGGCAAAGCTTTATTTATTTAAAAATTTTCGTGATGTAGGAAAATAGTGAATAACTCAATTTAGTGTATTATTAATAACCATTTATCGTGTATTTCTCACGCTACCAGTGTTGTTGAAAATTAAAAAGTTTTTTAATGATAAATAATTTACTTCAAATACGCTTTTAACGTCACGCGAGTTATAGTTACTATTTTTGTTTTTTCGTGCGCTTTGCACGTTAAGGTGAAAGAACATACTAAATAATTGGAAATAAATTAAAGTTCATGAGTTATATCGGTCACTGTATGACTATGCGAAAAATCGTATAGGTTTAATTTGCATATGTTTAAATCGGAAGACCTAGCTGTATATGAAGTTAACAAGTAAACGAAATTTAAGAAACCTTCGACAGCAGAAAAGAAAGGTTCAAAAGCAAAACAAATAGATAAAAAACAGGTGCTTCAAAAATTACCATATCAATTGCTTGAATGGGATTTCCGTGTTCTTTATAACTGTTGTACCATCAAAAAGTGCTTCTCTGGTTACACCATCTAAAAATATCCATTTTGAAATTCAACATCATCCAGTTTTTTACTAATAGTTTTGACAAATGTTAAACAACTGTTTAGCTTTAATTTAAAGGTTGAAATATCAATGTGTGAAAGTGGCTAAAGTACTAACCCGAGACATTAATAATTTCACACCCAACGAAATTGGAGAATGTTAACAAGCTCTCACGAATTCATTAAGTGCTAAACATTATTCGTGGTACATTTTCGAAAATAAACAATATTAAGGTTAAGGCTATACGGAATTGCACCTCCTGTGATCCTTAAAAAATAGGTTACAAAATAATTGAAACAACAAGATAGTTAAAATGTAAAACCAAATAGCTGCTGAATATCTTCTTGCTATCGTTAAGTAATGATGAGGATATCAATAATATATTTAGTATAAAAGATATCATGTGTATTAGAATTGACAATCAGCCTATTAGAAAAACTAAATGTAAATCTTATCAGACATATAGACACACACACAAATATTGTTTAAAGGAACCAAGGTGCGTTAGGTGTACAGTGAAACTTTTAACAGTGGAGTGTTATAAACCAAAGTGTGTACCTTGTGGAGTAAGCCTCTTGACTAATTACCGCGCATGCGTTATAGCTAAAGGAATTAAAAAAAAAAACAAGCAAATTAAGAAGCTAAATCGTATTATAGGGCATTAAAAAACTAAAACTATGATTTTCCTCAATGGCTCGTTAGATAATTTCAGATATATTGTCTTGTTTTACACATCATGGTACCTATAACAAATGCTTTATAAAAAGAACGCCATATCGAATAGCAATTTTTAACAGAAATGATTTTTATTTTTCACAAAATAACGGGGATCTGTCTTAAGATTCGGAGTTTTATTGCAAATATCCCTCTAAAGAATACTTATTACTTCCTTTCCTGAAATTACAGCTGATCATTCACGCATCAACGCTAGAATATCAAAAAGAGAGATTCGTGATCGAACCAGAAGTAAATTAGTTTTCAGAATCGATTTGCTGAGTAAATCCCAAGAGAAAAAAGAAGATCATCAGTCGCATTTCTCTTTTAGGCCAGGATTTATAATGTTATTCTGAATATCAAGTTTACCACAGATTTAACTGTAATGAAGTTGTAGGCACGGTTGTAGGTATTTGTCCAATATTATTTAAAAAGATTAAAGCAGTATTAACTTTTTCTTATCTGCAACGACTTGAGATCTTTTATGACAAAAATATTGTAAAGAAGATTAATTAATTATGTTAGGAATACAAAAATATCAGAATCGCGGAAATGACTTTAGACCGCCCCTGTAATATTTACTTAAGTATCAATTTGGAGCAATAAAGTGAAAACAACTAGCACGGTTGTTATCCAATCCAATACAAATGCATGAATTTGAAATCAATAATAATGACTGGACAAATAAAAACTGTTGGTAATATGTATGCGCGACAATGATTGCGCGAGCCGTAACGGTGTTGAAAACACGCTGACAACGGCAAATTGATCTTTAAACTCGTGTTACCCATCATAACAGACATATCGACAATTGGGTAAAAACCCACGCTTTAATGGCGACCAAGTTATAAATGTTCTGATTACGATATATGTACATAGTAAAAAAATATAATAAAATGTAGTATTGCGTTCTTCGTGTAAAACTAAACAGTGTTCATCATCATCATCATCATCATCTGAATTAGGGCGTGGTTCAAAGCCCACTTGTACTGAAGCTCTAGGCTTATTGTAACCCTCACAGTTTCTTTCCCATCAGATTAATTTTCTTGATGAATTCAAGAATATGTCTGATGGGCGCTTTCGCGATTTCTTCAGGTTCCGGATATTGTACCCCGAAGTACCATTCCCGTTCCCATTTAAGGTTCCGGCAGTGGCATAGTATGTGAATAGGAGTTTCGTCCTCCTCTTCACATATTCTGCATAGGGAGTCATCAGATATCCCTAAAAGATTTAGGTGTCTTCTAAGGCCGCAGTGTCCCGTAAGGAGTCCTATTACGGCCTTGAGTCCGCTTCTGCTAAGGTTTAGCAGTTGATGTTGTCTGCTCGTGGATGGCCCCTCTATGAATCTTTTGGACTGTCTAAGTCCAGGAAGTTCCATCCAGAGCCTATGGTGTTCTCTGTTTATTTGTTCCTTTAACACCCATTTAACATGTTGGTATGAGATACCACATGTGGGTTCTGGTCCAATAAGAGTTTTTTCCGCTCCATTCCTTGCTAGGAGGTCTGCTTTCTCGTTTCCAAACACTCCCTCATGTCCTGGCACCCATTCAAGGGTAACCTTGTTATGTTCTGCCAGAGCCTGGAGGGATTGTTGGCAATCAAATATTGATTTAGATTGTACTTCTACCCTTTTTAGTGCTTTAAGGGCTGCCTGACTGTCTGTCATGATAACGATTCTCTTATCTCTAAGAGAGTCATTTAGCATGACTTTGGCGCAGGCATTTATTGCTGTTACTTCAGCCTGGAAGACTGTTGTCAGTGACCCCAGGTTCAAACTAATTGTCCTCCCTGAGTTCACATGGTAGATCCCAGCTCCTGTGCTTTTTTTCATTTTTGAACCGTCTGTATACCAGATTGATTCGTTTTGTTTTTCCCTTTTTTCCCGGCTTTTGGCCCTTTCTGGTATTTGAATATCAAAAGGTTTCCTGAAGTCGTGAGTAATGGGCGTTCTATCCGATGGCATTCTTAGTACCGGATTTTGTTTTAATTTCTCTAATATCATTGTGTGGTGTCCTTTTCTCAAAAGTTCCCATCCAAATCCATTAGTAAACAGCCTGTATGCCGCCGCCATAGCCTCCTTCTCTACCACAAGGTGTAGTGGAGGAAGACCTAGCAGAAGCTCCATTGCTGCTGTGGGCGTAGTTCTAAATGCCCCTGTTATTATTAGGCAGGCTAGTCTTTGTACCTTGTCTAATTTTCTGTTAGCTGTTATGCTTTTAGTCTTGTGCCACCATATGACTGATGAGTAAGTTATGACCGGTACTACAACCATAGTGTAAAGCCAGTGCATCATACTTAGTTTAAGCCCCCATGCGTTCCCTACCATCCGTCTACAGGCCCATAGTATTCTTACAGCTTTTTCTGTTGTTTTTTCTATATGGCTACAGAAGCTAAGCTTGTCATCGAGAGTGATTCCAAGATATTTAACCTCCTTTGCCATTTTTAGATGTTGTCCCCACATATAAAGCTCCTTCATTTCTTGAAGGTTCCTTTTTCTTGTGAATGCAACAACAGAGGTTTTTGTCGGGTTTGTGGACAGTCCCTCTTTTAGGCACCATCTTTCGACGATCTTTAGTGCCCGCTGCATCCTTTCGGATACAACAGTCCCAAATTTACCGTTTACTACGATGCTTATGTCGTCTGCAAATGCTTGCGTGTATAAGTTTTCTTCTCTAACTCCCATAAGAGGTCATCAACCACCAAGGTCCACATAAGAGGAGATAGCACTCCTCCCTGCGGACATCCCTTGTTAACTGTTGTGTTAAGGAGATTACTGGTAATGGTCCTATGATTAAGCATGAACTCTACCCACTTCGTAATGTAGTGGGCTACTCCACGCCTTTGCATAGATCACAGTATTGAATTGTATGAAGCCGAGTCAAAGGCTCCTTCTATATCTAGGAATACTCCTTGTGCTATTTCTTTGCTTTCCAATGCTTGTTCAGCCCGTTGAGTTAGCCTATGTATGGCTGCATCGCAAGACTTTCCAGATTGGTAGGCAAACTAGTATCGATGTATCGGTTTATCCCGTAGAACATCATCCCGTATATATCTATCGATCAATTTCTCCAATGTTTTTAGGAGAAATGACGTTAGGCTGATTGGTCTGAAAGATTTGGTCTCCTCGTAGGACGCTTTCCCGGGTTTGGGAATGAAGACCACTCTTGCACACCTCCAGCTTTGTGGAACATATCCGAGGGCTATGCTAGCTCGGAATAGTTTACACAGTGGTCCCTCCAGTACTTCCTGGCCCTTTTGTAGAAGTGCCGGGATTATACCATCAGGTCCTGCTGTTTTGTATGGTTGAAAGGAATTTATCGCCTACACAAGTTTTGTTCTGTTTACTATTGAGTTTGCAAGAGACCAGTTTGTTTTTGAGGCCCTAGAAATTAGTGCCTCAGTACTCCTGTTCTCTTGGTCAAGAATAATCTTACATCCAGGAAAGTGTGACTTTAGTAGTAAATCTAAGGTCTCCTCCTCTGTTTTTGTAGGTTCTCCTTGTTGATTTTTCAGAGATCCCATGCATCCTTGCTTGTCTCTGTAGAGTTTTTCTGAGTCTGGCACATTCTGGAAGGCTTTCAATGCCTTCACAGAATTTCTTCCAGGAATTTTCTTTGGCTTTCCTAATGGCATAGCCATATTCTCTCCGGTACGCCTTATAGGTTTCCCAGTTCCCCGACCTTTTAGACAGGTTGAAGAGTTTACGAACTTCTGCTCTTTTTTTGGAAAGGTCTCGATTCCACCATACAGCGTCTCGATCCTCTTTCCTAATTTTTAAAGGACAGTTTTTTTCAAATGTGTTGGTTAGGGTTCGTATCAGAAACTCTGACATAAACTCAACTTCCACTGAATTCTTCGGTATCGGAGGACAGTCCTCCAGTCCCTATTTGAGTTCTTCCTTGAAAGCTCCCCAGTTACAGGCCCTAGGATTACGATATATCTTCTCACCCGAGGTTTTAGTACCCATCTCAAACAGGATATGTCTATGGTCGGAAAGTGACGCTTCTGGTGAGACGTGCCACTTCCCCACCAATGAACATGCCCGTTTTGTACCTAGGGTTATATCAATTACCTCCCTTCGCACAGATGTTACGAAGGTTGGTTCATTTCCATTTGTTTATTATATACATATTCTTGCGTATATGACCTTATGGCGGATGGATGTCCTCTTACTTCTGTCTCTTTTTTTGTTCTTACTCTTCATTACGTGTTTATTTATTATATGGTTGTATTCTTTGTTCTATTTCTATATGAATATCGTTTTTATTGTTTATACTTTTTTCCAGATATTTATATTTTTATTCTTTTGGATCATCTTTTTGGATTATCATGGCGTATTTTGTCTTCTTTTCGTTTATTTCTAGCCCTCTTTTGTTGCTGCGTTTTTTTTTATTGTATACAGCCTCCTCAAGGATTTCTCTGTTTCGTACTGCTACCGCTATATCTTCTGCATATGGTATTAGTTGTACCATATTTTTGTTGGATGCATCCTGTGATTTGACACTCTTGTATTATTCCTTCTACAGCTGTCTTAAATAACGTTTCTTTATCTCACTCCATGCCTGGTCTCTATTATCTTTGTTAGTCTTTCTCCTTTTTGTATCAATGCTTTGATTCTTTTATAGTTATGGCAAGACATTCGTATTTAAAACTAAATTAAGTGTTTGTAATGTATTTTTTCTTTCATTTCCTATAAAAGTTCTAAATTTACAAAGAATGGTCCGCAAAAAATGTTTCCTAAAATTGATCATCAAAGAGAGAGATACAAGTTATATTTATATTAACATTTAAGAAGAATAATTGTATGCTCTAAAAAAAATTATTCAGTAAAATGTTTTATAGATAATTTGTTCGCACTTGACCGGCCTATTTCATAAAGCACGATTTCCTACCGCACCTCCGGAAATCATTCATTGCTACTGAATGCAGCAAATCACACTTTTTAAATAATAACTGTTGTAGGTGCATGTGAAAATCTCATTAAAAATATATTATTCTAGTAGATTTGAAAAATATCGCATTTCTTTGTATTATAAATTAATTTTACTAACAAAAATGGTCAAAGAATACCAATTAACATAAATAGTGCTGTCTCTTATTCTAACTTGACAAAATATCTAGGTATTACATTAGATGCAAGACTTCGCTAGAAGGTCCATGTTAAAAAGAAAAGACAAGAGTTTCAAGAAAATTACTTGGTAGGCATTCCAGCCTATCTACATAACAAAATTCTATTATATAAACAAGTTCTCAAACTAATTTGAACCTATGGCATTCAGCTCTGGGGTTGTGCCAGCTACAGTAATATTTTAATAATCCAGAGATTCCAGAATAAGATATTGAGGAACATTGTCGATGGTCCTTGGTACATTAGAAACAGCCACCTTCATCGAGACTTTCAGATGGACACTGTTGACCAGACTATCACCAGACTCGCTAGGAGTCACGAACAACGGCTCTACCAACATATGAACGCTGAGACGATCTAGCTTCTTGATAACAAGAACCTGAGAAGAAGACTCAAGAGAGTGAAACCTTTTGAGAACTTTAATCCCCTACCTAGATGATAACAAAATGAAAATAAATCCGGGAAAAACGAAAAACACTCTGCTTACCCAAATGAACAAAGGTAAAATAATCGGTAAACTCTAAATCGAAGGTCAAACCATTTAGCCAAAAAATAAAATGAAATAGATCTTCACTGTCATCAAAAGTATCCATTCCTTTACTATACAAAGAAGATGGAAGTCTCTGCCAAAATAATTTCGAAACGGCTGAACTTTTAGCTAATACCTTTACAAAAGTTTTCACCAATGAACCTCCCTAGGATCAGTTACCAGATATCTCACACGAAAGAATCCCATCTTCCTTAGAACGGCTCAATTTTACTACTGAAATTGTCAAACGTCACCTTTTAAAATTAAAAAACAACTCCTCTTCGGGTCTAGATCAAATATCTTATCTATTTTTAAAAAAATGCTCTAATACCATAACAGTTCCTTTATCTATTATAATGTCTTTGTTTTTTAATACACACACATTACCCTCCATCTGGGAAACAGCTTTTGTAACACCCATTTTCAAGAAAAGAAACAAACTAGACTCTAATAACTACCGCCCAATCAGCCTCACACTCATAATCTGTAAAATTATGGAATCCATAATAACAGAGCACGTTTCTCAGTTTCTCTTATTGGAAGAAATCATTCCCACACAGCAACATGGATTTGTAAAAGGGCGATCAACCATGACCAATTTGCTTTGGTGTGTAAATGAGTGAACAGTTTCATTAGACAGGAAAAAACCTATATACGAGGTGTGACAATTAAGTAATGAGAACGATTTTATTGCCGCGCTTGTAGTAAACTTGCGACCTTGAAACTCCTTTTCCCCTACTTCGACATCCTTTCCCTTTCCCTTAATATTTTTACCATCTCTCTAGTTTATTTAGTTCGCCGGCTGTGTCGTGTTTAGTAGACGGGTGTTGGTGGTGCACGTCACGAAAATGGAAAAGAACAATCTAGAGCAACGCGTCGCGATTAAATTTTGCGCCAAATAGGGCGAAACAGCTTTGGGAACGTACATTAAAATCGTAAAAGTGTATGGTGATAGTGCTCTCAGTTGTGCCCAGGTGTTTCGATGGCATAAAGCGTTGAAGACCAGACGCGGAGCGGGAGACCAGTCGAGGTGCGGACTGACCTTTTTTGATAGCCGTTGAATTTTCCATTAAGAATTTGTTCCATCGGGACAAACCGTAAATCAAGTCTACTACCGCGAATTACTCGAAAGATTGCGTAAACGAGTCAACAGGATGTGCCCAGACATCGCAAACAACTGGATCCTTCATCACGACAATGCGCCGTGCCACACCGCCCTCAGCGTGTCCCAATATTTGGCCTCTAAAGGGATCACTGTGTTTCCACAGCCGCCTTATTCACCTGATACGTCATCCTGTGACTCTTTTCTGTTCCCTAGAGCAAAATCGATGTCGGTTACGGACATCCAAAAGACCGTGACGAGGGTACTCGCAGACATCCCAGTTAAAGCGTTCCAGAAATGTTGCGAAGCTTGGAAAACGCGCTGGAAACGTTGTATAGCTGGCCATGGGGACTACTTTGAAGGGGTTGGCAGGGTTGTAGAATAATTTTTAAATATACGGATTTTATGAAATCAGTCTCATTACTTAATTGTCACACCTCGTACATTATTTACCTGGATTTTGCGAAAGCCTTTGATCGTGTGCCGAAACGAAGATAACTACATAAGTTAGAACACCTTGGTATACGTGGTGATTTACTTAAATGGATCGAGTCATTCTTAACTAATAGAAAGTACTGTGTTAAAGTTGAAAATTCGCATTCACTTGAAAGATCAGTTTTGAGTGGGGTTCCTCAGGGATCAGTTCTGGGTCCACTCCTAATTATAATATATGCCAGTGACCTTCAATTCCATATCAAGTGCAACAATATTTTTTACGCAGATGACTAAAATATTTAGTGACCCGTCTTTGAACTTCCAACAGCTTCAAAATGACCTATGTCATTCAGCTCTTGGGTTGTGCCAGCTACAGTAATATTTTAATAATCCAGAGATTCCAAAATAAGATGTTGAGGAACATTGTCGATGCTGCTTGGTACATCAAAAACAGCCACCTTCATCGAGACCTTCAGGTGGACATTGTTTACCAGACTATCACCAGATTCGCTAAGAGTCACGAACAACGGCTCCACCAACATGTGAACGCTGAGACGATCTAGCTTCTTGATAACAAGAACCTGAGAAGAAGACTCAAGAGAGTGAAACCTTTTGAGTTAGCCAAGTGATTGTGTTAATAACAAAGCAAAGCATTGTGCGGTTTAGTGTTACACGTTAGTTTAGTGTAATTAAGTTATTAGACCCCAAGGTAAACTGGCGAGTTGAACTTAAGTTTTTAAGATTGCAACCCTAGTTAAGTTAGGTTATAACAAAATTATTCATTGTTCAACTCTTAATCGGATTGTAATATTAATAAAATACGCTATTGGAGTGTTTTTAACAAAGAAAAACGTTTATCATTGATTATAAAATGCCACATTTGTGAAAATGGAAGAATTAATACAATTATTGTAAATATTCCGAAAAACTTTTGAGTAGTAGGGGACATCAACAGAAACATTTTTTGCTTGATAATAAAATATCTCTAAAACTCTTTAGTTTCCGATAGTAGACTTGCTTTGTGGGCACGACTATCTTTTCTCGATTTCTTTATTAATTCTTTAATTTTTGTTTTTCCTTAATTTTCTTCATTTATAAGTTTAAATGGCTGGTTTGTTTTTAAAACGAACTAACTCAGATAGTAAATCTGTTAGAGTTTATTAAGCTTTCTTAAAAGGCAAGCTACAATCAAGAAACTTGAGTGAATATAATTCTTTTTATGAAAGCCGCAACTTCGAAGCACCTTTACGAATTTTGTGACTCTCATCTAATTTTCACTTGATACAATAAACATAAATTTATTAAGTAATTCCAACTCCAGTTCAAGGTATCCTTTTAACAATGACATTAAGCCCAAAACTCCTTTCTGAATTTCGAATTGACGAAATAATATGCTTTTAGAATATTGAAAGGACCGTTACACTTCTAAGGAGAAGAGAAACAATTTCCTTAAATCTACCTCATCTTCTAATTATCATTTGTATCCTGGAGCATTTTGAGCTCTTTTGTAATTTCAACATTATACAAACGACTTAATGAAATCTCTGTTTAATTTTGAAATTAATTTAATTAATTGATCGAGTGGTTAAAGTGTCGTGATGCTATAATGATACTTGTAATCTATATTTTAGTAGAGTTCCTACTGGAAATTTTAGATTTAAATTAAGATTTCTTTATTATTAAAATGAAAATTCCACACCTGTAATTTTGAACCAATCAAAATACGTGTTTTTGACAGATCACCATGGCAACGGAGGTATTTTAGTGGAAATTTTTTTCTCGTGGGATACCCAACAGCGAATTATACTGGAAATTTTTTGACGTTTACAATAACAGACCATTTTTGACAGACTGGTTTTTATTTGTTCACATAATAGGTTTAGTTTTGATACATTTTAGTTACAATGCTAAGGTGTTTTCTATATTCTTCGGCCACTTCTTTTCTTCTTAATGGCGAAAATGCAGGACTTTGGATGCTTTGAATTATGTGTCTATGTCTAATAAAATATATATAATATTTAGACACTAATTTATTCACCTTTTTCCCATTCAGCACTTTGAATTTTGCGTAGTTTAGGTGCAAATATTCGTGGACAATTCGGAACAAATTTTCGTTTTTCAAGTTGGAGCCACAATCCTCTATTAATCCGAGTAAGTAAGTCATGGTGCAATGATTGATCATTACATTACAATTTCACGCATATTTTGCATAGCGTATGATTTTCAAATCGATTCATTTTTAAACAAATAGGTAATTTTGTTGGTTTTACTTGCTGTGCAATATTCTTTATCGCAACAAAACGCGAGTTATTTAATGTTGTGAACTGTCAAAATACAATAATCACAGCCTCCTACGATTGATGCTTGCTGACGCTGGTTATGAATTTCATACCATTTTAAAACGCTCATAACGCATGTTAATAAAAACGCAGAAAAACAAATTTTCTACCACTTGTCAAAAGTCTTAGAAAAATCTTCTAGATAAATGACATCAAAAGACTTTTCATCGTCAATGGATTTCTTCCAATTAATAATGGAGGAGGTTGGTAAGAGTCGATCTTCCTATAATGAAGCCGTGTTGTTGTTGAGGTCTAACATTTTCATGGATTAAAAAGGAGGACGTTTTTCGGTAACAATTAATTCCATAACCTTGCAAATAACTGGTAGGAGGCTGATCGGGTGCTAGTTATTGGGATCAAGTTTATTTCCTTTTTAAAAGATCGGAGGAACAGATGCAGATTTCCAGGAGGAGGAAAGAGAACCTAGAGTAAAGGATGTATTTATTATTATAGAAAGAAGGTATGACAGAACGCCTGCGCATTTTTTTAATAAATAAGGTGTTAGGCCGTCAAGGCCAGATGATGAGTTAGCTTATTTTTGATTTGGTTTTCATTAAAAAATATATTTTCAAGTAAGGCTAAATTACGTGTAGTAATAATATGGGGTATTACATCGTTTGGTGGCTCGATAGTGTAGGCATTGGAGAAAGAGAGCGATAAGATCTCAGCTGTTTCGAAATTGGAGGAGCATAAACTTCTATCAGTCTTTTTTGAAGCAAAGAAGTGGCCACTTTGGATGAGAGAGAATAACGGATGTATTTAAAGATTTTTTAGTCACTGTTAGCGATTGATTTTTCGTAAGATTGTGTCGTAGAAGACAGATGCCGCTTGAGCTGGTTGGAAAATCTTCTGTGGCAAATGAAATCGTCGTTATCTTGTGTGTTTTTATAACTTCTCCATAGATTACGTTTATATTTTATCATTTCTAGTAGTTCCCATGTGATACAGGGTTTTAATTTGTTGCGATAAACTCTATGTTTAATAGTGGTTTTTTTAGAGAATTTGTGTAGTGATGTTGTGAAATTTGTTCCACATAGATGAACAATCATTAGAGGCGAGCAGTAAGTTATCCCAATCATTATTTGCAAGCGAATGATCATCTTTAGTGAAGTCAATGATTTCTAACGTTGAAAAATGTTCTTCCAATTTAGGAGAGGATATATTGAATTGTACGTGTGCCGTTATTACTGCGTGATTAAATTTTCCAATGGGAGTATTAACCCCTTCAGACCCGAATTTGATACTTTTCAAAAAAATTTTTTTTTGGGTAATTTAAGTGTTTTAGTGTATTATTAGAATAAGCAAACATAAAAAAAATGTTTTTATTTTTACAGTATTTCAGGATGTCGACTAGAGTGGACAAATAAGCTGGGGTGTCATAACAGTATACAGATACAATGCAAAATTAACTTTTATTTATAAAACAGCATACGGATACAATACAAAATTAACTTTTATTTTATATGAAAATTTATAAAACAGTTTCTACCTTTTATAAAACATAAATGAACCTTACATTTGTCACAAAAAATATGGGTCTTGCCTTTGCAGCTCTGAAACTTGCACCTTGTTGTTTTTTTTTATCGTCATAGTCAGGCATGTGATCAACTCTGTCACACTATACTTCCTCAACTTGTCGTTTTTCTCCTCGTCTAAAAATGAGTGATGGTGGATGAGATGTAGGCGAATTAGATGGTCTTCCTCTTTTGATTTTGTTAACAGGCTTGCCAACTAATATAAAGCCATCCGCCACGCGCATTCTGAACGACAGCAAATCCAAAATTTGTTTTTTAGGATAGCCGCATTTTTCGCAGTCCTTTTTATATTCTAGCCAACTCGCGATTGCTGCAAAATCAACAAAATGCATGATCGCTCTCAGCATCCATTTTCTGGAGTGGATAAAAATGCGATAGAGGCTAATCAGCTGATCCAATAAATCTACTCCTCCCATACTGTGATTGTAATTCTTAATTATTTCGGATCTTTCTATTTCAAAATATTTCGACTTTTTTATCCCATCGTTTCACTTTATCTTCCTTGCCCTTTCCAATAAAATTTGATGCAAGGCATACTGATTTATTGTCCAACCATTTTATGGCTACAATTTCATCTTTGTTAACTGTTTCATCTGAAAAACGTCTTTCTTTCTTTCTTATTTATTTCTTTGTCAGATAGTAAAGCAGAGTCAAAATCGTGATTGGACTCTACTAGATGGGTGGCAAAATGTGAGAAGCCGGTTGTGGCAGTATTCAAACATCTTAAATGTTCTTTAAGTCTAGTCCTAAAATTACGAAAGGTTCTACCTACATATTTGGCTGGGCAAGACTTACAACTGAGTTCATATATGCCTGGTTGATCCATGATGTCCACTTTATCTTTATTCCTGATGAAAAAGTTACTAATTGAGTTGGAGGATTTAAAAGAAATTTTGAAGTGATTTTTGATGATATTGGAGACTTTAATTAAGAAACATTTATTTCTCCAACGCCATCTATTAGCTGATGTCAAAATATTTAAATCTGACAACCTCTAAACTGTTTTTTTTAAATATTAGAATTGTTAATTCGTCTATTTATATCTAGAGGGCGTTAATTAGTATCTTTAATCTAAAATAAAAAATTATACCTTCAGAATTATAAACACTTCATGTTGTCTAAGAGCCCATGTTTGTTCTTGTAGGGTTTAAAAAAGTTTTAAATTTGTTTTGTCTTAATGTCTGTCCGTTCGTGAAATATTTTAATAATTTTAATTAATAGTTTTAGACCTACTTGTGTTTTGACATCAACTTTTTGTTGCAACTACTGTTTTTATGCATTTCTTAAAAAATACTCGCATACTTGTTTTTTACACCGACCCTGTGATAATCTCTAAGCTTAGTCTTAAATAGATGAGTAATACGGGTGAGTTCTTGATATTTGACAACTTTCATAATTTTTTATACCCACTTTATTAGTTATGAGCTCATTCGTTTTTACCTATCTATTTTAGACCATACCTGATGATGAGGATCTGATCTCCTCGAAACCGGTCGTATTAAATTACTCTTGTGAGATCTTAAGGACCACCCTTGTTTTATTTACCTCTTTTTTGAACATATAACTCACACATGGCTACCACCTTCAATTTAATGTATTTTTTTAGTTAAAATTATTTGGATTAATAAATGCTTCATTATCGGCTTTAAAAATTATGAATATTAAATATCACCAGCAAAATTTTAATCTGCTGTTGTAATCCTAACAATACATGTTCAAATTACATGGTTCAAAAAATGTTTTGAGAATATTTGAAATGATTTTACAATTTTTATATTATAACCTGAATAATGCCGTGTTTGTTCATAGTATTATTAAAACATATTTTACGTTTTATCTTCTGCATCCCATTATAAATTTAAAAAAAATATAGACTGATATTTGCAGTAGGCAACTTACATGGACCATATTCTAATTTAATATCGTTATGTCCCACTTTTATCATATACGGTTTTGTGTCAGACAAAAACACTAAGAACTTTTCTGATGAAATTGGATTAGGTAAAAAGAAATCTGAATGAGATTGTTAAATAAATCAACCACCAAGTATCTGTGCTTTCATCAACAACGATATAAAATTTTTCGTTTTGCCGTAAAACTTTAATATATTCTATTACATTATTTTTATATAATGCTTGTTTATTTTTTTTTTATTGTAGATTCGTCAGGAATAGTGGGAATGCAATAGTTTTTTAAAATCCTCTTAGATGCAGGTTCTACAACTTTTTTTACAGGACCATTTGCAACAAGATCTTTGTCCTTATTAAACATATTCTTGTTACTTTTTGTTTTGTCGATGTTCCAAAATCACTTTATAACTGGCTGTGATTTAATTTTTTGCAATTTGGCTTTACTCAATGATGTATTCACGTAATGAACCACTTTAAACTTTTTTTTATAAACAACTAGTTTGGTTCAAGCTTTGCGAAATAATTTCCCATTGAGTTCAAACTCTGGAAAGTTTGAACAATAAATAATTATAGCAGAATATCTACGATTATCCTGCGCCAGATTCTATTCTTAAATTATTAAAATTACGCTCCAAACATCAAAACTGTGTACTCTAATTTAGAAACAATTAAAGTTGTATGATTTCTTTAACTCAACTAAGTACAAATCGAAGTGTTCCTTAATTTCGATTCTATATAATGAATCACAGCTCTTAAAACCGTAGTAAAACCTAATCAAAATGTCCGCGTTTGGTTCGAAAAAATGGCCAAGGGATCCATTTGCCATTATAAGCAGCCACATAAACGTCTCCATTTCTCTTTTTTACGCAATAAATCTAATTTACAAATTGTTTTCCGGTCGTAATTCCTCTTGAACAGGTAGTTGTTGAAAAATAAAGGTTTCAACAAGGACTCCGAGAAAACAGAACCATTAATTTTACTCTCTGGAATTACATATTACCATGAAAATTTTATGGCTTCTCCTTTTCATGGATTTTCATTTAAAATTAAGTTAGATATCGTAAAAGGCTTGAAGGCGAATTTAAAATGATACTTCTTGTCGAGACTAGCGGAACATTGTGAAGTAAAAGTTTTTCATTTTATTATTTCTTTATATGCTTTTCTGGTACACTTACTAAGTAAAACGAATATAAGCTAAGAAATTTTATTTGTGTTACATGTGCGTAACAAGGTAAATATGTGAAAAAAACTCATATATTATTTAAATATCTTTTCTTTTTCGTGTCTACACGTTTATTTAATTTTGTTTGGTCATACCATTTGACAAATTAATTCTAACGAACAACGATTTCTTCACAAAGAATAACATTGCAATCTGGTTGTATTTTCTATTTTTATAATAATTTACATTGTAACCCAAAAAACCAGAAGAATCATCAAGAATCGCTCGACTTTTTAATGATATGTTCTCTACGGCTATATTCTGCTTATTACCTCAAACAGTAGGACCAATAAAGACAAGATAATATTTTTTCGTCTTAATTAAATCGCAAATCGCTCGATTGCTTTTAAGTACCGCTCACAACTTTAAGAGGAAAGATCCCACTGCATATAATTTTTATAAAACACACAAGAAATCGCATGTTTTTTTTATTATTTTAAAAACATTTATTAGTCAAAGAAAACTAATCATTTTTTATTCAGAAAGGATAACACACATTCATCCCTGTATAAATCCATAAAAACAGAAAAATTGTCAAGAATCGCTTGACTTCCTAATGATCTTTATTTTTGTAAGAATTCTGCGAAATTCATAAAGTAGGAACATAAAAGATAAAGTTAAATTTGAGCCATATCACAATATTTAAAATATGTGTACCTAGAATCTAGGAAAAAATTTAGGTATCATTTTTTGTAAACCTGTATTATTAATTACTTTCATAGTCACTGAGCAATTCTATAAGACTGGTACTGCGCCACTGCTGCAATCATCAACTGAAGTAGAATTGTCAGACCACCCTCTATTTAGAGTGAACAGAAAAGAATCTACAGCCTTATCAAGAATGGGTTTTTTAATAGATTAACATTTTAAAAATAGAAAATTTTCATAGGTAGGTAAGCAGGCATAGTTTTTATATTGTTTATTTATTTTCTACATCAAATATAATAAAACAAAAAGTAAATACGGTTTGATTTTTGAAGCAAAAGAGTCGCTAAAAACCGGGTTTATCGTAAAATCTTTATTCTTTGATATTATAAGTCCGGCGCATGAAACTGTTATGAATTGACTCGTTAGACTTCAAAAGAGGAAATTTCAAAAGACGGAACAGTATGAAAAGGCCGGTATACATTTTAGTAGAAAGATTTTCAGTGTTGAAATAACTCATTTATTTTTCGAAATTTGCGTATGGAGAGTAGTGGATTATATTCAAGAAGCACTTTGCTGTACATTGAATAAGGTCGTTAATAATAAAATAAATGGACTTAGTTAAACAACAAGAAAAACTATTATTGATTAATAGTTTGCATCTTTCAAATTAAGGTATTTGAGGACTTGTCATTAAGAAATTTTAACTCCTTATAACCAGGAATAAAGCAATTTAGTAAATTTTTTAGTCCTTTATTTTATAACAATTATTTACTATGGTTAGAGCCTCTTAGACAACATTTCTAAAATTCCTTCAAAGGTTGGATTTATAAATCTCAGAAAATTATTAAAATGCCACTTTATAACTATGTCTAACAAAGTTTGATTAACTGTATTTCAAATATAGTAATATAAAGCCTATCTGCATACGTTAGGGATTTAGGCAGATATTTATTTTGTAGTTATAATTTGGCGTCAGTAGATGTAAAAAAATATTGGTATCATAGACAGTCAAAAATATAAACAGATGAACTGTAAAACTGTTCTTTTACGTAGCAATAAACGCCATTTTAGTCCTTACAGATAATTATCTTTTAAAGTTAAATACTTTTCGTCGGTCTAGGATTAATTAAGAGCCCGGAATTTAGTAGGTAGCTCTTGAGCTGATTACTCGAGGCCAATTTCAGTAACGATTTCAGTAAGGGGACGGTTACGATCACTGCTCTAGGTGAATTTGCTTAGTTGGAGAAACGGTAATAATATAATTTACTTTACAATGAAATTTAGAAAGTAGGAATAACGAAAAAAAAAAAAAAATTAATCATAGTAATTTTTAAACTAAAAAGAAATTCACAAATTATAAGTGTCTAGTTAAGTAATTAACGCAGACGTCTACGTAGTAATGGTTAATTATTTCTGTAATGACTCTTACATCGTTGTTTTTAAAAATAAGTAGAAGGTTAGTTAGCCACAGACAGATTAAAAAGTATTCAGTTTAACTACCATTTATATAGGAAGGGCAAAAAATGTGGAATACTTTTTGAAAAACTGCAAAAATAATAAAATATTTTTATTTTTCCAACACAAAAAAGGTACAACCGAATAATAACTATATATATTTAAACATGTATAACTTGTTTTTGCAAATATCAGAACATTTTAAAAGTTATAATAACAGATCTAAACTAACAATATTTCCGTTTTGTAAAATTAGTCACAAAATATGGAATATAACCAAAACTATCAAAAACAAATTTCTATTGGCAAAAATAGTAAATATAGATACCAGATACCTAAGAGTTACATTGCAAGTGATACCATGCGTTATACTGTATCCACTATTTTTAAAAATTTTTTCTCACAGAACAGGCACTCAGGATTTTCTGCCACCTCTGGGATTTGTTCTTCAATAAATAATTAATCATCTGAATCATCATTAGCCACAAAATCTTTTTCAGAAGAGCTGCTTGTATCGGTTACAATGTATCTTGCTTTATTTGCCCTACGATTAACTTGATATTGTAAAATAGTAGTTGATGTGTTGGGAGTAGCTACACCAGTCAGACTTGTTTTGCCCTGATAATATTTCCTCTTTATTTGAAGTTTAGATGTAGGTGGAACTGAAAGACGAAAACGTGTCACTACTTCAAAATTTGAAGACATTTGTAAAAAAACGAAACGTCTTTAAAAAATCTCATAAAATCTTTTATTTTTTTTATTTATGGCATGGAATAAATCCAGAAGAAAATAAGATTTAGAAATTTATTTGCAAGAAAAAGTTTTTAAATATGGACTTTTTATTGATTTCGAATTTGATAATGTTGCTGACAGTCCGCATGGAATTTAGAACAGAAAACAAAACTCTATGATAAAGTTAAAATGTCCATATGGAGCTAGAGTGCTGACATAGAAGAAGGAATATGCAGTAAAGAAATAACTTTTTGGGAAAAGGGCAATACCATTAAGAAAAACCCCAATTGGTATTTTTAAATTCAGGGCTAGCTGCATATTACATTTTTGCATTTTATGCGTTTAGACTCCTTGAGAAATTAAAGTGGAGACAATTCCTCATAATGGTACGAAAAGGTGCAAAATAAAATTCAAAATTTGTATATGCAATACCAGAACTAGTTGACAGCAGAGCTATTAGAGACACGGTAATACGGGACAGATTACCAAATAAATGGTGAGAAATTTTATTTAATTTTTATTAACATGACGCAAGGAATTATTACAGGTAGCCTGATTTAAGGGGTTCAAATTATCGAACTCCCCTAATCAGGTTGACTAGTAACCTCAGGGTTGGGTTCCTGTAAATAGAGAGAAAAAAATGACTGATAGAATGTGAACGGGCCTTTATTATCTTATAACCTCGATGCCTCGATCGTTGTCAAAAGTAAAATTTATAATTAACAAATTACATGTATCCGAAATGTGGACTATTCTTAGGAACAGAAGAAAATTATTATGTACAAGGCGTTCCCACAACTATTCTTACCTTTAACTTACATACACTTAAAATATATAATCCTCCAAGTGGGTGGTAAAAGTGCGGTTACGTAGAGTAATCTTCGTATTACAAAAGAAAACCCGGTAAATGGATATTACAATTAATAAGTATATATACAAAAGAAATTGAGTATTTAATCAGGTATTTAACTCGGTTTGTTATAGGTTGAGTCTCAAACAACCTAATCTCGTTAGTAGATGGGGGCCCTCCGAAATATAGAGTTAGAAAAAGGAACCGTCTTACTTGTGATTAAGTGAACTCAATGAAGGACGATTTCCAGTTAGGTAGCTTCCTCTTGATGTCGGTAGGTAGACCGCTATGAAAATTACTTCGTATTCGGTTATCTAATGGTCTGTTCTCTGTTGCTAGCACGCAAACGGTGAAGTGGAGAAGCCCTATTCTATATGGAGAGGTGGAGAGAACTTGCACACAGTCCTTAGAAGTATTCTTCTAATAAAAGCGTTATTCAGAATTGTAAATCGGATCGAGCGAAGGAAGGAACGCACTAATGAAAGGAGCGAACCAAGGAGGTCTGGAAAACATTGACGATTGTAACTATTATGTATACAGAAGGCTGTTTGCAATATAGATAAGTGAAATAATAATTTATTTTGAAAAACTCACCCTTGATGGTATGTGACCTCTTAGTTATTAATTTATTCACACTTTTAGCCCGATACTATATCCACTACTAGGTGTATGAATCACAAAGATCACTAACAATATATCGGACTAAAGGAATCTATGGTTTTTGCACAGGAATAAATCCTAGAAAATCCTAGCTGAAATCTTGGCACATGCCACAATCAGAATCCAAGCAAAAACTGGGCCAGGAAGGAAGTTCCACAAAATGGCCAACAAAAGTCAATGTCTTAGCAAGAAGGCCCTGACTACAAAAGGGTAATAGGATAATTTCTGGTAAGACTGTGGTCATTATTTATAAATTTAGAAGAATCTGACAACTGAAGGAGTTAAAATTGACATGTAAACAATAAAAATAAAGATTTTTAGTAATTAAATGAGCTAGAGTTATTGTTCAAAGTAGCGAAATATATTTACTTACATTATAAATTATTTATTAAGGTATTAATTATTATTGAATATACTCCAGGTGAGATTATACTCTATTACAAAACATTATTTCATATTTTACTACAAAATATGTTTGATAAAAATGGATATTTTATGAATTTATTTAATGGACCCATTTTATTGATTTGTATACATTTATATACCGCACACTCTTAAATCGAAAGGTAACTAAAGAGATTAGCATAGGTTATAGTAGAATAGGTAAGTAATAGATTAGTTTAGTAATTAGAGTAGCTTAGGGTAAGTTAGAATTAAATAGAAGTAGAATAGTGTACATAGTTATGCGTAGGATAGATTAGAAGTAGAATAATGTAAATAGTTAAGCGTAGAATAATTTAGAATAGTGTAGTTTAGTCTAGTTTAGTTTAGAGTAGCTTAGAATAATAGGCTAGCAAATAGAATAAGTTAGAATAGTGTAAATTAGGGTATTTTAGACTGGAATAGATTTAGGTAGAATAAAACCCGTAACAGAATCTTAAATTATTTGGAATATGTTTATTAATTTAAGAGTAACACTTTATTTTATTCTAAAACATGGTAGTAAGCGATTCATTTAAAATATGAATAATGTCTTATTATTATAATACCTTTTTTTTTAATTTTAGATTTTACCAGTGACAGTGACAATTGATTATATATAATTATTATACCAAATATTTGACTAGTGGACCACGTTTTTATGTTCACAAAAAATAATATCAAGATTCTGATTCGAATTAGAAATTTTGCTACACAGGGTTTTGTGTCAAAGCCAATCCATGTATCGATATTGTAAAATGCAGATGAGTAACTGTCACATCAATAGAAATTGAAAATTCGCATATGAATCTTTGTAACGTAATATTTTTGGGGAATTTTATCAGGGGAAAAAGCTGTATATAAGGACAGGAGCTGACAGCGTGTAATTCCTATAATATCGAAATTATAAAGTTTATTGTAATAAGCAGTCAGTAACTTGTTTTTGTTTAGTTTAAGTTTATTAGCATCAAGATTATTCCATATGTCTTTATGGTCAATTAATTTAAATAAGCAGCCCAATTATATTTTACTCCTCCATAGTTAATCAGATAAAGCTGCCTATTAAAACGAAGCTTTGGATAACGATTACCATTCATACTTAAGATTTTATGGAGTTATTTTAAAGTCATTTTGAATATATTATAGGAATATTTAATTCTGCCAGTTTCTAATCTTATTGCGCAGTCAGGTATATTGATAGGCACCAATAGCATCTTCTTCAGAAAAGTTATTTGAGCCCTTTCTAACACCTCCAAATACCTTAGACTCCACACAGGGGCACAATTAGACATTATGCTAAGAGGGATTCAAACAACTTTATTCGAGGATACCATGTGTCCATTTTGGTTGGCGGAATTTTGTTCGAAAAATTTTGTTCGAAGCACGTTTGTTCGAAAACCTTTAGTTCGAAAATACGTTTGTTCGAATGAGAGGTTGTGCTCTTTTGAAATCGACGAAAATTGCAAAGAGTTTCCTTTTTCTATGCAAGTGCATTATTGAACTTAGTGTATGTACATTGTCGATATAACCTCGACCTGATCTAAAGCCAGCTTGACACTCGGGTAAGATGTTGCAGTTATCAGTCCACAGAGAAAGCCTATCTAGAAAAATATGCATAAATATTTTTGCACAACAGTTAAGGAGTGCTATACTTTGTAACGGTTGAAACGGTTTTCGTTATTTTGACACCATCTCTACACAAATGTCATTTGTCGTTTATGCCTTATGTCTAAAGTTGGTAATTCATTTTCGATTTTGTATCTGTCAACGAATAGGTTGATTTGAAAATTATCTTTTATTTTGGACATCCGATGTACTAATTGTCTTTAATATTTTTAATGACCGTCTGATTTTAAAAAGCCTGGCTGTATCTAGATGGGTCTGTAGAAGTTATATCTAAAGAGATTTTTTAGAAGTTTGGAAGGAAGTTCAAGCTGCATGTTTAGACGTTTAGAAGTATAGAAACTTAGAAGTTTAGTTCCAGCTACAGAAGTTTATTTCAAGTATATCAAGAGGTTTAGTTCGAGTCATCTAGAGAAGTTTATAAGATTTAAGTTTACCTTTGAAGATTACGAATTCCCTTGAATAAGGCCTCTACAAGTCACTCCTTAAATATTACCTCTGATTCAACAGATAAGTCTTTAATAAATCATTTAAATTTGAATAAGTAAGTCTCTGTGAATTAGAATTTGTCGCTACCTTATCTGAAACCTTATTTAATTATCATATCTTAATGGTTAGTGATTTTCTATATTTTATCACTAATCCATAGTCAAGTTTAGTAAGTTTTAAATATAGTGGCTCTCAACATACTTTTTCAAAGTAATACGAGTTATTTAATAACCTGACCCACTCCCCAAAATCATAAGAGCTTAAAATACTATAAAAATAGATAACAAGATCATATTACAACCACTGTAATTTGTTGGATTACCTGCAGGCCTGCTCTTATGAAACATGAATAGCAGAATATTAAACCAGGAATTAGAAGTGGTACCATTTTCAAATATGCGATTGTAAAGTGTGGTTAGAAATAAAATCCAATTATTGGGAAGGGTTTTAAATAATTCGTACGTGATACCAGGAGCTTTATTATTTTTACAGATATTGAGTACATTGTAGATATCCTCGGTTGTCATGGGATCATCAAGGTATGGATGACGAACATCAAAAAAATAAATATCGGTATTTATCAGAGTTGGATACATTTCCATGTAAAATGCATCCCAAACACGAGATGAAAGAGTTCTTTATTTTTGTAACACTGCTTAATAGTCAACCAAAAATCTTTAGCATTTGATACATTGGAGAGTTTAGATATACTTCCTGTATGATATTCTTGTTTTTAAGTTGAAAAAAGATTTTTGTATTTATATTTAGTTCCGTTATACTGTTTCTTCAAGTATAATCAGAAAAATTATTTTCTTTTGCATTTATTAGGACAATTTTAAGTTTGTGACAAAGTCACTTAAATTTCCATTAATTTATTCCCTAAATTAATTTCTAAAACTAATTTCCGTTTATGAACATTTGCGAGACCCCCTGTAACTAATATTCCCATAGAATTACCGCTTTTAAACATTTGCAAGAGCCCTCGTAGTTTAAAACTTTTCGTTATCACAATAAACTGAATAATGTCTTAAAATCTCAATTCTAGTAGGTTTATCAGTATGCCGATCAATCAACGTTTTTTTTTTAAACAACTAATAACAAAGGAGTAGGAACTAGCGTCCCCACTCTGGCAAAAGTCCGACTTTTAATAAAAGTAGACGTCTTTCGTTGGGAGCGCTCTCTTCCATGTCGCTTTTCCTCGCCTTTTGACCGATTTTTGTGAGATTGTGCTTGATAGTAGTTTTGCCGTCGAAACCGATTTTTGGTAATTTGGATTTCGTGTACCGAAGACGATTGTGAGGAATTATTCAAGGTAGGCACTTTATTTAAAAATCCGTCTAATAATTCTCCCTGCAACGTTCATTTCCGTTTCTATTGTCTACATAAGGAATTCGATCTATACTTTTTCCTCAGTACCTGTTAGGGTAATAAAGCAAATTGGATTTAAATCCGAGGGCACTCGCACCCTTCATCCATTTTCGCGTTAACCAGGGGGTGATAGAGGTTTTCGCTTGTTTCCCCCCGTCGATAATCAGAGCCGTTTCAGTCCCTAGTCTTTATAACAGCTCAGAGAAAGGGTTTATCTCTTGTAGAAGCTATGGACTACCAGATGTCTACATAAGAGAAACTTTAAACCGAATAAATAAAAAGAAAACCGTCACTGTTCCCTAAAGTGTTGGTCGAACGATTCCGTTTAAATCCATTTGTTATTTGGGGCTATTATGCCTGGTGTAAAATAATAAGTGCGGGGAGGATATTAACCGTTATTCTTACAAGTGCAACAGTTATTTTCCATTCATGAGTGCAGAGCGATACAGTTCACCGCCGTTCATAAATTTCTAATATTAATCACCGAGAGAGAAAATTATTATTTTTTATTTTCTAATAAGTATAGTTCAAGCCACATTTAATTTTACTGTTGTAGATTTTTTTTTTGTCTTACTACTTGAACCGGTTGTTTTCTTTAGTAGGGAAGAATTTGTGCTAAGGGTGTTACTGCCCACCGTTTTATTTTTTTAAAGAAAATTATTATTTTTATTTTCTCATGAGTATAGTATAAGTCATAGTTAATTTTACCGTTATAGGACTTTTCTGTTGACACCAACACATTTGTTTCGTCTATATTTTTACCGTTATTATATATACCGGGTGGTGTGATTTCACCTAGGTTCCATTTATTTTATTTGTTGCTTATTTATTTTATTTTGTAAATATATATTTGGTTTCAATTCCTGAGTTGAATTTTGAGATACCCCTTTACTTTTTTCGTTTTCAGAGGTTAGTTATTAGCAGGTAAAAGTGCAGTGCGAAATTTTATTTTTACCTTTATTTTATTACCCCAGTGTAGGTCAAGTAAGCAGTGAAGGTCTGGTCATTTTATTTTTTTTTTGTACCTGGACTCCACTGAGTCTGCTGAGGGTGTACTCTAGGTACACCCCAGGGCCGCAGAGTAACCTGCGTTACCAAAACTGGCGCCTAAGCAACCCTTGTTTGAAGAACAGCCTAGCGCCACCCCAACCCTTTTCTTTATTTTTAGGGGTGAAGAAAAGGGTGTTACAAGTTGTTTTTTTGCATCAACACATACACTGTCAAACCAAGGTTTATTCTTATGATTAGCATTTAAGTGGCTGTAGATTGTTTTTATTAAACCTTAAATTTTTACAGTTTCATAAACAGCATCGCAAAAATTATCACAACAGTTGTTTACCTCAGTTAAAAATGTCACCTTGTCAGAACTGCACATAACAAGTTTATAATTTAGAAGAAAGTCTTTTTCCAGATAAGAGATTCATTAGTAATAATGCTATTACTAGAGAGCGGAATAGAAGAATCCTTTATATTATAATTTAAAATTATATTTATTGGGAAATGATCGAATAAGAAATCATCAGAATCCACGAAAAAATTATCAATATATGTAATATGAACATTATATTTTTTGTCTAGACAATATTGAATACTAATTTTTTCTATATATCTTCTTATACCCGACATTGAGAGATATAAAAAAATTATTACCTATCTGTAATTTTGTGGTATTACTAAAATACCGTTGCCCTGCAAGTCTTTCAGTTTGTAATGTAAATTTTCCTCTTAAAGATTATTTTAGAATCATTTATTTTACAAATTTAAAATCAATAACGCAAAATTTCTGCTTTAAACAGAATTATTAAAGAACTTAAACTACACATTTGCAAAATGTAATCATCCAGAAACACCCGAAGTAATCTGCAGGAATATTCAGGACAATCTATTATTAGAAGGATTCAACAACCCAGAAATAATAATCATTACATCTAAACCTCTGTCCTATTTGCATTAGTTGTGGGATATCTTGGAGGCCTCGGTTCCTTCAAAATTAAATCATCCATGTTACGTATAAATGACAACACTATCTAGTCTTAGGGATGTCACCAAACGCAAATGCCTGTGTTGCCATTATGTAAATAAATGTTACGAAATTTTTTTTGTTAAAAAGTATTTAAATAGGATTTAGATTTTTGAAATTAAATAAGTACATAGGGTAAGGCAAAAATGCAGATTTTTAGCTTTGTTGGAAAATTAACAAGAATGCTCAAAATAGTTACAAATTTCTAGTGAAATATATAATACGAACTATTCAGTGGTAATATTAGATGATGGTATTACCATTTGAAAACCTGATGACGACACACTATGTTTATCTTATTTGTCCTTTTTTACCTCTTGGTATGATCATAACCAAATATTGTAAATAATTTAAACCAAGCGATTGAAGCTCCGAGTAAACGCTAGTCCTGAACTGCCTAGTGGTGTTACTGTTACTTTATCATTCTTAAATCCGATATTATTGCAAAAGGCATACTTTCTCTTTGTGAAGTTTTCATTTTTCTCCATTCAGGTGTTTGAAATAAATAAAACATGACCTTTTTGAAACGAAAAAGCAACTATTGTGCCTTCACCTCTCAAAATTCAATCACTCTAATAATATTCCTCTTCTCCACCTGAAAGGAGAATCTAAGGGTTCACGAGCGTAGGAAATAATTTAGAAAAAAGGTTTATGTGGGTTGGTGAATCATTCGATGTGACTCAAAAGAAACATTTCGATATTATTATCTCTATCTAAAAATGTATTTCATGTATAAATTTAATTTGTAATAGGCAAATTCATAAATGCACTTTATCACAAATTGATTAAAATTATTTTGTATGTCATTATTAATGCTTCTGCCACAAACAAAATAAGCTTCATAGATGTTACATAGATTTTAAAAAGGTTTCAATAAAATTGATCACTTTTTAATGATAAAAAAATTAGCGCATGGGGCTGCCATCGCATTTACATTCGCTGTATAGAACTATTTAATTTTGATGCGCTCGCTTAATTTGTAAAGCATGATGGGTTATCACAAAATACGTAGCCACTTTAATTCAGTAGATAATGGGTCATTTTGGAACACTTTTCAAACTGCTCATGCACGACAATAGCTAAAAAGTTGGCTAACCTAACATGTGTCAACTGTCATCTGTCAAAATTGTTGCCAACTTAACCTAACATGTCAACTGTCATCTGTCAACAGTGTTGCCAACCTAACATATGTCAAATGTGTTCTAAACTAAGCTAAGCGGAAACCTAATGTCATCTAACCTGACTAATGGGGCGTGAAACAGGTATTAATTCTCAAAATGTTAGTCAACCTAACTAACGGGATCCAAGATGGCAGCCTATAGGTAAAGAGAGCGCAGTAGTAAAGCCAAAAGGCCTAAATCTATATCTCCATTATTGGTCCGATTCGACTGGAAAAAACGGAGAAGGGTAGAAAATTACATGTAGATTAACGGTGAAAAGGAAAATCACACAGATTAAATGACAGATGTCAAGTTTTTAGGTTGAAAAGACGAAAAATGTACAGAAATATTTTTTTTAATATACAATTAGCGAGTATTAATATCAATTGTTGCTTTCTAATTAAGAAATACCTAATGAGTGGGATTTTTATTGAATAGTAATTGATTTATTGACAGATGTCATATTTTTGGTTGACAGTCTGAAAAACAGAAGATGTATAGTTATGTTAGTAATGCAAAAATATGTACAAACTGGTTTAGTGGAATAGGAAAACTCTGATTTTCATAAGATATTTTAAATTCTGCCATTTGGCAAACTATTTGTGTTCATATTTTTTTTCTTTCTTTGTAATAGTCACTTAGTTTGGCCAATAAAAACATTTATTATTATTAAATACCGAAACTAAATAATAAAATGTCAATAATTAAGGAACAGGTGTGTGCAAATTTTTTTAATTGACAGATGATAGATGTCATACAGTGGCGGGTTGTTATAAAAATTTTGGGGGTTCACAGTGACAGAATATAGGTATCAGTACAGATGTATAAAAAAACGATAATGCACCAAAAGTATTTATTTTTAATATTTAATTTGTTATTAATATCCAACGAAGTCAACGACGATACGATAATGAACGAAAACGAAGGATCTCGACGCGATTTATGTTTGTCACTTAGTCCTAAGCTTTTGGATGTTGGTTTCCCCTTTGTATCATTTTAACATGGCAGCAGCAAAGCATTGGCATTGTTGACAATGCTATTATTTTCTTAGAATTTCTTAGAATTTCTTAGAGTTTCTTAGAATTTTTTAGAATTTCTTAGAATTTCTTAGAATTTCTTAGAATTTCTTCGAATTTCTTCGAATTTCTTCGAATTTCTTCGAATTTCTTCGAATTTCTTCGAATTTCTTCGAATTTCTTCGAATTTCTTCGAATTTCTTCGAATTTATTCGAATTTCTTCGAATTTTTTCGAATTTCTTCGAAGTCTTCGAATTTTTTCGAATTTCTTTAAATTTCTTCAAATTTCTTTGATATTATTTGAATTTCTTAGAATTTCTTTGAATTTACAACACTTTATTTGGATTTTACTTAAATGTTTGGCTAGAAAGTAATAATTGTGTTTTCTACTAACTTTACGACTTCCTTGCTTGCTGTGATAGAAAATGGCGGTACTCTTTGACAGGTCACTCTTAATAGACATATAAGTTAAAATTCAAATTTCTAACAAAATATAGCATACTGGAAATACGCCCTATGTTCCAGTATGTATCAGTAAGTCCCAGTACTAAGCATCATTAAGCGAGTGATTTTTCTCTTTAACATTAATCTACATGTAATTTCCCTTACTCCCCCATTTTTTGCGTCTGAATTGGACCAATAGCAATGAATATGTTCTTTTGGCATTGCTACTGCTACTGGTTTTTGTTTCCAACGATAATCTACGTCACGTCTCCTTCACAACACCGTTTCTTCCGTTTGAATTAGACCAATACCAGCGGAGATATAGACTAAGGCCGTTTTGGCTGTGCGCGTGATGTTTCTCTTTGAGGTTAATCTACATGTAATTTCCTCCTCTCCCCTATTTTTCTCAGCTGAATCGGAACAATAGTAGCCGAGATATAGATTTGGACCTTTTGGCTTTACTACTGCGCTCTCTTTACCTATGGGCTGCCAGCTTGGATCCCATTAGTTAAGTCAACATTTTAACAGTTGACACATGTTTCACGCCCTATTAGTCATGTTAGACGACATTAAGGTTTCGTTTAGCTTAGATTAGAATACAACACTGTAGAAGATGACAGTTGACATATTAGGTTAGGTTGACATTACTGTTGATATATGACATATGTCTATAGTTTGACAGTTAACATATATTTTAGGTAAGCCAACTTCAGAGCTATTGTCACGCATGCATAGTTTTAAAAGTGTTCCAATGTGACCCATCATCTACTCAGGTGTACTATAAGGTTATAATTTAGGAGCAATAATAATCGCTATGTTTAATAGTTATTCATTTACGGATTTCAGCAAGGGATTTTATGGGGTAAACCTTCAAGTTGTTCTAATACACAATATTTAGAGTTTTGAACTATCTAAAAATATGTATATTTATAAAAAAAATAAAAAAATCAATATTGTACAGTAAAATGCATTAGCAACAGTTTGTGATTCATTGAAGGTCCCAGAAGGAATCAAATATATATCAATATATAAACAGTCTCTTTGTGGGGCACTGGGAGTCTTTATGTGAGTGTAAATGGAAAAAATGGAGAAAAACAAAACAGAATAAAGTTTTTTTTTTTATAATCATTACCTAATTAATTATTTAAAAGATGTGACCGTAGATTTAAAACAAAAAAAAAACATACTTTTTATCTATTTATCTATTTTTAAAAATGTATTGCGTATTTTCAACAAAAGAAAAGAAAGTTTTCTTCTCATGCGCCGCCCTATAAAAGAACTTAGCGACGAGGCATTCACTCCGCGAAAAAAGCGTGTGAGAATTTCAAGAAAACGGACTGGAATTTGTATTCAGTCGTCTGTAAAACTTTTCTGGGAAATCCCCCGAAGCTAAATCAATACAGGTAGGTACGCTTGTGATGTAAATCGGCCGAGTTTTCCACAATAGTTGTGGCTAAGGATCCGCCTCGAGCAAATCGCTTGGCAATCATATTGAATGTAGAATGTTAGAGTGAAGGAGTTCACTTAATTTTTTTGTTGTAACGTAGGTAACAGAAGGTGCATTAGACTGGAAGTGCTGACAGGTGCAATAGTTTTCCAAAATCTTTCAATTTTATGTATAAGTATATAGGACATAGAATTAGGAAGAAATTAATGGAAATTTCGTATATCTGTATGTAGGTATGTTTCTGAAATTTCGTTAAACTAATAATATGTACTGTTATGATACAAGTAAATCCCAAAAAAAATTAGTATTCTCAAACTTATGAGTAAAAGAAAATAAATTTCATAGAGATGGTAACTGTACAGGTTTGATTCGGTTTCTTCAGCTGTAATATGTAAGAAAGTGGAATTGCAGATAAGGAAGGTAGTGCAGAACTCCCTAAAGTAAGAATTAGAAAGTTAGAAAGATCAAGGTGAGCCAACCGATTTGAAGATGTAGAGTTATCATCTTTTTCCAATTTGGTTTCTTTTTGGTATCTCATTATAGGATTTTGGTAATCCCCAAGTCCGTATCTCAGTATTGAATTGGCCTTTTTTCCTCTATAAAGGCTTGGTTGCAACAAGCACTCCACAAACTGTTAACCTACAAAGATTAGTCGTTGATGGTCTCAAAAACTGGACATTATCACACCTGTATGGTATGGCGACACTAAAGTGTTATCAATTATCAGTATAGCTCTAGGCATACTTTCGTGATATTGGGATGTCCACTCGCTTAAGACAAGGTAAAATCATTAAACCTTGAAGGACAATGAAAACAGGTCATATCTTTTAGAGGCACTTAACATTTAAAAGATGAACAGGATGTTCAAAGATCTTTTCCAGATTAGAAAGCATAATATAATTATATTTCGGGATTATTTTAATATTAGATTTGGATATTCTAGATCCAACACGTGCAGTCAGGGTGATCAGTTTTTGGTGAAAATTGAAGCTGCTGAGAAAGGCCACACAGGTGAAGCAGAAGTTAAAAAGCTTGATGCCAAAAAAGAGTTTCACTTGCGAAAAGCACAACTTTTTTATGATCGAATAACTAATGCTCGCAATACAGCTTGAAGAGACAGCTTGAAGAGACAGCTTGAAGAGACATTGAAGTCATATTAATGGACTATCAAATATATTGTTACACAGGTTTTTGGTATCACAATTTATTTCAACTCAACTTTAACAACATTTATACAACTGACAACATTAATATGTAACGTCTATCATCAAACTCCCCACTGACGTCAGGTCGTCGACTTATATAGCCTACTTGACCTTCTCGAACCTTCTCGAACTGTCGTCTAGAATATTCTTGACGGGTGATGACATTTCTGGAATATTCTATCTTCTTTCACTTGTACTTTTACTTATAACGACCGCAGCACACTGTAGAGCGATGAGTAACATTCCACTTCTTTTTCTATCTGTACGTTTCCTATGATAGCCGCAGGATACTGCAGGGTGCTGCGTAACATTTCTCCTGCCTTTCTAGTTATTCGCCCCGAATAACTTGATTACTGGGATCTGGTTGGAGCCAACGGGGAGGATCTGGACCATGGTATAGAGCTAGTTTTCCAATGTGAATTACGTTGAGTTTACTGTCCGCTGACACTTGAATGCGGCAGATCAGGTCATTGATTTTCCTTAAGGACGGAGTAGGGGCCTTCCCAGTTCCGCTTTCTGACGAAGTCTTCCTCGCTGCTTGGGATTGCACAGCCATACCTTGTTGCCCCTCTCAAAATATGTATCTGTGGCACGCCTGTCGATTCTAGCTTCTGCTTTATCCATCGACCTTTTTCCTGCCATTGCATACATCACATTTTTTACACCAATACGCTACATCCCGTCGGTAATTGACCCAATAAAATCTTTTCCGAACTCGTGCCAGTGTCCTTTTAGTATCAAAGTGTCCTCCTGAATGGCTGCTATGAAGCTCCTCCAATACTTTTCTCACCTGTGACCTCGGCAGTATCACTTGGCGGACTACATGTACTCCATCGGGGCTCTCCCACATCCGGTCCAATAGGCCATCGTGAAGATACAGGGAATTCCACTGGGTCCAGTAGCCTTCTATAGTTCCACTGTATTTGGCTATCTCTTTCCAAGTAGGTGTGACTTTATTTTTGAGCCATTCTCGGACAACCTTTAAGTGCTTGTCTTTCTTCTGTCCCTTCTCAGACTTTTAAATGTGATTTCTTCTTCGTTGCCCTCTGGCTTGATAGTGGTAGCCCGAAGAATAACTTTATCAACCGGTTCTTCTCGTTCTTCGAGCCTTTAACCATACCAGCATTGTTCCTCTAATTGGGGTTGCCCGAAGAGAATGTCTGCGTTGCTATGGAGACCTCTTCGATGCTCTACTTTCTGGTTATTGTTAGAAAGCCAGCTCGGTATGGGTGATTGGCTTCTTCGGGACACATAGCTGCTGTAATTAATTCTTGTTGGTCTTAGTGATGGGCTTGGAAAGATTGATCTATACGATTTTCCGGTCTCATTCGCTGATTTTCGATTTATAGAATGAGCCATGCTTCTACAGGTTCTTTGAAGATGCCCGATTTTTCCGCAATTCAAGCATCTCCTGCTTACATTTTGGCTGTTTCGTTGCATATTTCGTAGGATATTTAAGATTTGGGGAATAGCATTAGTATTGGCCTCCTCACTTTCCTGGGACTTAATGTCCCGCACTTTTGCGCGAGAAGATCTGGATAGGAGTTTTACCACTTCATATTCCTGGTCTGCAATCAGTTTCTCCCTAAGCGTCTTGTGATGTTGTAGACGTAGGACTTGCTGCATTTCCACATCTTGTAATCCAGCAATGAATGCTTGCATGCCGATTTGTTCTAAGAAATTTTTCGTCACCTGTGGATAGGCCAGACGAATCAACCTTCTTATATTAGCCTCGAATTCCTGTAGACTCTCATTATGTTTCTGACTAGCTGGCTTTGGAATACCCGTTGCAGATGCTGCTGGCCATATCTTGTCTCCAAAGCTCGGACGAGAGATGAATAACTGGGTTCTTCTTAGGGATGTAATTGTAAAACGGTTCTTGCCTGACCTCGCAGTGACACTATCAATGAAGCCGCCATTTCTTTCTCGGTCCAGTCATTGGCTCTAGCTGCAGCTTCAAATTGGAGTCGATATGATTTCCATGTTGTTTGACCGTCAAACGTGGGTGACTTCAGGGTCTTGCTAGTATAGTTTTGTGAAACTGGGATTTGAATGTGGCTTGGTTCGGTTATGTATGAAGACGAGGTAGTAGTGTTTGAAGCTTTAATGCTGTTTATTGAAGCTAGGCTGTAAATTCTTTTTTCTAACTCAGCCATTTCATCTCTAATTTGCCTTTCCAGCTCTGCTCTAGCCTGTTCTTGTTGTTCTAAGTTTGCTTTTAAATTCTTTTTCTGTTTCTCTAAATTAGCTTTTAGATGTTCTTGTTGTTGCTCTAACAGATTTACTCTAATTTTAAGCTGACTAACCTCTTGTTTGAAGGTTTCCTAGATTTGTAGCAAACCGTTCATAATCTCTACCTCAGCTTTTCTACGCCTTTCTTCCTTCTATTTTTCCTTTTCTTCTTCTAGTCTTTCCTTTTCCTCCTCTTCTTTCTTCTTACGCTTTTCCTTCTCTTCTTCCATATTTAAAAACCATGCTGGTGGGCCTGAAGAATCCATGCCTGCTTCGTACTCAGTGGATCTAGTATTTACCATGAACTTCTACTTTGTATCCCACCGCTGTCACCAATGTTACACAGGTTTTTGGTATCACAATTAATTTCAACTCAACTTTACCAACAATTATACAACTGATAACATTAACATGTAACGTCTATCATCAAACTCCCCACTGACGTCAGGTCGTCGACTTATATAGCTTACTTGACCTTTTCGAACTTTCTCTAACTGTCGTCTAGAATATTCTTGCTGCGTAACAATATATTTCCCTTCCTAACTTACCTACCAATGATGTGTACTAAAAACGTCAACTCTCCATGTTCTCCTTTAATAATCACGTCTTTTCCAATGCCTAATCATATTTTTACACATATCCTAAACACATAGCAAAAAAGGAACTCAGAAGTGTTTTCTTTTCTTTAGCATACTTTTTGCGACACAGCAGGGGATAAAATAAAAACGGTCACGCGGGTATACCAAACTTTCGATGGTTCATCTCTACGAGAATAAATTAACAATTGAGAACGAAGGAAAAATTTCCACAACGGTCTTAAATAGAAACTTCCTCCAGAAATTGATTTTTATAAACTTTAGCAATACCTCATATTCAATTTACGTCTGTTCCTAAAAAGCGTAACGAATGAAAAATGTACGGGAAATTCAAAGGACATTGAAAAATTGTAAAATGGCAATTTATACAGACGTTCGTGCATGATATTTTCCATTTGCATCACGAAGGAGCAATATTTGAATGTTGTAAAATCTTGAACTAATTTCAACTGGAGATATGGATCCATTAATCATCAACGTACCGAGGGTTGTGATTTCGAGCACGTTTCTTTCTCGCGTTTTTGATACCATAACACGTATTTTCGCGGCCTGGCAATGATATTGCTTTTTTTGTCAGGTGGCGACATTAACTAGACTGCCATTAGTTTCAGATATTAAAAGTTACATAATATTATAAAATATTATGTTACGGGTTTTAAATAATAAAGTAAATAATTTATTAATGCAATGCCGTATTTATAAAAAATAAATAGCTAATTTATTAAACTACAAAAGAGAGTAAAATGCAAATGAAAAAATAGAAGAACAAAACAATATTTAACAAAATTAAAAAACAAGCAATTAAAACAAGGCAGGTATATAAAAATAAACATAAAATAAAAAATACATTAATAAAAAAAACTTTGCTAGTGGGTATTACAAATTTAATACAGATTATTACATTTTTTAATACAATATGAGACAGCTAAACTGATTAATAACACTTACTAAACTTTTCTTCTTAGTTTATGCTCGGTAGACGTAAAATATGTAAAGTGTGCTCCCGAGTCAAAATCAAATGCTAAAGTCTGTTCGCTATACTTACGCGTGTTTTGGATTAACAAACTTATGCAAATTAGTCATTGACAACTAGTTCCAATAAGCCTCTTCCCAATAAATTAGGTAAAATTGCCCTAATGGTCAGATTTAAATTAAAATAACATTAAGGTAGGTACTAAATTTGTTACAAATATTGCAATTTAATTGTTTATTTGGCAGTGTTGACATTGTATGTATATTGTAAATTTAGTGGAAATTTTAAAAATGCCTAGCCGTGTGTTAGATGCAGATAGTCTAATTTGTAGAGTACATAAGTATTTTACGGATGAAAAACAAAATGACAGTCCTTTAAAATCGGTAATGTCTGTACAACAACGCGTATGCGATGCTCTAGGAATTAGTGAAACCAAATTAAGAGGAGTATTACAAATTCACAATAGTGAACTGCCGAAAGAAGATCACCGCAAAACTCGCCCATCATTGAAAACGAAAGATATTCCAGATGGAAAGAAATTTGAAATTCGTGATACCATTTATCGAATGAGGGCCAACAAGGAACATGTGACCTTAAATACAATTCTCTCGGAATTAATAGATAGAAAATTTGACGAGATTGGCAGAACAAGTCTATGGCAAGTGATACATAACTTGGGTTTCAAATTTCAAAAGGAGGATAGGAGAAAGGCCCTTTGTGAAAGAAGTTCTGTCGTGCACAAGAGAATTAACTTTCTAAGAGAATATTATAAATTTAAAGAAGAAGGGGCGAATTTTATATATTTAGACGAAACATGGATATTTTCTAGAGGTGTAACCAAGAGAATATGGCAAGATGATAACGTAAAGTCCATCAAACATACCGATGGAGAAGGGAAGCGGCACATAATTTTACATGCAGGGGGGAAATCGGGTTTTATAGAAGGTGTTGATTTAATATTTTCATCTAAATCAAAATCCAGTGACAATCACGATAATATGAACACATAAATGTTTGTAAAATGGTTGCATGAAAAACTTCTCACAGGTTTAAGTGAGCCCCCTCGTAATTATTTTAGACAATGCACCTTACCATTCTAAAGTATTAAACAATAGTCCAAGCAATTGTTGGACTGTTGATAAAATTAAAGAATGGTTGACAAAGGAACATATACCATTTTCTCAATATATATTAAAATCAGAATTATTACGCTTGGCAAATATACACGCAAAACTAAGAACCTTTGTTGTGGATCAGATTATTGAAAGTTACGGTCTACAAGTTTTACGTCTGCCACCGTATCATTGCCAGTTTAATCCCATCGAATATACAGGGTGTAACTAAATAAGTGTAAAACATTTAAGGGGGTGATTCCTAATCGAAAAAAAGATAGCATCTTTTATATAAAGAAACTTCATTGGAGCATCCCTTGTTAAGATACAGCCCCTTAAAGGAGGTACATAAAATTTGTTTAACAATTTTTTTCATAAGCACTAAACAAGTTACAATATTGAAATTAACCTGACATTTTCTACTACCAAAAAGACACTTAGCCAGTAATTTATTTGTTTTACCCCATGGTTGTAGGGGTGGAAAACGCAACCCCTAATATTTCTTTCCAACGTAACTTTTTGTCTTATTATTTGTTTACCATTTAAAAATTTATTTCCGATATCCTGTTTTATTCTAATCAAAAAATGTTTCTTGAATTTTTTGCCCAAAATAAACCAGTTCACAGCAAAAAATTATTTTATGTACCCCCTTTAAGGGGCTGTATCTTTACAAGGGATGGTCCAATTTAGTTTCTTTATATGAAAGATCCTATCTTTTTTTCGATGAGGAATCATCACCTTAAATGTTTTACACTTATTTAGTTACATCCTGTATATGGGAAATAGCAAAACAATATTATGACAACCATATTGGGCCTAATGGTTATAGTTCGGGAAACTTGGCGAAAAACACCTTCAATTGCAACTCCAGAAGTGTGGCGGAACTGTAATCCAAGTGCGAGAATCTAATAGAAAATTGGTGGACTCGTGTAAATAAAATAAACGAAATAAGTCCAATCATAATAACAATTAATGGTGATGACAGTGATGATGATGACGATTATGATATTTTGGATGATAATGACTGATTTACATTTGTGTTGGCAAGTTCAATTTTTTTATTTTTCATTTGAAATTCTCTACATGGAACAAATTTTTATATTATAAAATATTTTATTTGAGCTAAATAACCCTCTTATTATACATAGACCATATTTTCTATGTGAATTGTAATATAAAATTAATATTAGGTTTATAATACAAAAGATTCTCCATTATTATTTAATTAAAAAGTTGTACATTATTTTTCATTTCATTTAACCAGTTGATATTTCCCCAAAGAACAGGTCAAACTTTCGGGTACTTACCTGGAAATACTCATAAAATTTTTAATCCGAAACCTGCGTAAGTAAAGCGTTATAATTAAATTGTAAAAAATATTCAAATTATTATAAATCCTACAAACAAGAGCATTGTGTAAAAAGGAGAATCTAAAAATCGTTTCAACAAAAGATATTTGTAAAGAAATTAAATAATCAGTGCTATTCTCGAATTTGTCTCTACGGGCGTAAACGACGCATTTCTATGTGCAAAGATATGCGAAGACAACTCGCAAAATTTAGTAGCACTAAGAGAAGAGGTTTTTAAATGGATTGCCGAAAGCAATCGGTTCAGAAGCGGGCGTAAGATTCTAGACACGTACTCCCTAAAGTATATCAAGTTGGGTAACAAGTGCATCTAAAAAGAGCGAAAAGCGCAAACGATGGTAAAAGTACCAAGCTGAAGCCTCGGTATAAGGGTCCCTTTATAATAACGAAAGTACTCGATTAAGATCAATACTTTGTAGAGCAGAGCTTGCACAATTAAATAATAAAATTGTACAAATTTTTATTGTTGTGTTTTTTTACAGATAAACAAAACTAGGACGTCTCCAGGCGCGAAGAAGTCAGTCTTCTCGAGGGTGCGAAGTAGTGATGTGTTCTTATTTAACTGTTATTTTTAAGCTGTTATTTGAAACGCAACGGTTACAACTGTTAATCAAGTTCAAAAATAACAGGTGCAAAATAACGCCACAACACAAAACGGTTGACGATTGCTTCCTCGCGAAATGCGACTTAATGAGAACGTATTGGTCGATGCCATTCAATACGTCGATCGTCGATCGCGCCACCAAATTTACAATAACATGCGTTACAAGCGTTATTTCAATAACGCTACTACGTTATTTAAGTATTATTTACTACTGCTAATTCAATGTCCCATGCGTTCAAGTTTCAGGGCATACTGGCGCTTTGGAGTATGGACCATTCCAAGTCTACTGACATTGAGAAATGTTCGAGTAGTAACGGGGTACTGTTATTTAGTTTTAAGTAAATTCACGGCGTTTACTATGTAGTTTCTTTGTTTAACCACTAGATGTTAAAAATAACGATCACCTGTTATTTTAAGCTGTTATTTAAAAATAACAGTAACAGTTGTAACTGTTAAATGAAAATAACGCTTTTTTCCATCACTAGCGCGAAGAAGTCAGGTTTGGCCGACTGTACCCATAGACATCATATTATCTAAGATAGACTCGCCCTTCACACTGTATACCCAATACACCTTCTGTCCGCACATTATACCAGACGGGGAAAGGGAATCGTACGTCGCACATAGACGTAGTGTTACGGGAGGGTTTACATATATTTTTAGTAAACATTATTTAATGACCAAAGCAATAATATATGGGTCTTCGGAATCAGAGGTAAATTTAAAGAAAACATATTCAATATTATACAGGGCATTCAAAAAGTCATTTTATATATTTTCTTATAGATTAAAATAGTAGGTAGCTCAAAGTGGAAGAACATTTTTGTTAGTATTTTATTATATATTATCTTTTTTTTTAAATACATGAAGAGTAAGTAAAAATATAAAGCCATTTATTATTATTTTTACATGGGTATTGTCAGAAATCCTTTTCTACAGTTCGAAAAAAGAATAAATATATTGCGGACTACCTTTTTTATGATATAAAAAACTTATTAAAAACAATAGAACAATTTTATTTTAGATACATAAATATACAAATAGGATCTTTCCATTACATGCCATTTGGGTTGCATGTCACGACACCTATTTTTGGCATTATTTGTGTAATGGTACAATAACTCATTTAGGAGAGTAATCAGCAATGATCTTATAATATTTGGACAAGGCTAAAACACATTAGCTTAAGATTATCAAGAGATACTTTATTTCTAATTTGTCCGGATAGAAAAAATACTGAAGGAAAATTATAAAAACAAATAATTAAAATTAAAAATTACTGATTCTGAAATAAAATGCTTTTTGTAAGTAAACTTCTCACTCTGGCTTTATTAACAGTTTTTAATTTATTAAATTCATGATGAAGTCGAATGTCTATATATTTATCTAAAATGAGCTTCGTGACAGTAATGCAATGGTCATTAATTGGTTCAAAATCAAAAATATGGTTAGAAAAAACATCAAAAATATTTGAAGGCAAATATCGCATAGAACTATTTACTAATTTACATTTTATATTGGCAATGTTAATAATATTATTACTGTGTATGTTCATTGAAACTGTTTTTATACATTTTTCAGCTTCACTACAAACAGTAACTACAAATCTAGAAGCTTTTTGTAATTTTCCGTAAGTTTTTTGATTTTGCAGTTTTGATAAACTGTAATCTTCTTCTAAAATCGCAAAACACTGTTTGCAGTGAATCTTGTTCTTCAATGATTTTACTATAAAACCAGAAATGTAGGCAACTACATCCTGAATGTATTCGCTCAGAAAATATATAGATAGATAATCATGGTCACGAAGCTCATTTGTAAATTCCAAATTTTCTTCAGAAGTGTCTGATTCGTAACATTTTAAATTTAACGCAATTTTGCTACTAGTGCTGCTACAATCCAAGATGCTGGTGCCATCTAAAGCAATTGCATTGGCAGTTTTATTTGACTTCACTTCATTATGAATTAATAATTTTTTATAACAATTTTGAAACAATCTGCATGTGGGATTGTTATTGAAGCCACATCTATTACGAACTGCACTAAAAAAAAGTTCCAAATGGTCCTGAGAAAGCTTGTAAGTAAGAATAAAATCTAAATTTTTATTCATTACTACTGAATCCCAAAACAGACATTTCATGCTTTCAATGCAAATTAAGAACCCTAAGAAACCTGTCTTCCTACCACTAACAACAACGGGTTCATTATTTAATTCTAATTCTATTATATATTTACAAACCCGATCGAAATATTTACATATATCCTGCCAATTCTTTTCAGATGCAGGTTGCTTGAACTTATATTTGGCAAAAAAATTTTTAGAATTAAAAATATCAAAAATATTATTAAAAAGTAATATGAAATCTGAAGTTGCTTCAGAACCAACAAAGTCAGGTAATTTTAAATCATTTTCGACAAATATTAGAGCATCAGAAACACTTTTACTTAGAATTTGAACAGCAATTCTAACACGCATTTTTTCTCTAAACCACTGTAGGTGCCGAGCTTTCAGTTTTGTTCCTGCTAACAGCCTTCATTTTCTTGAAGATGTATTAGTTTCCTTATGTAATCCCACTTTATTTCCCTATTTTTTCCATCTTTTAAAACATTACCAGCAGTTCCGAATGTATTTCTGACCAATTTGAGCATATGACATGGATCCAAAAAAAAAATACACTTGCTCATGTGTTGTTGGATGAATGAAATAAGTAGTTAATGAAGATGGCGTATCTATGTTTGCTCCCAGACACTTCATCATAGTTATATTAGCTGATGCTCCATCAAACGTTACAGAAGTCACTTTGATGTTAACTCCACCAAGAAATTTTAAACATTCTTTAACTAAATTGGCTTTTTCAGATCCGGTTAAACTTTCTATAAAAAAATAGCCAACTGGAATTTTCCACAAATCATTCATAGCTACTACCATAAAAACTAATGCTTGTGTAGCTTCTGGAATACAGTCTGATCTTAATTTGGTTCCCAAATCGATGTATCCAATAACTTCTTTTCCGGTCCATTCAACCTTCTTCATGATGTGAATTTCATCAAGAACTAGGTTTACACAAACCTTTTTTGTTGAAGTTGAAATTTTCGCTTCTATAGCACGAAGTGATTCTTTTGTAAATCCTGGTTTGCCATCAATTACACTGTACCACTTTGTTAGAGTCCTTGGATGTGGCAGCGAATTATTAAATGTATCTCTAACAAAATTGTATGCCTTTGCGGAGTAAAAATTTAATGTTAAGGCAAATGTCCTTAAAACAGGTGAATATTTTTGATGAGAAGAACCTTTTAAAATCATTTTCATTACTTCAGCAGCACTTCCAGGTAGAGTAGCCTGAAAAACTCATTGTATTTAATAATAAACATACTTTCTATCTTGGTATGTACAAATAAATAAAGGTTATTCATTTAACATACATAATACTATCGGAAATTGGAATACTATAATATATTACAAGTGTGAAAAGTGATATTTTTGTGTGAAAAGTGATATTTTTGTGTGAAAAATCACTTTTACACAAGTTACATACAATAATTTTCCTACGATCGCGAAATAATTTCCTAAAAAATTTAAAACCAGTAAAACTGGTATGTTATTGGTTCTACGTTTGTTTTTTAATTGATTTATTAGTACCTCTATAATAGATTCTGCCGATGGCGAAATGTACTGATTTGTTTTCAAATGGGCCAATAGAGAATTTAGATTAGTAATTTTAGATCTTAATCTTCGATTCTGCCTTTGTAGAGTAGATATTTTTCTACGCTGTTTTTCTATTATCAATTTTGCAAATTTTAAGGCTTTTTTAGCAGTTGGGCTGGACATGTCTGATGAATGAATATCAGCTAAGTAACGGGGCTTAATTAATTTTCTCCTACAAAAAGAATTAAGTGTATAATAATTGGAATATCTAAAATATTTTATATTTAATTTAGTATTGACTTAAGCAATGATAATTTTCTTAAATAAGTTATTTACATAAAGAAGAATCCAAAAATTTATATTACCTTTTAGGAAGTGGTGATCCAGACACACTAGGACCTGTAGGAGTACTAGATGTGCACGGATCTTCATTGTTCTTTAAAAAACTAAAAAAAAAATTATATAGAATTGTATGCTTTTCTCAATATAAACGATTAAGTTACCTTACTGGTGATGCAGTCTTTTTTACTTCTTCATTTTTCGCCTCTTCAACTACCTCTCCCAAAATTCTGTAAAATGTGATAATTTCTGTATAATTTTAGAGCTTACATATTATAAGAATACCCATAATAAATACTGTATGTTGGAAAATAACTTAACATTATTCTCTGCCAGAATACATCAATTATTTTACTCCTCTTTCCCCTACGCCGCTAGACACCGAATTTAAATATATTTGTTCCTCTCGCCCCTTATTATATAATTAACTGCTAAACCGCATCTAACATTATGCAACCAACATCATTTATGTTTGATTGGTACTATTGGTAGTTCATGACGTAACTCCAACCAACCCTGGCAATTCCCTCTTATTTTTTACCTCCTCTCATAAACTGTGCAATCTCGGAGATTGTTTAGTTTAAAACAGAAGCAATCTTGACTCAAGACGAGAAGGATGTACTTGTGGTGTGTGAGTTTTCTCGCACTTTGTGGGCGTTGGCCGGCCGGCACTTCTTTCTCGGAAAAAGTGAATTAAAACTTATTATCTCGGGGTGTTATTAAGTAAAACAGTTAGAAAAGCAAGTAGCCTCATACTAGACGTATTCTAGCATTGTTTGTGCCTGTGTTTCGTATCAACAACTTGTCTTTTGTTGGATACCGAATAATATTGTAATAAACTCTATTAAAAGTGGTGTCGAAGTTTGAATACCCAAAACAAGTAAAATCTATTCATACGGTCCATTAAAAAACACAAATTTAAGGAGAAATCAACAAAATTACCCCATATTTGCGCACTGTACTTACTTCATAGGTATGGTATTATATTTTAAGATGTGTCTACCACTTAAATTTTCATAAATGTCTGCCATGCAAAAATGGTCAGAACATATTAAGGCTTCTTTCATTTTCATAATGTCTTCCTCCACCAAGCATAGATTTTGCAGCCAAATTGTACGTTGAATAATGTCTCTAGGAAACCTGATCAGAAAATATAGAACATTATTATTTAAATAAACAATGCTAGTGCTAAATACTTTTACACTGTTAAATAAATTAAGCCTTATTCCCCGTATATGCCTACGTCTATGCTAACATAATCTTACTTATGAAATGATCGAATAACATTCTTATTCTGCGTATTTCCGCACGCTATACATTTCCTCCCCATCGTAGAAGTCCTTATTAAAAAGTTCAAGGTTTAAATTATTCTTGAAAACTACAAAAAAACACAAAAATCACAATAAAATTTGATCTGTCACTTTGATAACATCAGCAAAATGTCTTAGGTTGCCAAACTTAAGAGATATATACCAGAATGTTTAATATTCACATATGATACACATGTAAAAATAGCTAAATAAAAGTCTTAAGTGATTGCAATTAATAAAAAACTCATATTGATGCTTTCAATTCTTTATTTCCTTTTTTTATTAGATTGTATTAAAGGTAATAGTAATTTTTTTAATAAAAATTTAATGTTTGATATTTGATGAAAGAGATCTGACAACATAGGAAGAGCGTACTGTCAAAAAAAAGTTGCGGACAAGTGTAATGTATACAAGGCGTATCTATTTATCCGATATCTTTGACTGTACCATACATACTAACGATGCATATTACTGTCATGCGCATTAAACCGTAAAACTTCGGTTTTGCAGCGATTCCGCAACGGTACATAAACTGCAGTTGGGACAAACCTTTTATTGACAAAGAATGTTTTTCATCAGTAAAATGCTTACATAAGTATTAATCATGCCCTGCTCGAATCGTCAAGTTTCTGTGCAGATTTTTGTATTTAAAAGATCAGTCAGAAATATAAGTTAATAATTTGATTCAGTTCGTATTTTTGTGGGTTGGTTTTTTCGATTTTTTAGTAATATGACTAGACTACGTTCATGAATGCTGCTCTCGACATAAAAAAATTATTAGGTTAGTTATGGACTTTTGAATTAGTTGGTAGTACTGCACCGAATGACATTGATGATGTGCAACAAGATTTGTATAAAAATACTTTAATTTTTCGTTCTGTAGCCTGTTAGTAGAATATATTTTTTTACCCTAAAAGAAAATATGTGAATACCGCCAAAGATTTCAAACGAAACGCACGTTAAAACATTTTTAATTTTATTTCTTGGGGGGAATGGGCCGTTTCGTTCCTCCTACTACGTTTCTGAATTGTTAAGAGAAGAAAAGAAGGTGCTGGTTGGCAACGTTCTGTGTTCCGATCGTTGAACTTACCAGATTACAAATCTGGAAGGCTTGCAGTTTCACTCAAGTAGAAGTTCTGACAGGATAGAAGTGGATGTGTTCGAGGGTGCTCGTTTTTTAATGAAACGATGTTAATCATCGAGATGGAACGTTGCGGAAGGTTTTTTCTCCTTTTTACGCTCTTAAGTTTAAATTAAGGAAAGCACATTTTTTTGGAGGTTATGAAAGGAGAATTGTGTTGGGAAATTATTAGTTAGTCAAATTTAAAGTTAATCCTTTTATAATATAAAAATATTTTAATAATAATAATTACATTTGAAAGTAATTTATTTATATAGAGAAGATTGTTATGTAGTCATTTCATTTAAATCAAAAAAATATTTTTAAATGTTTTAATATCATTTCATGTTTACAAAAAAAAATTGTTCTGCTATTATTAGGTACATAATATTTTTAACATTTTTGTAATAATAATATTAGGTACTGAAAGATGAAATAATAATAAAAAAATAATAATGATGATAATAAGATGTGTAATAATCGGGTCGGTGGTGTAGCGGTCTAACGCACTTATATTCATTTAAAAGCAAGTTGATGTGTCAAAGACTGCTGGGCTTTGAATTCCAGACCAGACCATGTGGATTTTTAATTAAATTACATGGTTCGGTATAGGATTTGATGTGTGCCGTATTAATACAAATTCATTTTCTGTTAATATGACATGCAGATTATGAAAAATCGCCATACATTACCGTTTCGATGAGGGTGGGTGAGGTTTTCCGGGTTTTCCTCACCTGTAAGTCAAATAGCACCATCAATCATCTTAAAGTCGCCCCGGAGCGCCACGGCACAAGCTCAGCTTGTGGGGTTAAAATTCACTCGTAAGGGGGTGAATTAGGGAAAGTATTATTATTATTATAATGAATTATTATACTAAGTTGTCAAAATAAGAGACAGTGGGAAAATTTTAGGAATATGTAATGTACTGCAAACATCTGTCAAAACTCCAAAATTTGTAGAGATTTTCGGAACTGTTTCCAGTAGCGGGTAAATTTAATGTTTCACAGGTGACAAATATGTATTTCATTTTTATACATTTTTTTTGAAATTTTTTTTAATTAAAGTGAAGTCTGTTATTATTAGCACATTTCCGCATCACCTCTGTGGTATTAGCGTCGCAAGTTACTTGCCACTTTTTAAGAGTTATCAAATAAATATAAGATTGTCCGTAAATAATGGACCATGGCGTGTAATGATAGTGTTGACTCTGATACACGTTATATTACTACAATTCTAACTCGAGAGATGCTAAAATGATGGTTCCCACCTTATCGAGACTGAGACCTACAAGAGTAAACTCGTAGTGTAAAGAAAACGAAAAATGATTTAACATGGAACGAAAGACCAAAAGCCGATAGTAGTATCGTCACGTCGTAGAGTGTCAGGGTAGTCTTTTCAAGGTTGGGGTAGTTCAGATTTTATCTGACGACGCCACGACGAGCTCTAGGTCGCCACGCTATATTCCGGTTAGCTCAGACTTCTCCAAGGTTTGGATTAAGTTCGTTGATTGAAACCACGATTAGCTGTTTGAAGGATTCGTGAACACAATATGGCGGAAGTGAACCCGTCTTGGACCACGTGACAGCGTCTCCCTACCTTCTACCTCCATGTAAAAATGATATGTCCTGTCTCCTCTAATCCATATCTGTGGTTAGTACTACAAATATCGATAGCATGAGGTGAGTCACTAAATTTTAAGTAAATAAAAGTATCAGAAATCAAGATTTTCTTGTATTTTTCATAGATCCCTGTTACACTAAAGTTCTACCAGCTTCTACTTCCCTTTGTTCTGAGATCAAAGATCACTGTTTGATCGATTTTCATTTAACTGGTCATTACTGTTACAATTTTAATACTTCAGTTCTTCACAACCTGTGTTCTGACGCCAGTGGCAAGAAAAGTCTATATTAGGAGTTGGGAAGTATCGGCACTGAAGACTGAGTTGAAGTATAATTATTTTTTTCTACACCCGTATTATAATAATGCACTTATATGCCCATAATCCGTTTCATAATGATACCCATTATGATACAGATTTTTCATTACGATACAGATTTTTCATTACGATACAGATTTTTCATTACGATACAGATTTTTCATTACGATACAGATTTTTCATTACGATACAGATTTTTAATCAATAGAAACCTACAATTTTTCAATCAAGCATGCTGTTTGACGTTTGTCCTAGGTTCCTATGTATTTGTTTTAGTTGTCAAAACGTATTAAATTTTGGTAGATAACTAAACTTCGTTAATTATAATATTAAAATGTCTGATATCAGCGATATAGAAGACTCCTCCACACATATCGGAGAAAGCAGAAAATACAGTACAAAATATTTTGCCGCAAAAATCTAGGGAAATACCAATACCCGAAGTAATACCATTAATTACAATTTTGTAGAATTTTTTATAGAAATACACGAGTAATTATTGTTATTGTGTTCAATACCAATATGAATATAATATTTATAGTTCTTGATTATTTATCGGGTGTAGAAAAAAATAGCGTATGCAACTCTCATGTAATGGTTATTACATGATCGTTGCATAATATACTATTTTATATTCATTAAGGTACCTGGTTACCAAAAATATCTATTGAAGAAGGATCAAAAAATGAGATCCGGTGCTAGAAGTACCAAACAAGTCATGAATTCGTCGGTTGTATTTACATCATGTTTAAACTTTAATACATTTCTTCGTTATTTATTTTTAATATACTAAATATCCTATAAAGCAATATTACAATTCTAGAAGATTGGAGTGCAAACATAGAATAAAGTAATGGAGAAAACTGTGAGTAATATATATTGTACACTATTTTTTATATAAAATAATTTATGACAACTTATTAAATTGACAATAATTAAAAAAAAAGGAGGGTACTCACTTGAAATAATCAGTAAACATCTGACACATTTGAATTTAATAGTCTGCACAAGCATCGAATATGAGTAACGGACAATCGTTATTAAATATAGAAGTTATATAAATTATTATTGTCGTTTTCAATTTACTTTGCAAAAATAAATTCAGCTCTGTCAAGTTCGGAAAATATTAATTAATAAAATCAATACCATTATCATATCTGATAAATTGAACCTATTACTTGACAATCAACTAACTGCGAAAAATATGTCCAATAATAATAAATATGTTTAAATGATGAAACTGCTGATTTTGTAATATGTTATGGGAAATTAATATTTAGTCGGAGTAATTTTGATATTGCATGCTTTGGAATTTTAATTTTCTAGTTTGTACATTCAATTCTATTATAATATATGGTGCTATAATACTAAACAACAATATGGTGACTATTCATTTGTTAAACAAAAATTAAAATTACCTGCTGCCAAGAAAATACAAATTGTTGGGAGATATAATAATAATAATAATAATAAAAATAATAATTTCTTCACAATTATTTTATGCTGTATAATATCTGCAATGCTTAGACAGGGAAAATGAAATAAAAAGTCGACAATTGAATAATTCACTTGTTTCGATACAATTAAATACTATCCAAAGGGGATGGGTTGGCTCAGTGGTTGATATCGAAAGGGATTGAATCTCACACGAATTTTTTTAAGTAGAAAAAAAATTAATATTAATTCTAATGCATAGGTAGGATTTACTGTTGGGATCTATTTAACAGTGCTGTTCTTAAAGTAGCGCTAGGAAACAGTGAGAAATCCTACACAGAACACGAGGCTAATAACCGAAGTAGTGGGGGACGCCTTTGAAAAAAAATTAAAAAAAAAAGTAAGGAGAAATTTAAAATTCAGACAGAAACAAAAATAAAACTTCTGAGAGAACCAATCAACAAAGCGGTATCAGAGAGATACTCGACGTCAACTGCAGACAATACAAATACTGACAAATTCTTCCCAACTCAGACAAAGTAAGCATTTTTGGAACAGAATGCAGAAATTAATATGTCCACAGAAATAAATACATTAGAGGGAGCCACCATAGACAATGACTAAGATACTAGTGAAGTGAACGATTAAGAACATGAAGTTACAATAAAGAAAGTCAGCGTAAAAAAACCAGAAAGAGCACCTTTAAGTGATGAAGCACAGAAAACTCATCCGAACCACACTTCGTGAAATCCAGTACTCCGATAGAAATTGGCCAAGTTGGCGAAAATAGTAGATTTCATGCCTAAAACAGTAGAAGAGTAAAACAGAGACAAAATTTAATTGTTTACATTAGTAAATTCCTGTTTTACTGGCATATAGTTTACATCTCGGATGTACAGAGTGATTATTAATTGATTCTTGATATTTAAGGGTATGAATCCTCAGGTTATTTCAAGTAAATATCAACATAATATGTCGTTAACAACTTAATTTTTTGAGCTACTGTTTTAAGAAAAAAAATAGCTTTTTTATAATAATTTTCTTATCACTCCAGATATTTTTAAAAAATTATTCATTAAGAGGATCATATAAATCTTTTCAATATTTCTCGCAGTTGGATGTGTATGTGGCGTAATTCTTTTCAACAGCTAGTGTTACATTTATGTTACGGCCGTACCCAACTCTATTTTTATGGTTCTGTCCCAACTTTAGCGGTAAACACGATTCTAGGTTATGGTAATCAGTTGTTAGATAACCATACAAACGGCGACAGTTAGAGATTTTTTATTTTGATTTAATTTCTGTTTTATAAAGTGTTCAATTTGAATATACTCGTATATTATGAGTGACCATTTAATGAACTTTCGTTTATTATTATTATTTATTTTTATTCTAAACTAGGTTTCTCTTGAAGAGGCGCCGAGTATGGTTTACGAGAATGATACTAATGTTAAAGAGATTTATATAGAACCTTCAGACTCAAATTTCCCCACAGATGAGGACTCTGGTGAAGAGGATGATGGCGGCATGATCGACAATCTCAACTATCAGCTCATGTTGAAGTGAGAATTCATAATGGAAAGGAAAATAATCAAATTGAAACTGCTGCTAGTGCCACAAAAAAACAGAAAATGGGAATAATTCACTTGAAAAAAGTATGGAGAATAATAAAAAAGTATGAAGAATAATAAAATAGAGTCACTATTAGAAGGGATGATGTCCCCCAGGCCCTGAAAAAATGCTATTCTACAATATACTAGTACACCTAAAGTATCAGGTAGTACAGATAAAGTATCAGGAGACGAGAACTTACCAACTTTAAAACAGGTTATAGTCCAGCCTATACTGCACCCTCTTTCCGAACAACCCAAAAAAATGGAACCCCCCTTACCTCAGAACTTAACCTAAATACATGCAGCCCAAAGTGAGTCAACCACCACCCTCAATAAGAGATAACATCGCCCAACAGCACCTTTCCACTTCATAGGTCTGAAACGACGAAAATAGACAGCGCAAACCAGGACACACACGAGATTATGGAGGTAGCAGATGATAATAACAAAGTTAGCTGGAACCTTAGGAAAATAATCATGCAGAAAGCGAAATATAGCCAATACCACTGAAGACTCAGTAGATGAAGACGAAGTGAGAAATATAAGGGAGGAAAGACAAAAAACAAGGGCAGACTTTTTAAGTTAAATATTTAAATATTATGTAGTTATTGTTGTTATGTTTAATTTTAGCTACCCATATTACATTCTTAGACATTTATCCTCTTACATGTGTAGATGTGGTTTATTATTATTATTAATAATAATAATATTATTATTACTGTTTTTATTGTTATTATTATTTATTGTTGTTATTACTATTATTGATATGATTCTTATTAATATTAATTATTTAATATTATTTGAATACGCCATCAGGTTATTTAGTTAACTTTGATTTATGTCAAGGGGAAATTCAAAAGGGCAGAAAACTTTCGAAAAGAAATTTGGAATAAATATTGCGCCAATGATAGGTATGATTCACGAGTTTTCGAAAACTATAAGAAAATTGTCATTTAAATTTTATTTCGACAATTTTGTTTACTGGTTTCTATGTTTTTTATTATGTAAGAAGCAGAATAGATATGATGGTACGGGAATAATTTGAGAAAACCGTATACCTAAGTCTTGTCTACTGGCAAAAAAAAAGATTTTCAGAAGCAAAGCAATAGAGGCGATTGCTGCTCTATCATTGACAAAGACGATGGCGTTATTGTTGTAAAATAGGTGGATAATAATATCGTCGCTGCGGCTTCCACGTGTCCTGGTACAAATCCAACTACAAGCGTAAAACGATTTTCTCGAGTGGAAAAGAAGAAGATCTATATCAGCCGTCCATCACTTATAACGGAGTATAATCGTTTTATAAATGCTTCTGATTTGATGGATGATAATACTCCTAGATATAGAATAAATATTAGGCGCAAAAAGTGTTGATATGCAATTTTCACTTAGTTATTGAATATTTCATTGGTGAATGTATGAAACATTTATACCGCTCAACTTTAGTTGGTTACTTTCTCAACCAAAATTGTTTCCTGTACAAGTGTAAACCGTTGACTTTCTGTAGATGTGGCTACTTCAAATCTTCGGATGGATTGCTTGAATTTACCACCTAACTCTTAAATCCTTCCTCTTCAATTTGAATCTCTTTTTCATTAATGATGGGAGACCACTTTGGAGCTTCACGCTTGCCAGCTACCTACATACCTAAGTTGTTCAAGATGCCACTGGTAGTGTCTTCCTTCACGTTTTGAAATACCACTATGGTCACTCCACTTCTAGAATTCAACCTTCGCTTAATCAACATCTGTGATTTAATTTTAAACCTGTCACCTTCTTTGTCCACTTTAATTTGGGTAGACCACCGACTCAAATTTAAGCAATACTATACTCTTGGGGATTTATACGTTCTTCTTTCCACGTCTATATTAATTATAATTTGATCATTTATTATAATCTTTAATCCCACTTTAATCATTACTCTTTAATTCCAATGACAACTCATGCACCTCGTAAATTAAGTTATTATATAAAGTAGATATATTTACATCTATTTCATTAAATTTTATTTCTAATTCATCTTAAGATCTTAGGTATGTTTTTATGAGTTCCACTAAAGTTATGTCTATGTTTATATTGTTCCAAAACTAATTTTAAATCAACCACAGCTAGTTTACAACAAAACTATCACGTTATATATTACCTACTCAAAATTCGTACAAATATCGTCTAATTTTATGGCCCTTATTCACAAAGACATCCCGGAAACGGTCATAAAACCTAACCTAACTCAACCCGACGTAGTTTGTTCCAGAACCTTGCGAACAAATAAGGAAGGAAGCAACTTTTCAA